>CM051023.1:7597108-7624760 GCA_027704905.1 Muraenolepis orangiensis | reverse complement strand
GTTTAGCGGCCACCGTAGTGGTGCTGCGCATGTGTGTTCACTCTGTGTGGTCCTGGAGACGCGTCCAGTCATGTTAACTGGTTACTAATAAATACAGTTATAATAAAAGTATCCCTCCGTATGGTCATTCAACATGGTGTCAGAAGTAAACGCGTACATACTGGACTCAACAAGTTTTGAAGAAGGAAAATAAACTTGACGTCTCAGCACCAACTCACCGTGACAACAAGCTAACAAGCTAACAACAAACTAGCATTGACAACGCGCGTGCAGTATCATCATGGCAGATGGATTCCGCAGACCCGACCCGCTAGTGTTTGACGGGAACGTGGCGGAGAACTGGAGAGTGTTTGAACAGGAGTATGACATTTTCGTTGCGGCAGCACACTTTGACAAACCAGACCGCACAAAAGCATATATCCTTCTCAATTTGGCAGGATCTGAAGCTATTGAGCGTGAGAGATCGTTTGTATATGCGGCGGAAGTAAAAGCACCCGGTGACAATGGAGCCATCATCACTCCCGCCGAGTCAAAGGAAGACCCGGATTGTTTGAAAAGGAAATTTCGGGACATTTGCAATCCTCAAACTAACATCACGATGGAAAGGCACAAGTTCAACACAAGGGGTCAGAACCAAGGTGAGTCAATCGAGTCATATATCACCGATTTAAAGATCAAAGCAAAGAGCTGCAACTTTGGAATATTGCAAGACGAACTCATCAGAGATAGACTTCTATGTGGCATAAGTAATGACGGTCTAAGGAAGACTTTGCTGCGTGATAGCGAATTAACTCTGTCTAAGGCTATCTCTGTGTGTCGAATACATGAGCTGTCAGACCAGCACATAAAAGCATTGTCATCACCACGAACGTCCACAAATGTTGACAGCGTGCAACACAGAGTCATAAGGAAACAGAGGTTTGAGACAAGACCGAAGTCACAGTCAGAAAAGAGTGCACAGCACATCACAGACTGTAACAATTGTGGAGGCAGCCACGAAGCTAAGAGAGAGGATTGCCCTGCTTATGGTCAACAGTGTCACACCTGCAAGAAATGGAACCACTACAAAAGATGTTGCAGAACAACACTGCAGTGCCCTAGCACACGCAGATATAGGAAATCTGTCAATCAACTTGAGCCAGACCAAGCCACAGGTGGTAGTGACGATGAGTTATTCTATGTTGATGGCGTAACACTAGAGACCATTGACATAATAGCATCTAATATCACTGAGAAAGGTGAAGCATTTACCACAATCCATGTAAATAGCAAGCCCATAGAAGTGAAAGTAGACACAGGGGCTAAATGTAACGTCATGTCACATGATGCATTCAAACATGTGGGGAAAGCAGAAAAAATAGACTGCTCAAAAACAACTAACTTGGTCGCATATGGAGGAAGCCAAATCAACACTGTGGGTTCAGTTGTCCTATCATGCCACCTAGCAGGCCAGCCATATGTACTGCAGTTCTACGTTGTAGAGAGAAACGTCCAGCCACTACTAGGCTTACCAGCATGCCTACGCATGGGATTAGTTACACTGAACAAGGAAGTTCATCAACTCAGCGTGAATAGCAATGCCAACCTAACCCATCAGATCTTCACAGAGTACGCTGATCTTTTCAAGGATGAACTGGGCATGTTACCAGTCACATACTCCATGAAGCTCGATCCAGATGTACAGCCCGCCATCCGTCCAGCCCGCCGTATTCCAGTAGCCATGCAGGACAGAGTGAAGGCGGAGCTTTGTAGGATGATAGACTTAGGGGTCATCGTTCCTGTCTCAGAGCCAACTGAATGGGTGTCATCTATGGTGGCCACAAACAAAAAGCAAACCGATGACATACGTATCTGCATTGACCCCAGGGATCTCAACAAAGCTTTGCAGCGTCCTCACCACCCTATGCGTACTGTCGAGGAGGTTGCGTCACAAATGACAAACGCAACCGTGTTCTCAGTCTTAGACGCCAAGAGCTCTTTCTGGCAAATCTCCTTGGACAGTAAGTCATCACTTCTAACCACTTTCAGCACACCTTTCGGCCGCTACAGATTTCTCAGGATGCCATTTGGAATAAATGCAGCCAGCGAGGTGTTCCAGCGCTCAATGGAACAGATATTTGCCGGTTAACCCTGCGCCATCATCGTCGACGACATACTTGTCGGAGGCCGAGATGAAGCAGAGCACGACATGAACCTGATGAAGGTGCTCAACCGTGCGCGTCGAGTCAATCTCAGACTCAACCCCCTCAAGTGCAAGTTCCGATTGGCTGAGGTCAGCTACGTGGGTCACGTATTCACCAGCGAGGGTCTGAGAGCAGACCCATCCAAAACCAAGGCAATCGCAGAAATGCCTGTTCCCGAGGACATTACAGCACTCCAGCGCTTCCTCGGCATGATCAACTATCTTGGGAAGTTTATCCCGGACTTCAGTGAACTTTCCGCTCCACTGAGAGAACTGACACGTAAAGACACAGTGTGGTGCTGGCTGAAGCAGCACCAGGACGCATATGACACTTTGAAGAAACACATGGTCAGTCCACCTGTCCT
The DNA here is from genome assembly GCA_027704905.1 of Muraenolepis orangiensis. Classification (NCBI taxonomy): domain Eukaryota; kingdom Metazoa; phylum Chordata; class Actinopteri; order Gadiformes; family Muraenolepididae; genus Muraenolepis; species Muraenolepis orangiensis. The sequence goes on along the minus strand of CM051023.1, from coordinate 7,622,213 downwards.
GTCATACTACGATGTCCATCTACCAGTCACACTCACCTGCGACGCTTCGCAACACGGACTCGGAGCAGCATGCTTGCAGGAAGGCAAACCGATTGCCTACGCATCACGAACGCTGACTCAGACTGAAACACGCTACGCACAAATAGAGAAGGAACTGCTGGCAGTTGTGTTTGCGTGTTCAAAGTTCAATGACTACATCTATGGAAAGCCAGTGACTGTGGAGACTGACCATCAACCCTTAGTCACAATCATCAAAAAGCCAATCTCCACAGCTCCAGCACGACTCCAACGTATGATGTTACAGCTGCAGAGATACGACATCAACCTTGTCTACATTAAAGGGAAACACATGTACCTGGCCGACACTCTGTCACGAGCCCCCAGGGCATCCACCCTTCAACACACTAATGAAAAAAATGACTTTGAGGTGATGGCGGTCAGCCACATCTCATCAACTCGCCTGGAGGAGCTGAGGAGACACACGGCAGAGGACACAACGCTGCAGAACCTCACCACCGTTATCAAACATGGATGGCCTACTAAACAGCGCAGCGTTCCTCCAGCCATTGGTCCTTTCTTCCCTTTTCGAGATGAGCTCATTGTTGAAGAAGGAATCATCATGAAAGGTAACCAAACAGTCATCCCTCAGTCACTACAGAGAGAGTACATACACATTGTACACAGAGGTCACCCAGGAGCTGAGTCAACCAAACGCAGAGCCCGAGGTGTGGTGTTCTGGCCTAACATGAGCAAAGACATTGACAATGCCACACTCTCATGCTCAGTGTGTAACAGTACAAAACCACACCAACAGAAAGAGCCACTCAAGCCACACCCAGTACCGGAATTACCTTGGTCTATGGTGGCAACAGACATCCTGGAATGGAATGGCAAGCACTATCAAGTGCTCGTGGACTCATACTCAGGGTGGTATGAGGTCGATCTACTCAAGGACCTCACGTCAACTTCAGTCATCACCAAACTGAAACGACATTTCTCAGTCCATGGATCACCACACACACTCATCTCAGACAATGCCAGACAGTACACCAGCCAACAGTTCAAAGACTTTGCCATACAGTGGGACTTTGAGCATGTTACCAGCAGTCCAGAATTCCCACAGAGCAATGGTTTAGCTGAGAGGGCAGTCCGTAGTGCAAAACAACTGATGGAAAAATCTAAAAGAGATGGAACAGACGTGTTTCTGAACCTACTAAATCTGAGGAACATCCCTCGAGATGTACAGCTAGGTTCACCTGCACAGAGACTCATGTCAAGGCAAACACGTTCCACCCTCCCAGTCAGCAAGCAGCTACTGGAACCTACCACTCGTGACACTCAAGGAGTCAGATCCCAGCTCCAAAAGAAAAGACTCTCCCAGAAACGAAACTACGACAAGTCGAGCCGTCCACTACGAGCCCTGTCTGAAGGTGAAGTAGTCAGAATGCAGACCCGCCAAGGGTACAACCGCATGGGCATGGTGAAGGAGGTCTGTGAGGAACCGAGATCATATCTCATCGAATCGGAAGGTGGTGTGTACAGGAGAAATCGCAGACATATCCTACCGGTAACCGAACCACTTCCAGAGCAGCCCGATGAACCCGACCGCCTGCACTTCGATCCAGATCCAGCTGTAGAGGAAACTTCCCCTCCTATTGCAGAGAGACCCATAACCCTAGCTCCAGAGCCTACAGCTCTGACACCCACACACACCAGTGGGGGCACATACCAAACACGTTCAGGTCGCATTAGTAGACAAAACCCCAAATATAGAGACTAAGAACTTTGCGTGGACTGACTCCAGGCACCACATGCCCACTGTTCATGATCGTACATAGTACGGTATTGTTAAAAAAAAACCATTGTTGACAAGATACAGAAAGCTAGGTGAGATGCCATGCCTTTATTATTTTCTACATTACAACTTTGTTTGTTGATAGACATTGAAATGTCAGTTGTTTATTGGAATCGACCTAACCATGGTATTCGATTATTGTTATTGTTATTTTTCTATTCTACCAGGACTATAAGCTAAAGAGAGAGGATGTAGAGCATTCGTTAATATGCTAATTCATGTGTACTGTTTAGCGGCCACCGTAGTGGTACTGCGCATGTGTGTTCACTCTGTGTGGTCCTGGAGACGCGTCCAGTCATGTTAACTGGTTACTAATAAATACAGTTATAATAAAAGTATCCCTCCGTATGGTCATTCAACAATGACGTTGTTGAACGTGCACAGGAATCCTGAGCCCAAACTTGACCTTCGACCCTTATTTGGTAGCTAAGGTCTTTATTACTTTAGAACATTCATACTTGCGGGGGGGAATATGGAGTATTCCATTGAACTTGTTATTGCATATTGCAAATAAAAACATCTATAATCTTGAATCTTGAGTCTTGATTGTTATGATTACTAGAAGAGTCCAGAAAGTCCAGCAAAAGTATGACAACCCCAATATATCAGGTACAAAAGGATAAGTGAAAGGATGGAATACTCATGAATAAACATAAGTCATAATACTGTGGAGGAGGAAGGACTGACATCCAGGAGGATAAGAGCTGTATTAGGAGGGACCAGGGGGACAGACAGGTGAGGGGTCGTAGGAGGAGGGACCAGGGGGACAGACAGGTGAGGGGTCGTAGGAGGAGGCACCAGAGGGACAGACAGGTGAGGGGTCGTAGGAGGAGGGACCAGAGGGACAGACAGGTGAGGGGTCGTAGGAGGAGGCACCAGGGGGACAGACAGGTGAGGGGTCGTAGGAGGAGGGACCAGGGGGACAGACAAGTGAGGGGTCGTAGGAGGAGGGACCAGGGGACAGACAGGTGAGGGGTCGTAGGAGGAGGGACCAGGGGGACAGACAGGTGAGGGGTCGTAGGAGGAGGGACCAGGGGGACAGACAGGTGAGGGGTCGTAGGAGGAGGGCCCGTCCTTGCTGGCACTGATGGGTTTGAGGGTCTCATTCCAGCCATCAATCTGCCCCTGCTTCTCACCATGGTAACCACACACACACACACTTTACCTGCGACTCACCATGTACACACACTTAAATGTAGACCAAAAATTTTAGAACTCATGTGTTTTTCTAAGAGACCAACAATGTTTCTAGTTGCGCCTCTCTCTCTCTCTCTCTCTCTCTCTCTCTCTCTCTCTCTCTCTCTCTCTCTCTCTCTCTCTCTCTCTCTCTCTCTCTCTCTCTCTCTCTCTCTCTCTCTCTCTCTCTCTCTCTCTCTCTCTCTCTCTCTCTCTCTCTCTCTCTCTCTCTCTCTAAATGTGATGAAATGTGGACATACCGACATTATGAATTAATTGATTCATGTCCGTTACAAGGATATGAACATTAAAGGTCAGATGATCTTGAGGTTGTTTTGTTGTCGTCAGGTTCTTGCAGCCGTTTGGGTTCCAAGGCGCCATCTAGCGGTCTCTGGGCGTCACTACAACGGAATGCTCTGTTTCCCCTTAATGGCTTCCCTTCTCTCCCCTGGTCCCCAGACCCGCGGTCGTGGAGCTTGTTCACCGGTGACATGCGCCGGCTGAGGAAGCGGGCGGCGGCTCCCCTCAGGAGGAGCCGGTGTTCCCGCGTGCCGCCCGTGCCGCTGCCCTGCGCCGCCCCGCCCCGCCGGTCCTCTCTGGGCGGCTCCTTCCCCATTCACACCGCCCTCTGAGGGCGGAAGGTCTCCGGAGGAACGGCTCTCGCTTCCTTCTGGAGAATCGGCGCGCCGGGATAGCTCGGTCCGTCGGGGGGAGGGGAACCGGAAGGTCGCCGGTTCGAGTCCCCCCCGCGAAACACCCGGCCGCACCGCCGAGGTGCCCTCGAGCGAGGCACCGGACCCATCCCCTGCACACACACACACACACACACACACACACACACACACACACACACACACACACACACACACACACACACACACACACACACACACACACACACACACACACACACACACACACACACACACACACACACACACACACACGGACACACAGGACACACATACATATATATATCAGGGTTTCCACTAGGATTTTTTCTTGCCGGTCAAGTGTCCGGACAGATTTTATTTTACCGGACAAATTCTAAACTTAGCGGTCATGTTTCGATCGAGAGCCGGTTGTCGTGATGGAGAAGTCCAACGGGGGCTGCTCTCAGTTTAGTATGAGCATTATTACCGGACAGCTTTTTAAATTACCGTTTTTTTATAATTTTTACCCGCTAAAAACGGAAACCCTGATATATATATCTATATATTTATAGATATAGATATCTATATCGATACATATAGATATAGATATACATATATCTATATCTATATTTGTATCTATAGATATCTATAGATATAGAAATCTATATATATGTATATATCTATATATCTAGCTACATCTATATCTATATATATCTCCTTTATACATTCAAACATCATGGTCACAACAGAGACCGTAACACAATCATTCATATTTCATTCAAACATCATGATCACAACTCAATAACATTCAATCCTATTCATTTGGCTCCAACAGTGTGTGTGTGTGACACGATACTCTGCTGCCCTCTGGTGGAGAGACACCGCAGGTGCAGCCCAACACACATTTTTCCACAGACAGCTCTGAGCTTATAACAACGCACCCGGTTATTTCCGCTCGGAGAAGAGCACATTTCCATGTAGTTTAAGAGCCGTTCACCAATCCCACTACAGTATATTTAACATATTGTTATGTATGGTTGTGTTATAAGAGACAGATATAGTGACTACAGTATATTTAACATATTGTTATGTATGGTTGTGTTATAAGAGACAGATATAGTGACTACAGTATATTTAACATATTGTTATGTATGGTTGTGTTATAAGAGACAGATATAGTGACTACAGTATATTTAACATATTGTTATGTATGGTTGTGTTATAAGAGACAGATATAGTGACTACAGTATATTTAACATATTGTTATGTATGGTTGTGTTATAAGAGACAGATATAGTGACTAGGAGGAGGAGGAGGAGGAAGAGGAGGAGGGGAGAGGAAGGAGAGGAGGAGGGAGGAGGGAGAGGAGGAGAGGAGGAGGAGGAGGAGAGGAGAGGAGGAGGCGGAGGAGAGGAGGAGGCGGAGGGGAGAGGAAGGAGAGGAGGAGGAGGAGGAGGAGGAGGGAGAGGAGGAGGCGGAGGGAGAGGAGAGGACGAGGACGAGGACGAGGAGGAAGAGGAGGAGGGAGAGGATGAGGGGGAAGAGGAGGAGAGGAAGAAGAAGAAGAGGAGGAGGGAGAGGAGGAGGAGGAGGAGGAGGGAGAGGAGGAGGAGGAGGAGGAGTGGAGGAGAGGAAGAGGAAGAGGAAGAGGAGGGAAGAGGAAGAAGAGGAGGAGGGGTAGGAGGAGGAGAGAGGAAGGAGAGGAGGAGGAGGAGGAGGAGGAGTGAGGAGGAGAAGGAGGGGGAGGGAGAGGGGGAGGGAGAGGAGGAGGAAGACGAGGAGGAAGAGGAGGAGGAGGAGTGGAGGTCGGAGAGGAGGAGGAGGAGGAGGGAGAGGAGGAGGAGGGAGAGGAGGAGTGGAGGAGGAGGAGGAGGAGGAGGAGAGGAGAGGAGAGGAAGGAAAGGAAGAGGAAGAGGAAGAGGAGGGAGAGGAGGAGAAGGAGGAGGAGGTGCTCCTAGTCATACACACATCCGATATTGAGTGCCTATATTCGGATAGGAGTTGGAGTGTGTGTGGGGTGAGGAACGGTGCTCATAGTCAAACACACATCCGACAGCCCTGGAGCTCCCGTAAATCGGCGGGTAATGGTGGCCAAAGTCTCCGACGAAGAGGCACTTTTCTCGGACCCGATTTGAGCAAAGTGCCGGTATACCTCCGGAGCCCTGGAGGTCCAGCAATACGGCGGTTGATGGTGACAACTAGTCCGACGTATAGGCCTGGTCTCGGACCCGATTCAGCCAAGGGTCGGTACCCCTCCGGAGCCCTGGAGGTCCAGCAATACGGCGGTTGATGGTCGCGACTAGTCCGACGAGGAGGCCTGATCTCGGACCCCATTCAGCCAAGGGTTGGTGGTCATGGATGAATCTAACGCTCTGGTCTTTTCTGTTTCCTTTTTGGACCACCATGGGTCGGTTTTGGACCACCATGGGTTCGTTTCTGGACCACCATGGGTCTGAACCCGGAACTTTGCCGGTTGTCTTTTACAATAATGTGGCTGGGTAGGGGTGCTTAAGGGTGGGGGCCCAGGTTCGGCTGGTTAGCAGGTCTTCCTGGGGCTCAAGTTCTGCTGGTAGTTAGGTGTACTGGGTCCCTGGTTGGGCTGGTGTCCCTGTACCAGCATGGGTCTAAATAGGAGGTAAAGGTGTCCAGACAGAGCGCCAACTTGTCGGGAATATGACAGAGTGTGAGGACCCACGGTGGTCCTTGTAGCACTGTCATATATTCCTGACGAGTTGGCACTGTCTTTTTTTTTAAAACTTTTTTTCCCCCAGATTCCAATGGGTTTAGATCCGTAATATGCTCTGGAAGTCTTTGGGTTGGTTTATTCTTTAATTTGGCCGCTGTCCATGGTGCTGAATGCTGTTTTTTGTGTGTGTGTGTGGGTGGGTGGGGGGGGTGAGTACCGGTGCTCCTAGTCACACACACATCCGACATTGAGTGCCTATATTCGGATAGGAGTTGGAGTGTGTGTGGGGTGAGGACCGGTGCTCCTAGTCACACACACATCCGACATTGAGTGCCAATATTCGGATAGGAGTTGGAGTGTGTGTGGGGTCCAGGACCGGTGCTCCTAGTCACACACACATCCGCTGCTGGTGGCTAGTGACAGGGCCAGGGCTAGGCTTAGATCGGGACAGGGCTGGGTCCGGGTTAGGGTTCTTTCACTCACGGCTGGTGGGCTAGTGACAGGGCCAAGGCTTAGATCCGGGACAGGGCTGGGTCCGGGTTAGGGCCTCTCTCTCACGGCTGGTGGGCTAGTGACAGGGCCAGGGCTAGGCTTAGATCCGGGACAGGGCTGGGTCCGGGTTAGGGTTCTTTCTCACGGCTGGTGGGCTAGTGACAGGGCCAAGGCTTAGATCCGGGACAGGGCTGGGTCCGGGTTAGGGCCTCTCTCTCACGGCTGGTGGGCTAGTGACAGGGCCAGGGCTAGGCTTAGATCCGGGATGAAGTGCTGCAAAGAGCGTCTTTGTGGCCTGTCTAAAGTCCTCTTTCCTACTGCATATCCTATGAAACCTGAGCAATTGTGATTTCACCAACCCTGCATACGTGTGCTTAGGATGGTAGCTTGTTTTGAACAGAAGAGCATGTGTGTCTGTGTCTTTGAAGAAGACTTTGACATCGAGTGTGTTTGTGTTTTGGAAATGTTGTCCCTTGTAGGTGGTGGTATCCAGGAAGTCCACGGAGTCGTAGCTGGTGACCGATGTCAACGAGATGGACTCGTTATGGCTGTTCAAGGTAAGTAGAAATGAATCAAAGTCCTCCATGGAGTGAGGCCATACTCCCCAGACGTCATCCAGGAATCTAAAGTAATGTGTGGGTTTCTTGTGGCATGAAGCCAGGGCTGTTGTTTCCCATTCTGCCATAAAGATGTTGGCGTATGCCGGGGCAAACTTCTTGCCCATAGCCGTTGCCTTAATTTGTAAAAAGAATTCCCCATTGAATTCAAAATCATTTCTAGTCAAATTGATTTCCAGTAACTAACAGTTCTTTCTCTGGCCTCTTTTTATCCGGGTATCTACGGAAGAGGTTTTTTACGGCCTGTATGCCTTCTGCGGTGTCAATGTTGGTGTACAGGCTGTTGACATCCATTGTGAATAGGATGGAGCCCTGGGATATGTGTAGCGTTCTGATTCTGGTGACAAAATCATACGTGTCCTTTATGTAACTGGCATGTTTGACGGAGAGAGGATTTAGGTGGTGATCAATGAACTCTGCCGTGTGATAGGTTTCACTGCTGCAGTCAGACACAATAGGTCTCCCTGGAGGGATCTCGTGTGGTTTGCTCCATTTACTGGGGACCTTGTGTATCTTTGGCAACATATAAAAGAGCCTCGCCCTGGGTTCCGAGGTGCCCCTTATGTAGTGTTGTTGTTTGGCATTGATGAATTTTTTGTCAAACATGGATTGTGTGATTTTGTCTACCAGTGTGATTGTATCCAGGTAAATGGGTTTATCTAATCTAGAGTAATATTTAATGTCCCCTAGCTGTCTGTACCCCTCCCACAGGTACTGGTCCCTGTCCATTATAACCACCGCAGAGCCCTTGTCTGCCGGCTTGATGACAATCTGTTTGTTGTCGGTGAGTTGCTTCAGTGCCACGACCTCCTCCGAAGTGAGGTTAGGAGTGGAGGGACTCATATAAAAGTTTTTGTCAAAATAGGTGGTGTCCGCCTCGAAGAGGGTCGAGAGTTCCCGTGGCAGCGTGCCAGCCGGAGGGACCCAGGTGGACTTGGAAGTGAAAGGAGGTGGGTCTGAGTCCTTTTTTTGTTGAAAATACAGCGCCAGTTTGAGTCTCCTGTGGTATTGTTGAATATCCCACCGGCTTTGTTCTACTATATTTCTGTTGCTCCCCTCGGTGGGGATGAAATTTAGTCCTTTACACAGAAGGGCGTTCTGTGGGGGGGGTCAAGATGAATTTAGTTGCTAGAACAACAACATTTTTGTCCTCACTCCCCTCCTGAATGGGTAGGCTTTTGGGGAGATCTAGTTTAATTGATTGCACCAATGCTGAAGCATCAGTTTAGCCGTGGCCCTGGTCCAGTGGACATTGTCCTTTTCTGTCCTAAATGAACCGCTAGGCAGCTTAGCTATACAGTCGTGGTTATTTTGGATATAGTCGTTCAGTTCACTCAGGTGTAGCCTTTCGTTACTGGGTAGAAGTGGTGAGTAGTTGACCAGTGGTATCCAGATGGATGCCCAGGAAAGGTCAGCCTGGCTGCCCTCAAGGTTTTTTGTACTTCCTTCACGGTGGTCTGTTGCACCTTTTGTCTCCTGTTATTCAGTCCAAAGGACAGGATGACCTTGTCCACCACCGTGGAGGAAGTGGCCTTGTGGATGATGGCCTCCGCGTGTCTGTACGTGGCCCCCGGGTAACTGTCGACTTGTAAGCCCTCAATTGTGAATGGTGGGAAACAATCTACATTAGAGTCTCCCATGATGAGACACTTTTCACCCACACTGAGGCCCCAGGCCTGCATTTTTCTGTCAGTGTTGAGATGTCTGGTGGTTCTGCGTGTGGGCGTCCGCGGCGTCTGTGAGATGGACCGTCCCAGCCGCAACTGGCTCTGGACAGCCGCATTCAGACTACGCGTGCCGACCGGGGAGCGGAAGGAGTCCGGGGTCCGTAGGGGACACTCGGTGGTCGAGAGGGACTCCTCCAGCTCCTCCGAGGTCAACTCCAGAATGGGGTCCTCCTCCGTGATGACGCACGGGTTGGTGAGTGCAGGAGGTGGATGGGGAGAGAGAAGATGAGGTGTAGGGGTGTGTGCACCTCTGACCCTCTGTTCCTTAGGGGTCAGTGGCCCAAGAGGAAAGTGGACGTGAGTTTTCTCCGTCTCCGGAGGAGACTTAAGGCCTGTCGTGTGGGACACGGGGGTCTGGACTGTAGGTGACCAGTCCCCCCTGGGGTCTATCCCCGTGCCCCCCACGGTGGCAGCCACCGTGTTTGTGTGTGGCGTGTGGGGTGTAGGGGCTCGTTCAAGGGTCTGTGTCTGCACCGGATTGGTGTGAACTTGTGCCTCTGTGGTGTCTGTGGCCGGAGTCGCGACCGTGGGCGTGAGCCCCCGTACTGTTGGGGCCGGCGTGTCCCCCGTGAGGTGAATGATTCTGGCCCTTAAAAGTGCCCTTGTTTTCTCCAGCGTCTCCGTTTGTAGACGATGGCCCAGGTTCCTCCTGGCCCAGGAGAAGGCCACATCAAGCGGGGCCTGCCAGTGATGTACTGACATCATAATGATTTTGTCAATTTCCGCTTCCATTACCTTGATGTAATGGTCTCGTAAGATTATCATTGTTGTGAAGGCCCAGTTCTTGGCATTCCCTTCTATGAGGGCCTGTGTGTCATCACAGGGGGAAGCCGGCTTGATGATAGTAGAGAGCTGAGCCGGGAACCGGCGGCAGGATTAATTGCACTGTCCATCATTATCGCCTCCCGGAGAGGGGCAGATCTATCTCTCATTCAGGCCCCGGGATACACCGTGTCCAGTGTGGTTTTTTTCCCGGTAGGGGTTGTCGCGAAACCTCAGGGAAAGTCCGCGTAGGAAAAACACACACGAGGCAGAGAAACGTGGCCGTACACGCAGATGAAATTGCGGTCCACGTTCACGGTGGGGCCCCAAAGCACAAAATAAAGGTTGCACCAACACCATTAGAATAATAAAATACAAATGGCAAGTGGCGATAGTCATAATACCCTGCCGTTGCGCATGGAAACCTCATGGGGCGTCAGCGGAGGAACAACGCACAAACGTAGTGGTAATGCGGCGGAGAAAAGTAGAGCGTTTTTTAGTTCACGGTGGGGCCTTAGAGGACAAAAAAAGTGGCTATCTCGTTTAGGGCTCCGCATCAGAGCTCTATTCACGGTTCACAGTAGGGGCTCAGTATTACTCACGGTTCACAGTAGGGGCTGTTGCGACGTTTCAACCTAGTTTGGTCTTCATCAGGCTTAATTGTTCTCTCGTTCCATATTCTTTCTCACGGCTGGTGGGCTAGTAACAGTGCCAGGGTTAGGCTTAGATCCGGGACAGGGCTGGGTCTGGGTTAGGGTTCTTTCTCACTGCTGGTGGGCTAGTGACAGGGCCAGGGCTAGGCTTAGATCCGGGACAGGGCTGGGTCGGGTTAGGGTTCTTTCTCACGGCTGGTGGGCTAGTGACAGGGCCAGGGCTAGGCTTAGATCCGGGACAGGGCTGGGTCCGGGTTAGGGTTCTTTCTCACGGCTGGTGGGCTAGTGACAGGGCCAGGGTTAGGCTTAGATCCGGGACAGGGCTGGGTCTGGGTTAGGGTTCTTTCTCACTGCTGGTGGGCTAGTGACAGGGCCAGGGCTAGGCTTAGATCCGGGACAGGGCTGGGTCCGGGTTAGGGTTCTTTCTCACGGCTGGTGGGCTAGTGACAGGGCCAGGGCTAGGCTTAGATCCGGGACAGGGCTGGGTCCGGGTTAGGGTTCTTTCTCACTGCTGGTGGGCTAGTGACAGGGCCAGGGCTAGGCTTAGATCCGGGACAGGGCTGGGTCCGGGTTAGGGTTCTTTCTCACGGCTGGTGGGCTAGTGACAGGGCCAAGGCTTAGATCCGGGACAGGGCTGGGTCCGGGTTAGGGCCTCTCTCACGGCTGGTGGGCTAGTGACAGGGCCAAGGCTTAGATCCGGGACAGGGCTGGGTCCGGGTTAGGGCCTCTCACAATCTGATGTCCTCTTCAGCGAATCTGGACCATAGTGCTTCTTTAGTGAGTGTAAGCATTTCTTCGTATCGGGTTGAGCACTTTGTTGTTTTTGCTTTTATGCTCTCGACATCTTCTCTCACCTGGGGATCGTCGTTTTCTTCTGCCTCCATTTCGAGAGCATCGACGTATACGTGGAATCCCTAAAGGGAAAGCGCTCGGTCGCGCAGACTGCCTTCAGTAAGAGGACCAACAAGCTGAAATGGTATGAAAGGAAATGTTTCAAAATCAACATAATACATAGGCTATAATAATATCAGTTCATTCAAATAAACAATTACCAAATGCATTTCCATTAAGAACATTCATTCAGCATTTACCAATAATCAACATTATTCTTTAAGCTTAACCATGTGATGAATGTCATGCATCAAAATGTTCAAACAATATATTCAAACTGTTGTAATGTCAAACATTGCAGGCCTACAGCCCACGTATACACCGCAGGAACACCATTTCCCAGGGTGCACCGGGGCCACATGTTACAAACATTCCATGCTGAGCAGAGCTAACATGCTAGCTAACATGCTAGGGAGCTAACAGCTAACATAAGCAAAGCACAAATAAGCAAGCAAAGCACATAAAGCAAGCAGGGAAGGCGAATGTAAACATACCATTGGGCTATCACGTTCCTGGTCTGAATGCAGCCAACTCCCTGAGCAAAATGCACTACCTGAATGAGCTGGGGTTTCAATTCAAGTCCTCTGGGGCTGCCCACATAGATGCCAGACGGTAAACCGGTCAAGCCCTGACGTGCTGCCCGCGTAGATGCCTGATATAAATTATTATTTCTTTACTCCTAAAGTTCATTTAATTTCAATTTACTTTTGAAAATAGTTGCAAGGAGTACATTTGATCATTTAGGGGGCATTTCAATTATACCATTTGTTTTGGATAAATAATATATGTAATTTTGAGTCAATAAAATACATTTGGCTCTCTTTGCTCCTAAAGAGTTTAACAGATATATATAGAGATACATAGATACAGTGTATATATATCTATATATATATATCTATAGATATATATATAGATATATAGAGATAAATAGATACAGTGTATATATATCTATATATATATAGATATATATAGAGATAAATAGATACAGTGTGTATATATATATATATATAGAGATATATATAGAGATAAATAGATACAGTGTATATATATATATATATATATATATATATAAATCTCTCTCTCTCTCTCTCTCTCTCTCTCTCTCTCTCTCTCTCTCTCTCTCTCTCTCTCTCTCTCTCTCTCTATATATATATATAGAGATACATAGATACAGTGTGTATATAGAGATATATAGAGATATATATAGAGATACATAGATACAGTGTGTATATAGAGATATATATAGAGATAAATAGATACAGTGTGTATATATAGATATATGTAGAGATATATATAGAGATAAATAGATACAGTGTATATATATATATATAGATATATATATAGAGATATATATATAGAGATAAATATATACAGTGTATGGATATATATATAGAGATATATATAGAGATATATATAGAGTTAAATAGATGCAGTGTATGTATATATAGATATATATATATATATATATATAGAGAGATATATATAGAGATATATATATAGAGATAAATAGATAGAGTGTATGTATATATATAGATATAGAGATATATATAGAGATAAATATATACAGTGTATATATATCTATATATAGATATATATAGAGATAAATAGATACAGTGTATGTATATATATAGGTATATATATAGAGATAAATAGATACAGTGTATATATATATATAGATATATATAGAGATAAATATATACAGTGTATGTATATATATAGATATATATCTATATATATAGATATATATAGAGATAAATAGATACAGTGTATGTATATATATAGATATCTATTTAGAGATATATATTTGCCACTCCTCAGGCACTGTCCCAGACTTCCACGCAATGTTGAAAAGACGTACACAGGCTTGAAAAAGCCCCTCAACACCCAGAGCCTTTAGCATTTCTGGACGGATCTCATCAACCCCTGGGGCTTTGCCACTGCGGAGATGTTTGACTACCGCAGTGACTTCCTCCAGGGAGATTAATGTTTGCCGTCCTTCATCCTCCAGCTCTGTCTCTACCATTGAGGGTGTAGTTGGGTTAAGAAGTTCCTCAAAGTGTTCTTTCCACCACCCGATCACCTCCTCAGTTGAGGTCAGCAATGTCTCACCCTTACTGTACACAGCTTGGATGTATCCACGCTTCCCCCTCCTGAGGCGCCGGATTGTTTGCCAGAAACGCTTTGGTGCCGACTGAAAGTCCTTCTCCATGGCTTCTCCGAATTCCTCCCACACCCGCTGCTTTGCCTCCGCTACAGCCGAGGCTGCTGTCCTCTTGGCCTGTCGATACCTCGCAACTGAGTCCGGAGTCTCACAGGCTAACATAGCCCTCCTTTTTCAGCCGGACGGCTTCCCTGACAACCTGTGTCCACCACGAAGTCCAAGGGTTGCCGCCCCTTGATCATTGACCTTCGACCTAAGGTACTCTGGTACCATGTACCCTTATGAGCATCCTTATATTTGAACATGGTGTTCAACGTGTGTATTGAAGTCTCCCAGGAGGACTATAGAGTCCCCTTCAGGAGCCCCATGCAGGACTCCATCCAGGGTGTGCAAGAAGGCGGGATATTCCAAAATGTTGTTTGGTGCATAGGCACAAACAGAGTTTTCCCTCCCATGACCCTAAGGCGTAGGGAGGCGACCCTCTCGTCCACCGGGATAAACTCCAACAAAGCGGCACTCAGCCGGGGACTTGTGAGTATCCCCACACCCGCCCGGCACCTCACACCCTGAGCAACTCCAGGTGAAGGAAAGAGTCCAACCCCTATCCAGGAGTTTAGTTCCAGAGCCAGTGCTGTGCGTAGAGGTATGCCCCACCAGATCTAATTGGTAGCGCTCCACCTCCCGCACAAGCTCAGGCTCTTTCCCCCCCAGAGTGGTGATATTCCACGTCCCCAAAGCTAGTCTCTGTTGGCTGGGTTTGGTCCATCGAGGCCCCCTGCCTTCACTGCCTCCTAACTGGCAGTGCACCCGACCCCAGCGGTTCTTCCCGTAGGTGGTGGGTCCGCGGGAAGGAGAAGTGGCCACATTGCTTTTTCGGGCTATGCCCGACCGGGCTCCGTGGCTAACCCGGCCACCAGGCGCTCGCTGTTGGGCCCTCTTTCCGGGCCTGGCACCGGAAAGGGGCCCCGGGCTTCCTCACTTCTACTTGTTTGTTTGTCCATTAGGGTCTTTGAACCTCTGTTTGAACCTCACCTCTGTGCTGGGCCATGCCCATGTTTAATAGAACCCCGTGAGATTAAAGCGATTTACTTTTTGTATACAGTCTTTTCCTCTCATTCATTCATTTGAACACCTTCTAGTGGGGAACCATTGGCTATATATATTGAATTCCTCACAAGCTCATATTAAGGGTTTTACTCCTCCTACACAGAAGGTGGCGCTGTATGAACAAAGTAAGCCCTGGGCTTGTGTAGGTCACACAATGAAAAGTGTTGTTCGTATAGTGGTGAGAATAGCTACCTTCCAAGCTGTTTATTCCCGGCCAATGTTATTCTGATATTCTGACAAAGACTTGAAACTATGAGGATGGGATTCGAAAAAACATGCTTGCAGAGCACAATGGATTAGCAGTCCATCACCTTAAACACTCGGCCACCTCAACACTGCAGAAATTGCAGATATGTGCACAATATTCAATACTGTATTGAATGTGCTCTGGAAAACACCCTTTACCACTGAAAAACAGTTCAGTTATTCAATTATCAATTGCATTTTTCTTTACAATGAGAAGCATTGGTGGTATAGAGGTGAGCATAGCTGCCTTCCAAGCAGTTGATTGGGGTTTGATTCCCAGCCGATGCATTGATGTCTATTTACTTATCGTTCATAATGTATTTTCCGACTCTAAAGATGTATCTCTTGGATCCTTTCCGGTGCTGAAATTTGTACACATCAAATTTTAAAAACAGAGACATTCTGAGATGTAACAATGCCTTGAACCGCCGAGGATCGGATTCAAACCTACACGTGCAGGGGACAATGGATTAGCAGAGCATCGCCTTAACCACACGGCCACCTCATCTATCCAGAGTTTACAGATCTGTGCAAAAAATTCGAAACTGTATTGAATGTGCTCTGGAAAACACCCTTTAACCGCTGAAAAACAGAAGAGCAGTTCAGTTATTGATAAAGAGCCACAGCAAACAAGGTTCCACCGAGACTTGAAGTCGGATCTCTGGATTCAGAGTTCAGAGTGCTAACCATTACACCATGGAACCCTTTTGGTTTACATGGAACCCTTTGGTTTACATAGCATTAAATAAAATAACTTCATAGTTACCATATTTTAAACATGGAGACCAGTGAACTGCAAGGATGACCTTGAAACTTGGGTGAATTATTGATTTAAATTGCATTTTTGTCTTTTACAATGAGAAGCATTGGTGGTATAGTGATGAGCATAGCTGCCTTCCTTACAGTTGACCCGGATTTGAATTCTATAAATTGAAAATGACACAAATTCACAAGCAAAGCAGAAATGATAAACATGACACAAACATACAAGTGGGCGGCCCTAGTCTTTCCTTCGCTACCTCTATCTCTCAATGTTTAGTAGTGTAGTCAACTCTTCTCTCAGGGAAATGTAGAGGCCAATTGCCATGAATGCATCCACAGGAACATGCAGATTGTTTTGTGCCATCATGAAGGTGCACAGGGTGAATACCTCCTCATCACAAGCTATGTGACGGCGGTGGATACGGTCAGCTTCACAGCTGGTACAATCTTCCTCCGACACCTGACACAAATAGTTTCCTGTTCCATATAGTTCAGCTAACACATGACACCAGGCCGACCACTGGGAAAATGTTCATTCCTTGATGGACCAATCAGATGGCTGTTCCATATAGTTAAGGTATGGAACACATGACACCAGGCCGACCACGGGGAACATTTTCATTCCTTGATGGACCAATCAGATGGCTGTTCCATATAGTTCAGGTATGGAACACATAACACCAGGCCGACCACGGGGAACATGTTCATTCCTTGATGGACCAATCAGATGGCTGTTCCATATAGTTCAGGTATGGAACCCATGACACCAGGCCCACCACGGGGAACATGTTCATTTCTTGACGGACCAATCAGATGGCTGTTCCATATAGTTCAGGTATGGAACCCATGACACCAGGCTCACCACGGGGAACATGTTCATTCCTTGATGGACCAATCAGATGGCTATTCCATATAGTTCAGGTATGGAACCCATGACACCAGGCCCACATCGGGGAACATGTTCATTCCTTGATGGACCAATCAGATGGCTGTTCCATATAGTTCAGGTATGGAACCCATGACACCAGGCCCACCACGGGGAACATGTTCATTATTTGATGGACCAATCAGATGGCTGTGCCATATAGTTCAGTTATGGAACACATGACACCAGGCCGACCACGGGGAACATGTTCATTCCTTGATGGACCAATCAGATGGCTGTTCCATATAGTTCAGGTATGGAACCCATGACACCAGGCCGACCACGGGGAACATGTTCATTCCTTGATGGACCAATCAGATGGCTGTTCCATATAGTTCAGGTATGGAACACATGACACCAGGCCGACCACGGGGAACATGTTCATTCCTTGATGGACCAATCAGATGGCTGTTCCATATAGTTCAGGTATGGAACCCATGACACCAGGCCGACCACGGGGAACATGTTCATTCCTTGATGGACCAATCAGATGGCTGTTCCAGGTCTTCTTAGTTGAATCCAATTGTTCGAGGTGAAAACAGTGGAAATGACCAAATCATAGTTATTGTTGTATTTATGTCACAAGTCACACCATCTATTGTTGATGCCACTTGCCTGTATCAAACCGAGGAAGCAGAATTATTGTCCAAGAAGTCCCCATCAAACCTTCATCTTTAAGCCTGTGTAGATGTTGGAGCCCGAACTCCACACACTCTTTAAGAAGCTCCAGCACCAGCTCTCTATTCTTTGATTGCTTGTGCTTTAGCCATAAATAAAGCTTCTGTCACCCCCATGAGCATCATCATCATCATCATCATCATCATCATCATCATCATCATTGACACGTAGGTAATGTGGGTACCGTTGCATATCCCGTATCGTGCTGTTTTCCGTTTATCTGTCCTCAGACGGCGCATCCACTGCCTCACGTCTCAGAAATACCTCCTCTACTGGGCTCAGTCTGGTTCGTCATCATTCACAGCATCCCTAGCTCCTCTACTGTCTCTACTGTATAAATCACCTCCTCTAACTGTGGGCTCAGGTCTGGTTCAGTCATCATTCAACCAGAGCATCCACCTAGCTCCTCTACTGTCTCTACTGTATAAATCACCTCCTCTAACTGTGGGCTCAGGTCTGGTTCAGTCATCATTCAACCAGAGCATCCACCTAGCTCCTCTACTGTCTCTACTGTATAAATCACCTCCTCTAACTGTGGGCTCAGGTCTGGTTCAGTCATCATTCAACCAGAGCATCCACCTAGCTCCTCTACTGTCTCTACTGTATAAATCACCTCCTCTAACTGTGGGCTCAGGTCTGGTTCAGTCATCATTCAACCAGAGCATCCACCTAGCTCCTCTACTGTCTCTACTGTATAAATCACCTCCTCTAACTGTGGGCTCAGGTCTGGTTCAGTCATCATTCAACCAGAGCATCCACCTAGCTCCTCTACTGTCTCTACTGTATAAATCACCTCCTCTAACTGTGGGCTCAGGTCTGGTTCAGTCATCATTCAACCAGAGCATCCACCTAGCTCCTCTACTGTCTCTACTGTATAAATCACCTCCTCTAACTGTGGGCTCAGGTCTGGTTCAGTCATCATTCAACCAGAGCATCCACCTAGCTCCTCTACTGTCTCTACTGTATAAATCACCTCCTCTAACTGTGGGCTCAGGTCTGGTTCAGTCATCATTCAACCAGAGCATCCACCTAGCTCCTCTACTGTCTCTACTGTATAAATCACCTCCTCTAACTGTGGGCTCAGGTCTGGTTCAGTCATCATTCAACCAGAGCATCCACCTAGCTCCTCTACTGTCTCTACTGTATAAATCACCTCCTCTAACTGTGGGCTCAGGTCTGGTTCAGTCATCATTCAACCAGAGCATCCACCTAGCTCCTCTACTGTCTCTACTGTATAAATCACCTCCTCTAACTGTGGGCTCAGGTCTGGTTCAGTCATCATTCAACCAGAGCATCCACCTAGCTCCTCTACTGTCTCTACTGTATAAATCACCTCCTCTAACTGTGGGCTCAGGTCTGGTTCAGTCATCATTCAACCAGAGCATCCACCTAGCTCCTCTACTGTCTCTACTGTATAAATCACCTCCTCTAACTGTGGGCTCAGGTCTGGTTCAGTCATCATTCAATCAGAGTGTTCTTCTGGAGATCCCCTCAATGGCTCCATGGATGCATAGACCCAATGCCTCTCATTTCTCATATGAATCAACAGGCCATACTGAATACTAAATACTAAATACTAAATTGGGCCCTTTGGAAAAGTACGCTTGTCTGTTCAATCTTCTACTTCTGTGGATTTCTGTGCCCTCTTCTTTACGTCCTTGCCATCCCCTATCTTAGCATTTAGTGTACATCCACCTGTAGCCACGCAGAGCCCCAGAGCCTCGGAGCTCCTCCCTTATGACATGACACATGTCCATGAACCAGTCAAATACCACAATCCACTTGTGGGTTCGGGTTTTCGGGTTTTCGCCATTTAGCCTACTTAAATAATAGGCAAACTAAAGACCGTTTCTAAATCAAATTATATTCTATACTGAAATAATAATGATAATAGACCTTCATACACAGATGTTTTAAATAGGTCCTATTCAGAATGCTCCTCCCAAACATATACTGTATATTACACATCCTCATTCCAATACAAAACACCATCAGCGTTCAACCCGAGACGACCCCCTACATTAACAATCCAACAAGGTTATAGCTCCAGCTGTTTCCAGGACAACAAGGTTATAGCTCCAGCTGTTTCCAGGACAAGGGATAGGCAACATAGAACTATAGCCCTATAATAGAGGGCCACATCAGGCATGAATATTGAACTGTAGCGCTCATCAACAGAATCAAGGCTTTAGCTTAAACCACATACAGGACATAGGCTATTTAAGCTATATACAGTGTATTCATATATGTAATGTGTATATTATACACCAGTGGTGAAGCGTCAGGGCCTTCAAGGTATTCAGAGAAGACCCTGGAACTCTCAGATGAAACCAAAGAATCGAATTAATTGTATTAATAAAATGTAATACAATTTAATAACATTTAATACAATTTAAATAAAATGAATAAATGAGAATCGTATCTGTGTTATAATACAGTGTTACGTTGATTTGTTTGTCTTTCTCGGTCCATGCACGACGCATTTGAGTGGTTTTGTGTTGGAAAAACAATGCAACCAATCAGATATTTTTCTGGGTTGCTGGGAAGAATATCCAACGTAAATCAACCAAAGTATTCCCGCTGACATTGGCCCTTAGACGGAATGATAGCGTACGTTTGGATTGACAATTTGATCAACCAATCATATCGTGATTTGTAGCCAATGGGCGTATTCTTTCAGATTTCCCCGGCAGCTCAATATGGAGCTAGAGGGTGCAAGGTGGTGGCTGGCGCGAGAGTGGATCTAGCGTAATGTTACGTTTTCTACGTTGTTTTTTTTACGCCAAAATGGCAACAGGTGAAGATGATGTCGTGGCGGAATTATTGTGTGAACCATTTTCAAGACGACCATTTAATGTTAAAATGGACATTATTAAAAAAGGCCGTCCAACACCTGACAATCTGGAGCTGACTCAAGTAGTTAAAGCAGGCTATGTTCGCCATTTTCAGAGTAGCAACTGGGAACGATACCCGTGGCTAACGGGCTCTACTAGCCACAAGAGGCTCTACTGATGGGAGTGTTGCTGTTTGGGACCGACAAGAGAGCAGGGAATTGGAACTTATTTTGGATCTGAAAAGCGATCATCTTTATGACCTGATGGTGGTCGAACCATTCATCCAGAAGGACAGGAGAATGGATTTGGTCTTAAGTGAACATCATTGGTGAGTGAGACTCATTTGTCTTTGCTGGTTTTGTCTCTGTGTTGCGTCTCGTTGAGCTGGTTGTTGCATTTTGTTTCCACACACTTGTTGACTGATTAGTTAATGGCTGTCTTGGGTTTGTTAAGCATTGTTGTGCATTTGAATTGAGAGTTTTGACTTGATCTTTCTTTGCATCGCTTAACGTGAAAAGACTTAACGTAACTAAGAGTTACAAAACCACGATCAATAATCACCTAATTTGCATATGTTTTGTCATTAGCACTTTCACCTTTTCACTTTCATTTTGACAGGTGAAAGTGCTAATGACAAGACATATGCCAGAGACATTTGGTGATTATTGATCGCTATTTTGGAACTTAAAGTTCCAAAGTTACGTTCAGCCTTTTCACGTGAAGCGTGTTAGACCGTCCCTTTAACCGATAGCCTGTGTGTTAGACCGTCCCTTTAACCGATAGCCTGTGTGTGGTGGTCTGTGGTGGTCTGTTACGTCACTACATGGACTCTGCTTTACAACTATGGTCCACTTGGGAATTGGCTGCGACAATCTGATCTTCCTAAATGAGATAAGGCATAAAGTGACTCCTCCGTGACGTCCGTCTGACTAGAACAACTGAATTTTCGAATGGTGGTGGTGATGGGGGGGGGGGTGGTCTACAGCAGGGGTTCCCAAAGTGGGGGTCGCGGGACCCCGAGGGGGGGGGGGGGGGGGGGGGGTCGCGAGATGATTTCAGAATCCTCTTGATGTGACCATGAGGTTTTTATTGTTAATAATAACGTGTGCATAGATATTTTTGTATATGTACGGGTGACGAATAAAGGAATTTTGATTCCGACAGATTCACGACAGTATCATTTGCAGCTGAAAAAAAAGCCACACAATTTTCAATATCACGATTCACGATTACCCCCCCCCCCCCCCCCCCTTGGACTTCACGATGTTCTCGATGGTGAAGCTCTGTGCACACGTTGTTTTTAATGTTTCAGTCCCTCCGGTGATAGTGGGGGGGGGGGGGTCTGTTATGTTGGGGGTCGCGGGCTGAAAAGTTGTGGAACCCCTGGTCTACAGAAGGCCCAGTTGTGATAGACACGCTTCGCCACTGTTATACACATTACATATATGAACTAGCTATTAGTCTACATACCTTGTCGTTGATGAAGGTGGAGACAGCCGTCTCGTCTAGCCTCCGTTGTTCTGTGAGAACAACAAGTTAGCCCGCAGGAAGTAGTTAGCACAGTAGCACCGTGCTAACATTAAGTGTTTGATATGTTAACGTTAGCTAGCTACTTAACGATCGTGATGACGACACGTGGCTTGGTTAATAAACTGTGTGTGAGTGTGAAGGCAACTCACTGATTTCACTGTCGTAAAATATGTCCTGATATCAAAACTAAATTTACTTACAGCAAAGAAGTGCTGCTCATTGCGTGCTGTGCGGTGGAGAATCCTTGCAGAGTAACATTAATCTGCGCCATCTCTGGTTCGTAGGGGTCAGGGGTCATGGGTCGTGGGATTAATAGAACCGAGGGATTGGATTACTAAACCGAGGGAACGTATTACTAAACCGAGGGATCGTATTACTAAACCGAGGGAACCTAATACTAAACCAAGGGATCGGATTACTAAACCGAGGGATCGGATTACTAAACCGAGGGAATGTATTACTAAACCGAGGGATCGGATCGCTAAACCGAGGGATCGGATTACTAAACCGACGGATCGGATTACTAAACCGAGGGATCGGATAACTAAACTGAGTGATCGGATTACTAAAACGAGGGATCGGATTACTAAACCGAGGGAACGTATTACTAAACCGAGGGATCGGATTACTAAATCGAGGGAACGTATTACTAAACCAAGGGATCGGATTACTGAACCGAGGGAACGTATTACTAAACCGAGGGAACGTATTACTAAACCGAGGGAACGTATTACTAAACCGTACACACGGATTCACATGTCCATTTTTTTTCCATGTGACCCCAGGGGGGCTCCGTAGGAATGTGCAAACAACAGCACGCAGTATTTACAATAACTGCACTGTGTGCCGGAAAATATAATTACAAGATATAGAGAAATGTGAAAAATATTAATATAAATGATGTATAGTCGCTACCTAAGTGTATTGTGTTGTAACAATTGTGTTTTATTGGTATAGGAATATGTAGGAAATCTCTCTCTCTCTCTCTACATTTACATTTAGCGCATTTAGCAGACGCTTCATCCAAAAGCAACATGCAAGTACATTTGTTTGATAAAGAGCAATGTATTTCTGAGGTAAATAAAGACACGAATAGAACACGTTTCCAGCATTCCCAATCGCAGGCCTATAGAAAAATCTTCCCGCCTGCTTAGCGACATATGCGAGTGCATTAAAAACATCACGCTATCTACTACTACAAGATAAACACAACACACAGTATGGTCAAAACGGTGCCTTAAAGCACAAGAAGCACAACCAGCATAAGCAATTCTCTCTCTCTCCCCTCTGGTTAATCAACAAAACTGTAGGATAGAATCCTCTTTATTGGTCACACATACAAACATACAGTGAAATGTGTTTATGCTAGGAGGAGCCGGGGGCTCGAACCAGCAACCATGCGGTTGTGAGGCAGCCGCTCAAACCTCCTGAGCTATACTGCCGCCTGTATACTCCCCCCCCCCTCTCCCCCCTCTCCCTCTCGTCTCCCCCACAGTAGCAGACCCTTTTGTCAATCTTTCTCCTAGTGGTTAAGGTGATGGACTTGAAATCCGTTGGGTTCTCCCCGCAGGTTGCAGGTTTGAATCCTGCCGACAACGATAAGTACGATGGTAAGACCTTTCCTTTGAACTTAAGATTATTTGAAACTAAGATTGTTGACTTATGCTCATCTCCAAGATGTGATCAGTTCACTGGATTCATCATCACATCCAACCAAGATCACAACATGTAGTCTGCAACGATATCTCCAATGTGATAGTGTTTGAAGTTGTGCTTCTAGAGATAAGAAGCCATCTACGGTGAAAGGGGATGTAGCTGAGTGGTAGAGCGCATGCTTCTCATGGATGAGGCCGTGGGTTCAATCCCCGGCATCTCCAACATGTAGGCAGGTTCATACAGTGGTGTGGAGGCTTGGGTTTTATCCGAGTGGTTAAGGCCATGGACTAGATATCCATTGTGGTCTCTGTTACCAACGTGTTCGTTGCATGTTGCACGCATGTTTGTTTCTCCCTCTCTTTTCTCTCCCAGGTACTGGTTTGTCCCGCCCCCTGTCAATCATCATTGGTTTGTCAGTCCCCCTTTGATCAATCAGCCAATCAGCCAATGGGCCAATCAGAGGGGCGTGGGCGCTACTTCAGTCTCCCACTCCCTTTGTGTGGGAGAAGAGGGGATGATGTGTTTGTTTGGCCTGCTGTTAGCACTCTGTGTTGTGCCTGCTTCTCGTTGCTCTTCAGTCACCATTGTTCCCAGTAGTGAAGCCCCATGGGGAGGGCGAGGTACGCCGAGGTAAGACGCCCATGGGTTTACACCATGCATCACGTAGGTTCAACTCTGTCTATTTACACTAGGCTAGCGTTTCCAGGCGGGTGTCACCTCCTGTGTTTCTGGGATTAGATTAGGTGGGACAGCTAGTTAATAAGACATTGTATTGTGTTCTTAGTTTAGGGTACTAGAAGTGATAGGGTGCCAGGAATAGCTGGGGTGTTTTAATGTTTTCATTCCTTTGACACCCGGTCTGTTTTGGCGTCCTCCCCTAGTCTCCCTACCTGTGTCCTCGTGAAAAAGTATCATTGTGGTTTATTACTGTCCTCATTTACTCCATAAATAAACCTGTTACTTTTTGCACCATATCCCCGTGGTCCTTGTTCCGTGTTTCCGCCGACCTGCACGCCAGCGACGTTAGCATAGCACCGACCTGCACGCCAGCGACGTTAGCATAGCGCCGACCTGCACGCCAGCGACGTTAGCATAGCACCAACCTGCACGCCAGCGACGTTAGCATAGCACCGACCTGCACGCCAGCGACGTTAGCATAGCACCGACCTGCACGCCAGCGACGTTAGCATAGCGCCGACCTGCACGCCAGCGACGTTAGCATAGCGCCGACCTGCACGCCAGCGACGTTAGCATAGCGCCGACCTGCACGCCAGCGACGTTAGCATAGCACCGCCTTGCATGCTGCCACGGCCCGTTAGGTTCAGCCCTTCTTCCCCCTAGACCGGCCCTCTAAGGGGGTTCCTAACAATCTCCCTGCACTAGTTCTAATCCCGCTGACAACCATTAGTAAAAGTCCAGCCTCTCCTTTGAACCCAAGAGGTTTGACTCCTGCTCAACTCAACATGTGATCAGTTCACTGGATTCACCATCAGATCAAAGAAGATCACATTCTAGTCTCTACAACCGCATCACATGGCTTCTGTTGGAAGGTGTGGTTATAGAGAATATATATATCTATATATATAGATATATATAGATATATATATAGATATATATAGATATATCAGAAGATATAGAGATGAGAAGCAAGTAACATGAAAAGGGATGTTGCTCAGTGGCAGAGCGCATGCTGT
>CM051023.1:7585218-7596108 GCA_027704905.1 Muraenolepis orangiensis | reverse complement strand
AACATATATGAGTGATGGAGTAGCGTAGGGCTTGATATAAACATATAATACACTAATACTACATGAACTTAACAATGGTCCACCATCAAAGTGTGTCCGTTGGAACAGGCTCCCTGGTGCAGAACTAACTCTTCGAAGCCCTTGGTCAACACTCACTACTCACCTTAGAACGCTGTCCACCGCTTAGTTGGACAAAGGCTGGTGTCCTTTCAACTGTTCTCTCCTCGTCGCGTCTCAAAGAGGAACTGTTATCTCCGCTTCGCGTCTTGCCTTTTATGCTCCGCTAAGCTTTGTGACGTCATGGGGGGCGGGGCCACGCGATGACGTCACTGTATTATATGTTTATATCAAGCCCTATGCTACTCCATCACTCATATAGATAGAGATATACACATATAGGAACATTACAACCACTTTAAACTGTTGTCTAAACACTTAATACGTTTTTAAAATATCGTTTTTTTTAGTAGTAGTGGTAGTAGTAGAATATATATGGGTATATATACACATATAGGAACATTACAACCACTTTAAACTGTTGTCTAAACACTTTAATACGTTTTTAAAAGATAATTTTTTTTGTCAATGTGCTTGCACCGTTGCCTGTTCACTGGGTTTCTGGCTAGTGCTATAGTACCTTGGTTGTCTTCATAAACCTTTGTTTGTCCATATTGGTATCTGTCTATACCTCTGAGTAGCTGTTTCAAATCGATACATTCCTGTATAGCTGCTGCTAAAGACATGTATTCTGCCTGGCAAGTACACAATGCCACTTGTCACAAACGGGTCAATTGTGACAAATAGGGAGTCCACACGTGATAACAATTGAACAATATAATTTATTCAATCCTATATCTAACCAAAATGAACGATCGACAAACAATGAATATGGATGTATCAGAATCAGTGGTGAATGCGGTGTGTGGATGAGTGAGAAAGTGTTGTGTGGTGCGGGTGGTGTAAGTATTAGTATTATATATCCAAGGATCAAAAGTGGGTGCTGGATAACCTGTTCCTGGGAGTGGAGAAGCAGACAGAGGGGATTAGACAAGGAAACCTAAATAGTCCATGTGCAGACAGCTCTCACTGCCCAGGTGCGGCCAATTGGGCTAACGACCCACCCACTCCACCATGCTCTCTGAGTCAGCAGACTCACCCACTAGCAGGTAAAGTGGGGGTCGTCACACCCTCCCCCTAAAGAAAAGGGGGTTCCACCCTATGCTCTAAGCACATGGTACACACAAATAACCTACATTAATACGTACATCAAAATAAACATTGTTTTACCCCTTCACCTATTCCCCTCACCATCCTGCCTCCGCTTGCCTTATGACACCGTGTGGCACCGGGGACTCCACCTGAAGCTGCTGAGGACAATACCGGACCGCCACATGGTGAAGTTCATCATGGAGACACTTTCCAACCGCAGCTTCATCCTCCAGACCAGCAGTGGCCAGTGCAGTAGGCTCAGAAGACTGAAGAACGGGGTACCGCAGGGGTCTGTTCTCTCGGCGATGCTGTTCAATGTTTACATCCACGACCTACCTGATACAGCATCCAGAAAGTATGGCTACGCAGACGATCTTGCCATCATGCTGAGCCGACCAACGTGGAAGGCGATGGAAGAGGGGCTTAACGAAGACATGGGCACACTGGTAGCATACCTTCGAAGGTGGCGTCTACAGCTCAGCGTCGGAAAATCAGTCGCAGCGGCATACCACCTTAGCACCAGAGAAGCCAGGAGGGAACTTGAGGTGCGCGTTGACAATAAATGTCTGGAGGTCCAGCAAGCCCCGAAGTATCTTGGAGTGCGTCTGTCCGCCGCCTCGCTGGAACAACCTGGGGAGCCTCCGCTAAGACGCTGCGAATATCCACCCAAGCCCTGGTCTTCTCTGCAGCGGAATACTGCGCTCCAGTCTGGAGCAGAAGCCCTCATGCGAGAAAGGTCGACGTGGCTATCAATACCTCCCTCCGAATAATAACTGGATGCTTAAAGCCTACCCCTGTGTCCCTCTTGCCAGTCCTCGCGGGAAAAGCACCGGCCGGCCTCCGACGGGAGGCTGCCACCCTCGCCCTGGCCAGGAAGGCACAAAAGTATGACTGGCACATCCTGCACAACACCACAATAACACCAGCACCTCCAAGCAGACTCAAGTCCCGCCACCCCTACAACAAGGCAGCACAAGAGATGCTCAACTCCATCTCTGAGGACATCTCCAGAGATGCATGGTTGGCAGCAGCTTGGAAGCAGGAGTGGGAGTCAGCTGGGCCCTCCCGAATCTACTGTTACATCTGGGACCCAGGAGATGGTGCCATTGGAGGAGACAACCTACCACGCCGGCAATGGACCACACTGAACCGTCTACGAACTGGGGTCGGTCGCTTTAAAACATCAATGAAGACGTGGGGCTTGGCGGACAGTGCGGCATGCGAATGCGGTGACCCTGACCAGACCGCCGACCATATAATCACCATCTGCCCCTTATATAGACCACCCTCGGAAGCCAGCCTCTTCGACATAGGACCAGAGATGCGGGCATGGCTACACAACACCAAGTTGGACCTCTGACGTTACACGAAAGAAGAAGGACCAAGGATGTGTCAGGGCAGGGTAGAGCTATAGGACCCGAAAGCAGAGTGACAGAAGCCAGGTAGAACAGGTGTTTAATGATTGGCGCACACGCCGATTAACGCCAGCAAAAGGCAAAAGGTACAGACATGGCAAATCCAAAAAGGTGGTCAAGGCAAGCAGAGGTCGTCAACAGGACGTCGAGGGTTGAGGCAGAGGTACCAAAAAGGTACAAAACAGGCTAAAACAAGGTCGTTCTCCAGGTGAGGGTCAAAGCACGGAGGATCAATAGACAGACACAATGAACTTAACTTGATACGAACGTGAGGCTTTCGGAAAAATCCGGGTGATAATCCAGCATTGAGTAACACAACAGACATGGCTTGAATACTGCTTGGTCAATGAGGAGCGATTGACAACAGGTGAGTTCAGTGTGAAACGGCTGACAGGGAAAACACGGAGTGGCATTTCGGAACGGAGTCCGGTGACATCGCGGATCCAGGAAGCCCGCGGAGATCCAGGACTAGGAGCGTGAAGAGCTGGGTTGGACCGTGACAAGAATGTACCTATTCTACTGAGTACATGAACTGAGAATATACCTATTCTACTGAGTACAAGTACTGACAATGTACCTATTATATTGAGTTCAAGTACTGACAATGTACCTATTATACTGAGTACAAGTACTTACAATGTACCTATTATACATCATGTACTGAGTACACCTGTACTGACTAAAGACTACAGTATCTTAGTCTTCTTCCTGCTGTAATAAAGTGATATATGATGATATATTAGTGATATATATTGATGATACATCACAGATCAGAGTTGACTACAGTATCTTAGTCTTCTTCCTGCTGTAATAAAGTGATATATGATGATATATTAGTGATATATATTGATGATACATCACAGATCAGAGTTGACTACAGTATCTTAGTCTTCTTCCTGCTGTAATAAAGTGATATATGATGATATATTAGTGATATATATTGATGATACATCACAGATCAGAGTTGACTACAGTATCTTAGTCTTCTTCCTGCTGTAATAAAGTGATATATGATGATATATTAGTGATATATATTGATGATACATCACAGATCAGAGTTGACTACAGTATCTCTGACTCGGTAACAAAGCATGATGAACCAGTTGGTCCAGTTCCCCTCCCAGTTCAGTTCCTTTCAGACTAACCTCTTCTAGGCTGTTGTTCCATGACTTCACTCAGTCATGAACTATAATAACCTTAATAAAATATATGGTGCAAAAAGTAACGGGTTTATTTATGGAGTAAATGAGGACAGTGATTAACCACAATGATTCTTTTTCACGAGGACACAGGTAGGGAGACTAGGGAAGGACGCTAAAAAACAGACCGGGTGTCAAAGGAATGAAAACAGCAACACACCCCAGCTATTCCTGGCACCCTATCACTTCTAGTACCCTAAACTAAGAACACAATACAATGTCTTACTAACTAGTAACTAATCTAATCCCAGAAATACAGGAGATGACACCCGCCTGGAAAAGCTAGCCTAGTGTATTTAGACAGAGTTGAACCTACGTGATGCGTGGTGTAAACCCATGGGCGTCTTACCTCGGCGTACCTCGCCCTCCCCATGGGGCTTCACTACTGGGAACAATGGTGACTGAAGAGCAACGAGAAGCAGGCCCAACACAGAGTGCTAACAGCAGGCCAAACAAACATATCATCCCCTCTTCTCCCACACAAAGGGAGCGGGAGACTGAAGTAGCCACGCCCACGCCCCTCTGATTGGCCCATTGGCTGATTGGCCGGTTGGCTGATTGATCAAAGGGGGACCGACAAACCAACGATGATTGACAGGGGGGCGGGACGAACCAGTACCTGGGAGAGAATAGAGAGGGAGAAACAAACATGCATGCAACATGCAACATGCAACGAACACGTTGGTAACAGAGACCACAATGGATATCTAGTCCATCGCCTTAACCACTCGGCCACGACAACACGTGGACATATCTGTCCTGTTTAACTTTCCATCAAACTGTTTGCATTTCATTGTATGGAGTAGACGGCGTGAATTATTTAGAATAAAATCCATGCATCCACACCACTGTATGAACCTGCCTACATGTTGGAGATGCCGGGGATTGAACCCGCGGCCTCATCCATGAGAAGCATGCGCTCTACCACTCAGCTACATCCCCTTTCACCGTAGATGGCTTCTTATCTCTAGAAGCACAACTTATCAAACTGTATCAAATTGGAGATATCAAGTCAAGTCAAGTCAAGTTTATTGTCACTTCACAGTTTACAGTTTAGTATAAAGCAGTGATGTGAAATTCTTGTGTGCAATACCCGACGACAGACAGCAGTTATAGAATAAGATAAAATAAAAATAGATAAAAATAGATAAAAATAGAATAAAAAATAGAATAAAAAATAGAATAAGGAATATAAAATAAAAATAAAAAATGCAATTTATAAAATGCAAAAATCAGCACAGAAAAGAGCAATATATATAAATGTCCAGGAGGGAGGGGAGCTCACCTCCAACGATATACTGGGCCGTCCGCACCACCCTTTGAAGCGCTCTGCGCTCGAGTGCCGTGCAGTTCCCGTACCAGGCGGTGATACACCCTGTCAGAACACTCTCGATGGTGCCGTTGTAGAATGTTCTCAGGATGCGGGGGCCCATGCTGAATTTCTTCAGACGCCTGAGAAAATACAGGCGTTGTTGGGCCTTTTTCACCACGTGTGTGGTGTGCGTGGACCATGTGAGGTCCTCGGAGATGTGCACGCCGAGGAACTTGAAGCTGCTGACCCTCTCTACTGCAACGCCGTCGATGGAGATAGGGCTGTGCTCTCCCCTCTGCCTCCTGAAGTCCACGATCAGCTCCTTGGTCTTCTTGACGTTGAGGGCGAGGCTGTTCTCCTGGCACCACTGCTCCAGCGATCCGACCTCCTCCCTGTAGGCTGTCTCGTCGTCGCCGGCGATCAGGCCCATCACTGTCGTGTCGTCAGCAAACTTGACGATGACGTTGGAGCTGTGCATAGCCATGCAGTCGTGGGTGTAGAGGGAGTAGAGGAGAGGGCTCAGCACGCATCCCTGGGGGGCTCCCGTGTTGAGGGTCAGTGGCTCTGATGTGGTGCTGCCCATCCTCACCACCTGGCGGCGGTCCGACAGGAGGTTCAGTATCCAGCTGCACATGGATGGGGGTACGCCTAGACCTCTCAGCTTGGTGTCGAGCTTGGCAGGAACTATTGTGTTGAATGCTGAGCTGTAGTCCACAAACAGCATTCGCACATAACAGTTCTTCCCCTCCAAGTGGGAAAGGGCAGTGTGGAGGGCCATGGCAATTGCGTCGTCCGTGGATCTATTTTGACGATATGCAAATTGCCATGGGTCCAGCGTGGTAGGTAACACGGAGCAAATAAAGTCCTTGACCAACCTCTCGAAGCATTTGCTAACGATCGAGGTGAGGGCCACAGGTCTGTAGTCATTCAGGCATGTTACCTTGGTTTGTTTAGGGACAGGCACGATGGTGGATATCTTGAAGACCGCGGGGACAACAGCCTGGGACAGGGAGAGGTTGAAGATGTCTGCAAAGACTCCTGCCAACTGGTCTGCGCATGCTCTGAGGACGCGGCCCGGGATGTCGTCGGGGCCTGCCGCCTTACGGATGTTCAGCCGCTTAAAGGTGCGGCGCACATCCGCCTCCGAGATGCGCAGCTGGCTGGTCTCCCCAGTCGGTGCTGGCTTCGGCGGGCTGCCGTTTACGTCGAACCGAGCAAAAAATGTATTTAGCTCTCCTGGGAGGGAGGTAGAGGAGTTCTCTACACAACTGGTTCTCCCTCTGAAGTTCGTTATATTCTGCAGCCCCTGCCACATACCCCTCGCATCGTGTTTCTTGAATTTATCTTCCACTCTGTCCTTATACTCCCGCTTGGCAGTGACGATGGTCTTACGGAGGTCGTAACGGGCTCTCGTATATTCCTCCGTATTCCCGGAACCAAAGGCGGCGTTACGCGCATGTAGGGCAGCGCGAACATCGCCGTTAATCCACGGTTTCTGGTTGGGATATATCCGAACCGACTTGGTCGGAACAACGTCATCTATGCACTTCTTGATGAACCCGGTGACCGACGACGCGTACTCGTTGATGTTATTGTCCGAGGCAACGCGGAACATGTGCCAGTCAGCGTGATCAAAACAATCCTGCAGCGTAGAATCTGATTGGTCCGACCAGCATTGGACCTCCCTCACAGCGATCGGTTGCTGCTTCAGTCTCTGCCTATAGGCGGGGAGTAGCTGGATAGAGCGGTGATCTGATTTGCCGAACGGTGGGCGGAGGAGGGCCTTGTAGCCATCACGGAAGATATGGTTGCAGAGACTGCATGTTGTGATTGTCTTTGATGAATCTAGTGAACTGATCACGTCTTGGAGATGAGCATAAGTCAACTATCTTAGTTTCAAAGACTCTTAGGTTCAAAGGAAAGGTTTTACCAATCTTTGTCTGCAGGATTCAAACCTGCAACCTGCGGGGAGAACCCAACGGATTTCTAGTCCATCACCTTAACCACTCGGAGAACGATAGGGCGAAAGGACTGCTACTGTGGGGGGGAGAAGAGAGGGAGAGGGGGGGGAGAGAGGGAGAGGGAGAGGTGGGGGGAGAGAGGGAGAGGGGGGGGGGAAGAGAGGGAGAGGGGGGGGGGAGAAGAGAGGGAGAGGGGGGGGGAGAGGGATAGGGGGGGGGAGAGGGGGGAGAGAGGGAGAGAGAGAGGGAGAGGGGGGGGAGAGATGGAGAGGGGGGGGGAGAGGGAGAGGGGGGGGAGAGGGGGGGGAGAAGAGAGGGGGGGGGAGAGAGGGAGAGGGGGGGGGAGAGGGAGAGGGGGGGGAAGAGGGGGGGGGGGGAGAAGAGAGGGAGAGGGGGGGGAGAGAGAGGGGGGGGAAGTATACAGGCGCCAGTATAGCTCAGGAGGTTGAGCGGTTGCCTCAGACGCATGGTTGCTGGTTCAATCCCCCGGCTCCTCCTAGCAAAAACACAGTTCACTGTATGTTTGAATGTTATGTGACCAATAGAGAGGATTCAATCCTACAGATGTGTTGTTTAAACAGAGGGGAGAAAGAGAGGGAGAATTGCTTGTGCTTTAAGGCACTATGTTGACTGTGCGTTGTGTTTATCTTGTAGTAGTAGATAGCGTGTTGTTTTTAATGCACTCGCATATGTCGCTATGCAGGCATCCTAGTAGGTGGTGGGAAGATTTTTCTATAGGCCTGCGATTGGGAATGCTGGAAACTTGTTCTATTCGTGTCTTTATTTACCTCAGAAATACATTGCTGTCTTTATCAAACAAATGTACTTGTAAGTCACTTTTGGATGAAGTGTCTGCTAAATGCACTAAATGTAAATGTAGAGAGAGATAGAGAGAGATTATACATATCCTATACCAATATAACACCATTGTTACAACACAATACACTTAGGTAACGACTATACATCATTTATATGAATGTTTTTCACATTTCTCTATATCTTGTAATTATATTTTCCGGCACACAGTGCAGTTATTGTAAATACTGCGTGCTGTTGTTTGCACATTCCTGCGAAGCCCCCCTGGGGTCACATGGAAAATGTGTGAATCCGTGTGTACGGTTTTGTAATCTGATCCCTCGGTTTAGTAATCCGATCCCTCGGTTTAGTAATCCGATCCCCGGTTTAGTAATAGGATCTCTCGGTTTAGTAATCCAATCCCTCGGTTTAGTAATCCGATCCCTCGGTTTAGTAATCCGATCCCTCGGTTTAGTAATACGTTCCCCGGTTTAGTAATACTTTCCCTCGGTTTAGTAATCCGATCCCTCGGTTTAGTAATCCGATCCCTCGGTTTAGTAATCCGATCCCTCGGTTTAGTAATACGTTCCCCGGTTTAGTAATACTTTCCCTCGGTTTAGTAATCCGATCCCTCGGTTTAGTAATCCGATCCCTCGGTTTAGTAATACGTTCCCTCGGTTTAGTAATACTTCCCTCGGTTTAGTAATCCGATCCCTCGGTTTAGTAATCCCACGACCCATGACCCTGCATACGAGCCAGAGATCGCGCAGATTGATGTTACTCTGCAAGGAATCTCCACCGCACAGCATGCAATGAGCAGCACTTCTTTGCAATAAGTCAATTTAATTTTGTTATAAGGACATATTTTACGACAGTGAAATCAGTGAGTTGCCTTCACACTCACACACAGTTTATTAACCAAGCCACGTGTCGTCGTCACGATCGTTAAGTAGCTAGCTAACGTTAACATATCAAACACTTAACGTTAGCACGGTGCTACTGTGCTAACTACTTCCTGCGGGCTAACTTGACATACTAACTTCTTATGTGTTGATAGAATGGACCGGTTCATAACCTTTCTCACAGAACAACGGAGGCTAGACTGTCTCCACCTTCATCAACGACAAGGTATGTAGACTAATAGCTAGTTCATATATGTAATGTGTATAATATACACATTACATATATATGTATATAGCTTAAATAGCCTATGTCCTGTATGTGGTTTAAGCTAAAGCCTTGATTCTGGTGATGAGCGCTACAGTTCAATATTCATGCCTGATGTGGCCCTCTATTATAGGGCTATAGTTCTATGTTGCCTAACCGTTGTCCTGGAAACAGCTGGAGCTATAACCTTGTTGGGTTGTTAATGTCGGGGGTCGTCTCGGGTAGAACGCTGATGGTGTTTTGTATTGGAATGAGGATGTGTAATATACAGTATGTGTTTGGGAGGAGCATTCTGAATAGGACCTATTTAAAACATCTGTGTATGAAGGTCTATTACCATTATTATTTCAGTACAGAATATACTTAGCTGAAATGTGATTTGATTTAGAAACGGTTTTTAGTTTGCCTATTATTTAAGTAGGCTAAATGGCGAAAACCCGAAGCTTGTGTTTGCTTAGACTTACTAGGATCACACAGCTGACCACAAGTGGGTTGTGGTGTTTGACTGGTTCATGGACATGTGTCAATAACAACACCGCCACACTTAATAGGCACTGACATCAGTTCATCTTTCTCCTTGTTTGTGTTTCTCTCCAGGCTTAGATGTTAGAATGAGGATGAATCAACGACCTCCACGCTAACCTCTCCTCAGCTGTCATCTGTCCTCCTCACATGGATGATCTGGAGTTAATAGAACTAGACTTTAACTTGGGCCTGAAATACAAGGAGATTCTCCATGTTTTGACAGGATTGTTCTCCGCATGAAAACTCTCAAACAAATCCTGAAGAAGAACGGACGGTTTCGCCGAAAAACACTTTGAGGATTTAACAGAAGCTATTCAGTTCATAAGGGAGGAGCTCCGAGGCTCTGGGGCTCTGCATGGATACAGGTGGATGTACACTAAATGCAAAGATAGGGGATCGCATGGACGTAAAGAAGAGGGCACAGAAATCCGAAGAAGTAGAAGATTGAACAGACAAGCGTACTTTTCCAAAGGGCCCAATTTAGTATTTAGTATTTAGTATTTAGTATTTAGTATTTAGTATGGCCTGTTGATCTGGAGCTATGTGGATGCTCTGGTTGAACGATGACTGAACCAGACCTGAGCCCACAGTTAGAGGAGGTGATTTATACAGTAGAGACAGTAGAGGAGCTAGGTGGATGCTCTGGTTGAATGATGACTGAACCAGACCTGAGCCCACAGTTAGAGGAGGTGATTTATACAGTAGAGACAGTAGAGGAGCTAGGTGGATGCTCTGGTTGAATGATGACTGAACCAGACCTGAGCCCACAGTTAGAGGAGGTAATTTATACAGTAGAGACAGTAGAGGAGCTAGGTGGATGCTCTGGTTGAACGATGACTGAACCAGACCTGAGCCCACAGTTAGAGGAGGTGATTTATACAGTAGAGACAGTAGAGGAGCTAGGTGGATGCTCTGGTTGAATGATGACTGAACCAGACCTGAGCCCACAGTTAGAGGAGGTGATTTATACAGTAGAGACAGTAGAGGAGCTAGGTGGATGCTCTGGTTGAATGATGACTGAACCAGACCTGAGCCCACAGTTAGAGGAGGTGATTTATACAGTAGAGACAGTAGAGGAGCTAGGTGGATGCTCTGGTTGAATGATGACTGAACCAGACCTGAGCCCACAGTTAGAGGAGGTGATTTATACAGTAGAGACAGTAGAGGAGCTAGGTGGATGCTCTGGTTGAATGATGACTGAACCAGACCTGAGCACACAGTTAGAGGAGGTCATTTCCTTGAGACAGTAGAGGAGCTAGGTGGATGCGCCCGTATCCTGAGGACAGATAAGGGGACGGAAAACAGCA
>CM051023.1:7578892-7584718 GCA_027704905.1 Muraenolepis orangiensis | reverse complement strand
AATTGTTTGTGTAACACATCCGAACCTTTGCAGGGGATGCCCACTGCGGGTGGGAGAACAGACCTGAATCCAGTAGACTTCTCAGAATGACTAGACATCTTCTCATAGTCCAAAACAGTTAACAGGCACAGCAGAATCACGATATGGGCCATTTTCCCAGACCAGCACACAGTATCCGCGATGTTCATTAAGGAGCAGGTAGGGGTCAGAGGTCATTAAGGAGCAGGTAGGGGTTAGGGGTCATTAAGGAGCAGGTAGGGGTCGGAGGTCATTAAGGAGCAGGTAGGGGCAAGGGGTCATTAAGGAGCAGTTAGGGGTCATAGGTCATAAAGGAGCAGGTAGGGATTATAGTTCATTAAGGAGCAGGTAGGGGCAAGGGGTCATTAAGGAGCAGGTAGGGGTCAGAGGTCATTAAGGAGCAGGTAGGGGTTAAGGGTCATAAAGGAGCAGGTAGGGGTAAGGGGTCATTAAGGAGCAGGTAGGGGTCAGAGGTCATTAAGGAGCAGGTAGGGGTTAGGGGTCATTGAGGAGCAGGTAGGAGTTAGGGCTCATTAAGGAGCAGGTAGGGGTTAGGGCTCATTAAGGAGCAGGTAGGGGTCAGAGGTCATTAAGGTGCAGGTAGAGGTCAGAGGTCAAAAATGAGCAGGTAGGGATTACAGGTCATTAAGGAGCAGCTAGAGGTTAGGGGTCATTGAGGAGCAGGTAGGGGTTGGGGGTCATTGAGGAGCAGGTAGGGGTCAGGGTTCATTAAGGAGCAGGTAGGGCTCATTAAGGAGCAGGTAGGGGTCAGAGGTCATTGAGGAGCGGGTAGGGGTCAGAGGTCATTAAGAAGCAGTTAGGGGTCAGAGGTCATTAAGGAGCAGGTAGGGGTCAGAGGTAATTAAGGAGGAGGTAGGGGTTAGGGCTCATTAAGGAGCAGGTAGGGGTCAGAGGTTATTAAGGGGCAGGTAGAGGTCAGAGGTCAAAAATGAGCAGGTAGGGATAACAGGTCATTAAGGAGCAGGTAGAGGTTAGGGGTCATTAAAGAGCAGGTAGAGGTCAGAGGTCATTGAGGAGAAGGTAGGGGTCAGAGGTCATTGAGGAGCAGGTAGGGGTCAGAGGTCATTAAGGAGCAGGTAAGGGTCAGAGGTCATTGAGGAGCAGGTAGGGGTCAGAGGTCATTGAGGAGCAGGTAGGGGTCAGGTCATTGAGGAGCAGGTACAGGTGAACATATCTTTATTAAATGAACATGCTGTTCATTAACAAGCCCTTTTTTAGAATGTTAATATCCACAGAATATCAAAGTACTATAGAACTATAGAATGACAAATAGAGATGTGTCTATATGTGTGTGTGTGTGTGTTTATCTATACAAATGTGTGCGTGTGTATATGTGTGTTTTTATTTCTATAGATTTGTGTATTTCTATAAATGTGTGTGTGTGTGTGTGTTTATTTCTATATGTGTGTGTGTGTGTTTCTATGTTTGTGTGTGTATGTGTGTGTTTGTTTTCATTTGTGTATTTCTCTATGCGTGTGTATAAAAATGTGTTTGTATATTTGCGTGTGTGTGTGTGTGTGTGTTCTATGTGTGTTGCTACAAGCGACACAGAGACACTGAGGAACCATAACCCCTTAACCCAAACCCAGGGAGGAGGTCCTCCTGGGTGAATGTGGACTGGAAGGTGTGGATGAGTGTCAGTGTGTCTGAGGACCCTCCTCCATCTGGGGACACTCTGTAGAAGGAGAGAGAGCCAGCAGGTCGGTCCACATACACTCCTACTCTGTTAGAGGGGAGGAGATCTATGTCTGTTCTACTACCGTTGTACCAGGCAGAGTAACGACCATCATGACAATGAAGACTCCAGGACTTGTTGCTCCCTCCAAGCCCGCTGTCTTTACCCCGTCCTCTCCTAGTGATTCCTCTGTATGTCACTCCTATACCAACAACACCTCCTCCTTTCCTCTCCATCTCCACCTCCCAGTAACAGCGGTCAGTCAGACCCTCTCTACACAACACCTGGGCCCAGTAGTCAAATCTCTCCAGGTGATCAGGATACTTCCTCTCCTCTCTAACCCTCGTCACCTTCCTGTTGTCCTCAGACAGAGAGAGTCTTCTGTGGACTGTGTTTGGGTCCAGTGTGAGTTCACACTCATCTGATGGGAGAGAAGGAAAGACATGATGAGTCTACACAGAAATACTACATATAAAATACACATACAAGTATCATGAATAGATGTATTATTCTATATTAATATATCTAGATGATATGTTAATATATATATTATTAAATATAAATATATATTATTAAATTATTTTAAATAAAATTATTATTAAATAAAGGGTTATATTAATATATTGATAACATACATGATGTCCACCATCATGTATCTTATCAATATATCCCCCAGAAATATAGATATATAGATCAAATTTCCATCCATTGAGCCGGCTCTTTTTAGTGAACGACGGGAGCCGGCTCTTTTTAGTGAACGGGAGCCGGCTCTTTTTAGTGAACGGGAGCCGGCTCTTTTTAGTGAACGACGGGAGCCGGCTCTTTTTAGTGAACGGGAGCCGGCTCTTTTTAGTGAACGGGAGCCGGCTGGCACCGCCAACGAGCCGTTATTGATTAGTTGCGGGTGCTCCGCGTACTGCAGTGACTGGATGTCACGCCATGCTGTGCATCCCGTGAGGATAGATAAGGAGGAGGGCGGCGCGTGCTCAGTGCTGGTTGCTAACAGAGGGAGAGGAGAACACGCGGGGAAGGGTCCGTTTGCACCGCGCTAATAAGATGAGTGAAAGTAGGAAAAGAAGCAGCATTTGGCTGCATTTTAACAATTGTGCAAACACAAAGGCAGAATGCAGCATTGTCAACATGAAGCTCTCATATAGAGCAGCTCCACAAACCACCTCCACAGCCACTTGAGAACTGAGCATCCAACAGTTCAGTTGGAAGTCAAAAGGCAGACTGCCTGCTTCTGCCAGTGGTCTACTCCACCTGTTGCTGCTGCAGCTACAGGATCTACCCCCCATGCGTCAGGTACCCAAACACCAACAGCTACACAGACCTCAATAAGACAATGGATATCAAAGGCAATGAATGACCCCAGCTAGACACAACATAGTGGATGAAGAATTGGCCAAAATGATTGCAAGTGATTTCCAACCATTTTCCATTGTGGAGGACAAGGGATTCCTTCACACAGGCTCTCAATCCAATGTATGTTCTGAAACCGGGCAGATAATAACGGAGAGAAGAAACCGGATCAACCCTCTAAGCTGAGGCACTTGGTCTTCCTCAATGCCAATCTGCCCTGAAAAGAAGAAGAACAGGTTACCGTTTGATAGTTGACCGTGGGAAGTTCATTAGAGACTGTTTGATACTGCTGTTTTGCACATTACAATACATTTATTTTTATTATGTTTTTTTATGATAGAGACTGTTATTTGCTGCAGTTTTGAGCATTGCAATATATTTATTTTCATTATGTTATTTATTTATGATCATTTATATTTTTTAAGATTTGATGTCAGCTGTTGCTGTCTTTTGTTCTATATTTTATACTGAAATAGAGCCCTGCTGTTTTTTTAGGGCTTTTTGTTTAAATGAAAATGTCAAATATACCAAAAATACAGTAGCTGTCCTTATTTTAAATGTCTATGCTTAAGTTGTTCTAGGTGTTGCTATCTGCTGTGTGTAGCCTGGTTCTACAAGCAGGTCAGGTCATTCATTGGGTGCTATCAGAGGTACAAGGGTCTGGAAATGCAATGAAAACTATTGGCCACAGCTAATCATTTATATTAAAAAATTTTACTTTTGAATACTTCAGTACAAAGGATGTATTGAATAATTTAAGTGATATATGTGTACACATATAAATAATTAGTCAAAATAGGGCTCAATTTGATTGAATTATAAAAGGTATATGTGGTCAAATAGAAGAGCCGTTTGGGAGCCGAAAGAGCCGGCTCTTCTTGGTGAGCCGAGCCAAATGAGCCGGCTCACTCAAAAGAGCCGGAATTCCCATCACTAGTGTGAGTGGTGTCAGTATGAGAGCATGACAGCGCGTCTAATTGCGATGCGGCCCAAGAGCCAATCACTAAAAGGCCTGCGATGCAGTGAACCAATCACCTTCGAGGGGGGAAAACCCTATCAAGCACTATCTGAGTTGACCATCTGAGTTCAAACCTAAAATGGCAGGGAAAAAATGCACAGCTAAGCGAAAATATGAAGACGACCATAGGACGTTTTTAGTAGAGTGGGAGAGTTCATCTTTTTTTATAGAACGCAATTGCAAGCCATTTTGCCTTCTATGCCAGACGTCATTAGCCCATTTCAAGGCTTCACATCTTCAGCGCCATTTCCAATAGGCTCCGGTCCTTCAACGTTTGCAACAAGATGCTGAATGTGTTCTACCAGTCGGTGGTAGCCAGTGCCATCTTCTCCGGAGTCGTGTGCTGGGGAAGCAGGTTGAGATCAGCAGACGCCAACAAGATCAGCAGGATTGTCAGGAAGGCTGGCGCTGTCCTGGGGGTCCAGCTGAACTCCTTGTTGGTGGTGTCTGAGCAAGCTGCGTAGTATCCTTGACAACAACTCTCACCCTCTCCATCAGGTGCTGACCTCATATAGAAGCACCTTTAGCAACAGACTCATTCCACCCAGGTGCACCACAGAACGCCATAGGAAGTCCTTTCTTCCTGTGGCCATTAGATTCTTTAATTCCTCTACCTGGGGTCGTGAGAGGGATAGTGGAGACTCAGTGACCTGAGGCCAACGTACTTATTATAATTTTTTGGTCAACGCACTGTAATCATCTCATTGTACTTTGCACTGCAAATTCTATTTCAAATCCGAATTCACTTTTCACATGTCACTTTTCAGTTGAGTTATTTATTAATATATTATTACTGCCAATTTGCACTATACGTATTGTTGTGTATTGTATATACCTACGTATTACTGTAATAATACTGTAAATTTATCTTCATTTATCAATACATTTAGACTTCATTTAGAATTATTTTAACTATTTTTGTTTATAATAGTTTTATTTAGTTAGTTGTTGTTTTGTTTTTTAGCTTAGGTATTAGTATTTTGTGTGTGCATTTATTCCCCCTGTGTCAACTGTTGCACCTTAATTTCCCTCGGGATTAATAAAGTTATCTGAATCTGAATCTGAATCTGAACAACTATTGACAATGTACCTATTCTACTGAGTACATGTTCTGACAATGTACCTATTATACTGAGTACATGTACTGCAATGTACCTATTCTACTGAGTACAAGTACTGACAACGTAACTATTCAACTGAGTACATGTACTGAGTATGTACCTATTGTACTGAGTACAAGTACTGGCAATGTACGTATTATACTGAGTACATGTACTGACAATGTAACTATTATACTGAGGACAACTACTGACAATGTACCTATTCTACTGAGTACATGTACTGACAATGTACATTTTCTACTGAGTACAAGTACTGAGAATGTACCTATTCTACTGAGTACATGTACTGACAATATACCTATTCTACAGAGTGCATGTACTGACAATGTACCTTTTCTACTGAGTACAAGTACTGAGAATGTACCTATTCTACTGAGTACATGTACTGACAATATACCTATTCTACAAAGTGCATGTACTGACAATGTACCTATTATACTGAGTACAAGTACTGACAATGTACCTATTATACTGAGTACAAGTACTGACAATGTACCTATTATACTGAGTGCAAGTACTGACAATGTACCTATTATACTGAGTACAAGTACTGACAATGTACCTATTATACTGAGTGCATGTACTGACATTGTACCTATTATAGAGCATGT
>CM051023.1:7573892-7576392 GCA_027704905.1 Muraenolepis orangiensis | reverse complement strand
GACCTGAGTCTAGCAGGGGGACCTGGAGGGTCCAGCAGGGGGACCCGGGGGTCCAGCAGGGGGACCTGGGGGGTCCAGCAGTGGGGACATGGGTCCAGCAGGGGGACCCGGGTCCAGTAGGGGGACCCGGGTCCAGCAGGGGGACCTGGGTCCAGCAGGGGGATCCGGGGGGGTCCAGCAGGGGGACCTTGGTACAGCAGGGGGACCTGGGTCTAGCAGGGGGTCCTGGAGGGTCAAGCAGGGGGACCCGGGTCCAGTAGGGGGACCTGGGGGGTCCAGCAGGGGGAACTAGGTCCAGCAGGGGGACCTGCGTCCATAAGGGGGACCCGGGTGTCCAGCAGGGGGACCTGGGACCAGCAGGGGGACCTGGGTCCAGTAGTGAGACCCGGGTCCAGTAGGGGGACCTGAGGGGTCCTGCAGGGGGACCTGGGTCCAGCAGGGGGACCTTGGTACAGCAGGGGGACCTGGGTCTAGCAGGGGGTCCTGGAGAGTCAAGCAGGGGGACCCGGGTCCAGCAGGGGGACCCGGGTCTAGTAGGGGGACCTGGGTACAGCAGGGGGACCTGGGTCTAGCAGGGGGACCTGGGTCCAATAGGGGGACCTGGAGGGTCAAGCAGGGGGACCCGGGTCCAGCAGGGGGACCCGGGTCTAGTAGGGGGACCCGGGTCCAGCAGGGGGACCCGGGTCCAGCAGGGGGACCTGAGTCCAGCAGGGGGATCCGGGGAGTCAAGCAAGGGGACCCGGGTCCAGCAGGGGGACCCGGGTCTATTAGGGGGACCCGGGTCCAGCAGGGGGACCTGGGGGGTCCAGCAGGGGGACCTTGGGGGTCCAGCAGGGGGACCTGGGTCCAGCAGGGGGACCCGGGTGTCCAGCAGGGGGACCTGGGACCAGCAGGGGGACCTGGGTCCAGTAGGGGGACCCGTGTCCAGCAGGGGGACCCGGGTCCATTAGTTGGACCCGTGTCCAGCAGGGGGACCTGGAGGGTCCAGCAGGGGGACCTGGGACCAGCAGGGGGACCTGGGTCCAGCAGGGGGACCTGGGCCCAGCAGGTGGACCTGGGTCCAGTAGGAGGACCAGGATCCAGTAGGGGGACCAGCAGGGAACCTGGGTCCAGCAGGGGGACCTAGGTCTAGCAGGGGGACCTGGGTCTAGCAGGGGGACCGGGG
Source organism: Muraenolepis orangiensis (assembly GCA_027704905.1). Classification (NCBI taxonomy): domain Eukaryota; kingdom Metazoa; phylum Chordata; class Actinopteri; order Gadiformes; family Muraenolepididae; genus Muraenolepis; species Muraenolepis orangiensis. Next base: position 7,575,227 of record CM051023.1, on the reverse strand, counting down.
TCCAGCAGGGGGATCCAGGTCCAGCAGGGGGAACCGGGTCTAGCAGGGGGACCCGGGTCCAGCAGGGGGACCCGGGTCCAGTTGTGGGACCAGGGTCCAGCAGGGGGACCCGGGTCCAGCAGGGGGACCCTAGTCCAGCAGGGGAACCCTAGTCCAGCAGGGGAACCTGGGTCCAGCAGGGAGACCCGGGTCCAGCAGGGGGACCCGGGTCTAGCAGGGGGACCCAGGTGCAGCAGGGGGACCTGGGTCTAGCAGGGGGACCTGGGTCCAGCAGGGGGACCCGGGGTCCAGCAGGGGGACCTGGTTCCAGCAGGTGGACCTGGGTCCAGTAGGAGGACCTGGGTCCAGTAGGGGGACCAGCTGGGGTACCTAGGTCCAGCAGGGGGACCTGGGTCCAGCAGGGGGACCTGGGTCTAGCAGGGGGACCTGGGTCTAGCAGGGGCCCTGTGTCCAGCAGGGGGACCTGGAGGGTCCAGCAGTGAGACCCGGGTCCAGCAGGTGGACCTGGGTCCAGTAGGAGGACCTGGGTCCAGTAAGGGGACCATCAGGGGTACCTGGGTCCAGCAGGGGGACCTGGGTCCAGCAGGGGAACCTGGGTCCAGCAGAGGGACCCGGGTCCAGTTGGGGGACCAGCAGGGGGACTTGGGTCCAGCAGGGGGACCCGGTCCAGCAGGGGGACCCGGATCTAGCAGGGGGACCCGGGTCAAGCAGGGGGACCGGGTTCCAGTAGTGGGACCCAGGACCAGTAGTGGGACCCGGGTGCAGCAGGGGGACCTGGGTCTAGCAGGGGGACCTGGGTCCATTAGGGGGACCCGGGTCCAGTATATTTATATATTTATATATATATTCACTATATCTGTCTCTTATAACACAACCATACATAACAATATGTTAAATATACTGTAGTCACTATATCTGTCTCTTATAACACAACCATACATAACAATATGTTAATACTGTAGTTATATGGTGATATTAAAACTGGATAATTTTACAGAACCTTCACCCTCAATTCTGAATTACACCCAAAACTTAATCTCAAAGACAGTCCTAATGGATTAGCTAATCCAGATAGCGCTAGACTGAGATGGGAACAAGACTTCCAGATCCAGACAGATAATGAAGAATGAAGAAGAAAGCATTCATGTTCTTCTAACCTTAGACACACATGTGGTCAGTTTAAGATGGAGCATAGGATCTGTGATGGCTTCAACAACAATATAGTAGCCAGAGGGAATGGGCCTTATGGGGGTGTTATATATATATATACTATATAGATATAGATATATGTATATATCCAGATATATATATCTGGATATATATCTATCTATATAT
>CM051023.1:7568892-7571392 GCA_027704905.1 Muraenolepis orangiensis | reverse complement strand
GGTATGTGTGTGTGTGTGATTGTCTTGGTCTGTGAACTCTGTTGATGTGGGGTTTCAGTACGCTGTAGTTTGACAGGAAGTGAAACTGACAAGAGAGAGAGAGAGAAATATATATAGATATAGATCTATAACTGTTATTCATTACTAGTTATTAAAAGCCCCTCCCATTGATCCATATTTAGATTCAAAAGAAACACACTTGGAACACTTTGAAGCAACAGAGAGACACAGAATGAGTTTCCAACAGAAGCTATGTCATATATATGTCCATAACTTGATTCATAACACAGGACCACTTACTGAACCACTGACTGTAGGGCCGTGTCCCGTCTAATCTCTAGTGTCCTGCTCTTCTTCTACTTGTTTCAAGGCCTCTGAGTAAGAGCCATTTGGACCACTACAATGGAGAAGTAGAGCCGTCTGCAGAAGTGTCTCAATGTGACCTTTAACCTCCAGTCCAGTGCATCTCCACGAGGCGTGGTGGAGGTAGGAGGAACTCAGGGCTCCACTCAGCATGAAGGCTCTGCTCCTTGGATGTACTGAGGGGGGACACGGGGGGTAGACTGATCCTCACTAGGTCCCTCTTTGATATCTATATACACACACCTGCAGCCATGTTGCTAGATCTATGTTTATATATAGATAGATATATATCTCTACATACAGTTTATCTCTCTCTATACATCTACATATATTACGTGTCATTGCGTGTGATTCTTATGAGAACAGACAGTCTCTGTCTATCTTTCTATCTATAGATAGATTTGATCTATCTATAGATAGATAGATAGATATTTAGATCTAAATATATATAGATCTATGGATCTATATGTAATTCTATATATCTATATATGAACTTGTAACTGCTTGTGATTTCTAATAAGAGGAGGACAGATCTCTCTGGGGTCTCTAGAACATTCTTTATTTCATGATGATCTGTGTGTGTATTTCTATGTGTGTGTGTGTGTGTATTTCTGTGTGTGTTGCTACAAGCGACACAGAGACACTGAGGAACCATAACCCCATAACCCAAACCCAGGGAGGAGGTCCTCCTGGGTGAATGTGGACTGGAAGGTGTGGATGAGTGTCAGTGTGTCTGAGGACCCTCCTCCATCTGGGGACACTCTGTAGAAGGAGAGAGAGCCAGCAGGCCGGTCCACATACACTCCTACTCTGTTAGAGGGGAGGAGATCTATGGCTGTATGACTATTGTTGTACCGGACATAGTAACCATCATCAAGACAATAAAGACTCCAGGACTTGTTGCTCCCTCCCAGCCAGCTGTCATCACAGCTGTGCTCATCATCTACTGCTCATCATCATCGGCTACACTTTTTAGTTTTTGATCCACAGGCAGTGACCTAGTGAGCTGCTAGGAGTCATTAACATGACACTATCATAACATGTCATTAACATTACACTATCATAACATGTCATTAACATGACACTATCATAACATGTCATTAACATGACACTATCATAACATGTCATTAACATTACACTGTCATAACATGTCATTAACATTACACTATCATAACATGTCATTAACATTACTCTATCATAACATGTCATTAACATTACACTATCATAACATGTCATTAACATGACACTATCATAACATGTCATTAACATTACACTATCATAACATGTCATTAACATGACTCTATCATAACATGTCATTAACATTACACTATCATAAAATGTCATTAACATCACACTATCATAACATGTCATTAACATTACACTATCATAACATGTCATTTGTCACGGTTACGGTGGTTGGCAGGGGGCGTGGCCTAGCCACGTGCGCTGGTGGCGCACACACTCCTGTCAACAATCACGTTGGTTGGCAGGGGGCGTGGTCTAGCCACGTGCGCTGGCCACACACACACACACACACACACACCTGGACTCAATTTCCCCCCCGTGTCATTTGTTGATCACCTCACCTGGGGTATATATACGTTGCCTTCCTTTACCCCAGCGTGAGGTCGTTACTTATTCTACTTTCACGTAGTTCTCCCGTCTGGTACCTATCGCCTGCCAACTACCTGCCGGTACTCCGCACCCGATACCCCCGGTACAGACTCCTTCCCCTGTCCCGGACTACCCGCCGGTACTCCGCGGATCGTCCTCCCATGCACCCTTGTGTTTTTGTGTGTGCTTGTGCTAATAAAGCCGTTCTTCACTCTCCACTTGTCGGCGTCTGCGTTCGGGGTCCAACCCACTCCCTCCCTCGTGACAGAACGACCTCACCATTATGGACCCCGGCGACCTCGACGAGTGGCGCCAAATATGCCGGGCGATGCGGGACGACCGGGATGCTTGCCTGGACCCCGGCCTTCTCGAGCGTGCGAAGCGCGGGCTCGATGCTCAGATGGTCGGGTTCCGATCACAGATCCAGGCGCTGCGGGAGCAGGAGGAAGCGTGGGAGGCCGGTTGGCAAACCGGGCCCCGCTGTCCGTGACCAGTGTCACGGACAGCGGGCTGACGACGTCGC
>CM051023.1:7555718-7567892 GCA_027704905.1 Muraenolepis orangiensis | reverse complement strand
ATTATTAAATATAAATATATATTATTAAATTATTTTAAATAAAATTATTATTAAATAAAGGGTTATATTAATATATTGATAACATACATGATGTCCACCATCATGTATCTTATCAATATATCCCCCAGAAATATAGATATATAGATCAAATTTCCATCCATTGAGCCGGCTCTTTTTAGTGAACGACGGGAGCCGGCTCTTTTTAGTGAACGGGAGCCGGCTCTTTTTAGTGAACGGGAGCCGGCTCTTTTTAGTGAACGACGGGAGCCGGCTCTTTTTAGTGAACGGGAGCCGGCTCTTTTTAGTGAACGGGAGCCGGCTGGCACCGCCAACGAGCCGTTATTGATTAGTTGCGGGTGCTCCGCGTACTGCAGTGACTGGATGTCACGCCATGCTGTGCATCCCGTGAGGATAGATAAGGAGGAGGGCGGCGCGTGCTCAGTGCTGGTTGCTAACAGAGGGAGAGGAGAACACGCGGGGAAGGGTCCGTTTGCACCGCGCTAATAAGATGAGTGAAAGTAGGAAAAGAAGCAGCATTTGGCTGCATTTTAACAATTGTGCAAACACAAAGGCAGAATGCAGCATTGTCAACATGAAGCTCTCATATAGAGCAGCTCCACAAACCACCTCCACAGCCACTTGAGAACTGAGCATCCAACAGTTCAGTTGGAAGTCAAAAGGCAGACTGCCTGCTTCTGCCAGTGGTCTACTCCACCTGTTGCTGCTGCAGCTACAGGATCTACCCCCCATGCGTCAGGTACCCAAACACCAACAGCTACACAGACCTCAATAAGACAATGGATATCAAAGGCAATGAATGACCCCAGCTAGACACAACATAGTGGATGAAGAATTGGCCAAAATGATTGCAAGTGATTTCCAACCATTTTCCATTGTGGAGGACAAGGGATTCCTTCACACAGGCTCTCAATCCAATGTATGTTCTGAAACAGGGCAGATAATAACGGAGAGAAGAAACCGGATCAACCCTCTAAGCTGAGGCACTTGGTCTTCCTCAATGCCAATCTGCCCTGAAAAGAAGAAGAACAGGTTACCGTTTGATAGTTGACCGTGGGAAGTTCATTAGAGACTGTTTGATACTGCTGTTTTGCACATTACAATACATTTATTTTTATTATGTTTTTTTATGATAGAGACTGTTATTTGCTGCAGTTTTGAGCATTGCAATATATTTATTTTCATTATGTTATTTATTTATGATCATTTATATTTTTTAAGATTTGATGTCAGCTGTTGCTGTCTTTTGTTCTATATTTTATACTGAAATAGAGCCCTGCTGTTTTGTTAGGGCTTTTTGTTTAAATGAAAATGTCAAATATACAAAAATACAGTAGCTGTCCTTATTTTAAATGTCTATGCTTAAGTTGTTCTAGGTGTTGCTATCTGCTGTGTGTAGCCTGGTTCTACAAGCAGGTCAGGTCATTCATTGGGTGCTATCAGAGGTACAAGGGTCTGGAAATGCAATGAAAACTATTGGCCACAGCTAATCATTTATATTAAAAATTTTACTTTTGAATACTTCAGTACAAAGGATGTATTGAATAATTTAAGTGATATATGTGTACACATATAAATAATTAGTCAAAATAGGGCTCAATTTGATTGAATTATAAAAGGTATATGTGGTCAAATAGAAGAGCCGTTTGGGAGCCGAAAGAGCCGGCTCTTCTTGGTGAGCCGAGCCAAATGAGCCGGCTCACTCAAAAGAGCCGGAATTCCCATCACTAGTGTGAGTGGTGTCAGTATGAGAGCATGACAGCGCGTCTAATTGCGATGCGGCCCAAGAGCCAATCACTAAAAGGCCTGCGATGCAGTGAACCAATCACCTTCGAGGGGGGAAAACCCTATCAAGCACTATCTGAGTTGACCATCTGAGTTCAAACCTAAAATGGCAGGGAAAAAATGCACAGCTAAGCGAAAATATGAAGACGACCATAGGACGTTTTTAGTAGAGTGGGAGAGTTCATCTTTTTTTATAGAACGCAATTGCAAGCCATTTTGCCTTCTATGCCAGACGTCATTAGCCCATTTCAAGGCTTCACATCTTCAGCGCCATTTCCAATAGGCTCCGGTCCTTCAACGTTTGCAACAAGATGCTGAATGTGTTCTACCAGTCGGTGGTAGCCAGTGCCATCTTCTCCGGAGTCGTGTGCTGGGGAAGCAGGTTGAGATCAGCAGACGCCAACAAGATCAGCAGGATTGTCAGGAAGGCTGGCGCTGTCCTGGGGGTCCAGCTGAACTCCTTGTTGGTGGTGTCTGAGCAAGCTGCGTAGTATCCTTGACAACAACTCTCACCCTCTCCATCAGGTGCTGACCTCATATAGAAGCACCTTTAGCAACAGACTCATTCCACCCAGGTGCACCACAGAACGCCATAGGAAGTCCTTTCTTCCTGTGGCCATTAGATTCTTTAATTCCTCTACCTGGGGTCGTGAGAGGGATAGTGGAGACTCAGTGACCTGAGGCCAACGTACTTATTATAATTTTTTGGTCAACGCACTGTAATCATCTCATTGTACTTTGCACTGCAAATTCTATTTCAAATCCGAATTCACTTTTCACATGTCACTTTTCAGTTGAGTTATTTATTAATATATTATTACTGCCAATTTGCACTATACGTATTGTTGTGTATTGTATATACCTACGTATTACTGTAATAATACTGTAAATTTATCTTCATTTATCAATACATTTAGACTTCATTTAGAATTATTTTAACTATTTTTGTTTATAATAGTTTTATTTAGTTAGTTGTTGTTTTGTTTTTTAGCTTAGGTATTAGTATTTTGTGTGTGCATTTATTCCCCCTGTGTCAACTGTTGCACCTTAATTTCCCTCGGGATTAATAAAGTTATCTGAATCTGAATCTGAATCTGAACAACTATTGACAATGTACCTATTCTACTGAGTACATGTTCTGACAATGTACCTATTATACTGAGTACATGTACTGCAATGTACCTATTCTACTGAGTACAAGTACTGACAACGTAACTATTCAACTGAGTACATGTACTGAGTATGTACCTATTGTACTGAGTACAAGTACTGGCAATGTACGTATTATACTGAGTACATGTACTGACAATGTAACTATTATACTGAGGACAACTACTGACAATGTACCTATTCTACTGAGTACATGTACTGACAATGTACATTTTCTACTGAGTACAAGTACTGAGAATGTACCTATTCTACTGAGTACATGTACTGACAATATACCTATTCTACAGAGTGCATGTACTGACAATGTACCTTTTCTACTGAGTACAAGTACTGAGAATGTACCTATTCTACTGAGTACATGTACTGACAATATACCTATTCTACAAAGTGCATGTACTGACAATGTACCTATTATACTGAGTACAAGTACTGACAATGTACCTATTATACTGAGTACAAGTACTGACAATGTACCTATTATACTGAGTGCAAGTACTGACAATGTACCTATTATACTGAGTACAAGTACTGACAATGTACCTATTATACTGAGTGCATGTACTGACATTGTACCTATTATAGAGCATGTACTGAGTACTTCCTGTACTGACTACAGTATCTTAGTCTTCTTCCTGCTGTAATGAAGTATATGATGATATATTAGTGATATATATTGATGATACATCACAGATCAGAGTTGACTACAGTATCTTAGTCTTCTTCCTGCTGTAATAAAGTGATATATGATGATATATTAGTGATATATATTGATGATACATCACAGATCAGAGTTGACTACAGTATCTTAGTCTTCTTCCTGCTGTAATAAAGTGATATATGATGATATATTAGTGATATATATTGATGATACATCACAGATCAGAGTTGACTACAGTATCTTAGTCTTCTTCCTGCTGTAATAAAGTGATATATGATGATATATTAGTGATATATATTGATTATACATCACAGATCAGAGTTGACTACAGTATCTCTGACTCGGTAACAAAGCATGATGAACCAGTTGGTCCAGTTCCCCTCCCAGTTCAGTTCCTTTCAGACTAACCTCTTCTAGGCTGTTGTTCCATGACTCACTCAGTCATGAACTATAATAACCTTATTAAAATATGAACCATAGACAGAGAGCTCTGAGGACCAGAAGCTCAGACACACACAGTCTCTGACCGTACTTTGATTCATTTAGAATAAAATCAGAATTGTACAATATTGTAACATGATGTCATTTATTATTCAGAAGCATACACTTTAATCAATATAGACTATTGATTACTGACTGCAACTGTTGAGAAGTTTCTCTAAAATGGTTCACAGACTTGTTGGGTTGGATTCTTCTTGTGTTGTTTCCTGGTTCCTATTTCAGGTTACACCCTTTACTGGTAGACACACACACACACACACACACACACACACACACAAACACACACACACGCACGCACGCACACACACACACACACACACACACACACACACACACACACACACACACACACACACACACACACACACACACACACACACACACACACACACACACAGATACAGGCGCAGACACACAGACTCAAACGTCTGCGCTTTTCCAGGTTTCTCCTAAACACAACCATACATAACAATATGTTAAATATACTGTAGTCACTATATCTGTCTCTTATAACACAACCATACATAACAATATGTTAAATATACTGTAGTCACTATATCTGTCTCTTATAACACAACCATACATAACAATATGTTAAATATACTGTAGTCACTATATCTGTCTCTTATAACACAACCATATGTAACAATATGTTAATACTGCAGTTATATGGTGATATTAAAACTGGATAATTTTACAGAACCTTCACCCTCAAAAATGTGTATTTTACTCCATAATTCTGAATTACACCCAAAACTTAATCTCAAAGACGGTCCTAATGGATTAGCTAATCCAGACAGCACTAGACTAAGATGGGAACAAGACTTCCAGATCCAGACAGATAATGAAGAATGAAGAAGAAAGCATTCATGTTCTTCTAACCTTAGACACACATGTGGTCAGTTTAAGATGGAGCATAGGTTCTGTGATGGCTTCAACAACAATATAGTAGCCAGAGGGAATGGGACGCTCACCCACATCTTTAAACAAACACAGTCCTATGTACAACACTAATGGATTGATTCTCCTTTATACATTCAAACATCATGGTCACAACAGAGACCGGAACACAATCATTCATATTTCATTCAAACATCATGATCACAACTCAATAACATTCAATCCTATTCGTTTGGCTCCACAACAGTGTGTGTGACACGATACTCTGCTGCCCTCTGGTGGAGAGACACCGCAGGTGCAGCCCAACACACATTTTTCCAGAGACAGCTCTGAGCTCATAACAACGCAGCCGGTTATTTCCGCTCAGAGAAGAGCACGTTTCCACACACACACACACACACACACACACACACACGCACACACGCACACACGCACACACGCACACACGCACACACGCACACACGCACACATGCACAAGCACGCACCCACACACGCACACACGCACCCTCTCCTCCCACTCCCGTTCTAAGTCTCGCGTGACTCTCTCACTCCAGTTCCCACGCAACCCAGTGAGCTCCCCAGGACACTGGGCCTTTAATACTTCTAGATATACATCTAGATATATATCTATATATCTATATATCTATATATAGATATGTAGATATGTATATATACATATATATATCTGCACCTATCTGCATATATACCAGCAGGGGGACCTCGGTCCAGCAAGGGGACCTGGAGGGTCCAGCAGGGGGACCTGGGGGGTCCAGCAGGGGGACCTGGGTCTAGCAGGGGGACCTAGGGGGTCCAGCAGGGGGACCTGGAGGGTCCAGCAGGGGAACCTGGGGGGTCCAGCAGGGGGACCTGGAGGGTCCAGCAGGGGGACCTGGGGGGTCCAGCAGGGGGACCTGGAGGGTCCAGCAGGGGGACTTGGGTCTAGCAGGGGGACCTGGAGGGTCCAGCAGGGGGACCTGGGGGGTCCAGCAGGGGGAACTGGGTCTAGCAAGTGGACCTGGGTCCAGCAGGGGGACCTGAGTCTAGCAGGGGGACCTGGAGGGTCCAGCAGGGGGACCCGGGGGTCCAGCAGGGGGACCTGGGGGGTCCAGCAGTGGGGACATGGGTCCAGCAGGGGGACCCGGGTCCAGTAGGGGGACCCGGGTCCAGCAGGGGGACCTGGGTCCAGCAGGGGGATCCGGGGGGGTCCAGCAGGGGGACCTTGGTACAGCAGGGGGACCTGGGTCTAGCAGGGGGTCCTGGAGGGTCAAGCAGGGGGACCCGGGTCCAGTAGGGGGACCTGGGGGGTCCAGCAGGGGGAACTAGGTCCAGCAGGGGGACCTGCGTCCATAAGGGGGACCCGGGTGTCCAGCAGGGGGACCTGGGACCAGCAGGGGGACCTGGGTCCAGTAGTGAGACCCGGGTCCAGTAGGGGGACCTGAGGGGTCCTGCAGGGGGACCTGGGTCCAGCAGGGGGACCTTGGTACAGCAGGGGGACCTGGGTCTAGCAGGGGGTCCTGGAGAGTCAAGCAGGGGGACCCGGGTCCAGCAGGGGGACCCGGGTCTAGTAGGGGGACCTGGGTACAGCAGGGGGACCTGGGTCTAGCAGGGGGACCTGGGTCCAATAGGGGGACCTGGAGGGTCAAGCAGGGGGACCCGGGTCCAGCAGGGGGACCCGGGTCTAGTAGGGGGACCCGGGTCCAGCAGGGGGACCCGGGTCCAGCAGGGGGACCTGAGTCCAGCAGGGGGATCCGGGGAGTCAAGCAAGGGGACCCGGGTCCAGCAGGGGGACCCGGGTCTATTAGGGGGACCCGGGTCCAGCAGGGGGACCTGGGGGGTCCAGCAGGGGGACCTTGGGGGTCCAGCAGGGGGACCTGGGTCCAGCAGGGGGACCCGGGTGTCCAGCAGGGGGACCTGGGACCAGCAGGGGGACCTGGGTCCAGTAGGGGGACCCGTGTCCAGCAGGGGGACCCGGGTCCATTAGTTGGACCCGTGTCCAGCAGGGGGACCTGGAGGGTCCAGCAGGGGGACCTGGGACCAGCAGGGGGACCTGGGTCCAGCAGGGGGACCTGGGCCCAGCAGGTGGACCTGGGTCCAGTAGGAGGACCAGGATCCAGTAGGGGGACCAGCAGGGAACCTGGGTCCAGCAGGGGGACCTAGGTCTAGCAGGGGGACCTGGGTCTAGCAGGGGGACCGGGGTCCAGCAGGGGGATCCAGGTCCAGCAGGGGGAACCGGGTCTAGCAGGGGGACCCGGGTCCAGCAGGGGGACCCGGGTCCAGTTGTGGGACCAGGGTCCAGCAGGGGGACCCGGGTCCAGCAGGGGGACCCTAGTCCAGCAGGGGAACCCTAGTCCAGCAGGGGAACCTGGGTCCAGCAGGGAGACCCGGGTCCAGCAGGGGGACCCGGGTCTAGCAGGGGGACCCAGGTGCAGCAGGGGGACCTGGGTCTAGCAGGGGGACCTGGGTCCAGCAGGGGGACCCGGGGTCCAGCAGGGGGACCTGGTTCCAGCAGGTGGACCTGGGTCCAGTAGGAGGACCTGGGTCCAGTAGGGGGACCAGCTGGGGTACCTAGGTCCAGCAGGGGGACCTGGGTCCAGCAGGGGGACCTGGGTCTAGCAGGGGGACCTGGGTCTAGCAGGGGCCCTGTGTCCAGCAGGGGGACCTGGAGGGTCCAGCAGTGAGACCCGGGTCCAGCAGGTGGACCTGGGTCCAGTAGGAGGACCTGGGTCCAGTAAGGGGACCATCAGGGGTACCTGGGTCCAGCAGGGGGACCTGGGTCCAGCAGGGGAACCTGGGTCCAGCAGAGGGACCCGGGTCCAGTTGGGGGACCAGCAGGGGGACTTGGGTCCAGCAGGGGGACCCGGTCCAGCAGGGGGACCCGGATCTAGCAGGGGGACCCGGGTCAAGCAGGGGGACCGGGTTCCAGTAGTGGGACCCAGGACCAGTAGTGGGACCCGGGTGCAGCAGGGGGACCTGGGTCTAGCAGGGGGACCTGGGTCCATTAGGGGGACCCGGGTCCAGTATATTTATATATTTATATATATATTCACTATATCTGTCTCTTATAACACAACCATACATAACAATATGTTAAATATACTGTAGTCACTATATCTGTCTCTTATAACACAACCATACATAACAATATGTTAATACTGTAGTTATATGGTGATATTAAAACTGGATAATTTTACAGAACCTTCACCCTCAATTCTGAATTACACCCAAAACTTAATCTCAAAGACAGTCCTAATGGATTAGCTAATCCAGATAGCGCTAGACTGAGATGGGAACAAGACTTCCAGATCCAGACAGATAATGAAGAATGAAGAAGAAAGCATTCATGTTCTTCTAACCTTAGACACACATGTGGTCAGTTTAAGATGGAGCATAGGATCTGTGATGGCTTCAACAACAATATAGTAGCCAGAGGGAATGGGCCTTATGGGGGTGTTATATATATATATACTATATAGATATAGATATATGTATATATCCAGATATATATATCTGGATATATATCTATCTATATATATAGATATTTAAATGTATCTATATATAGATATAGATATAGATAGATAGATAGATAGATAGATAGATAGATAGATAGATAGATAGATAGATAGATAGATAGATAGATAGATAGATAGATAGATAGATAGATAGATGGGGGTGTTATATATATATATATATATATATATATATATATATATATATATATATAGATATATGTATCTATATATATATAGATAGATAGATAGATATATATATATACATGTATATCAACATATAGATATCTATATCTATAGATAGATAGATAGATAGATTGATGTATATATAGATATAGATATATATATGTATATATATCTATAGATATAGACATATATAGATATATATATAGATATAGATATCTATATCTATATATATATAGCGCCGCCCGCTTCCTCAGCCGGCGCATGTCACCGGTGAACAAGCTCCACGACCGCGGGTCTGGGGACCAGGGGAGAGAAGGGAAGCCATTAAGGGGAAACAGAGCATTCCGTTGTAGTGACGTCCAGAGACCGCTAGATGGCGCCTTGGAACCCAAACGGCTGCAAGAACCTGACGACAACAAAACAACCTCAAGATCATCTGACCTTTAATGTTCATATCCTTGTAACGGACATGAATCAATTAATTCACAATACTACTTCAAAAAAGTAGCCGGTATGTCCACATTTCATCACAGTCAGGCTTAGAGACAGCTTCCACAGTCAGGCCATCAGGCTGCCACAGTTGGACACTTAAATATCACCTTGAGAGCAGCTGTTCTCAACCTGTGGTACCGGACCACCGGTGGTTCTTGCGCCCCCTGCTGGTGGAACTCGGAGGGATCCCTGGAATCTCAATGTTTTAAAAAAATGTAATAAAACCAACTTTAAAATCAATTGTAAAACATGTTGTACAGTAATACTATTAACATACTGCTACACACACAGACAAAAGGAAACACACACACACACACTCACAGACACACACACACACACACACACACGCATAACAAAAACATAAACACGCATGCACACACACATACATACATAACAAACACACACACACACACACACACACACACACACACGCATAACAAAACATAAACACGCATGCACACACACATACATACATAACAAACACACACACTCACACACACACACACACACACGCATAACAAAAACATAAACACGCATGCACACACACATACATAACAAACACAAACACACACACACACACACACACACACACACACACACACACACACACACACACACACACACACACACACACACACACACACACACACACACAGACACTCTCACACACACAGACAAACAGACACACACACATACATAACACACACACACACATTTGAGGGCACTAAATTCAGGTCAAATCATTAACAAAGGGTTAGGCAAAGTAAACCAACTCCAAAGGCCAGTGGCCCCCATTAACCCTAAAGCTGAAACTCTGTGGATGTGTGAGCGTGTGTCTGTGTGTGTGCACCAGTGTGTGTCTGCGTGTGTGCGTGTGCGTTTGTTATGTGTGCGTGTGCGTGGTCACCTTGCGGGCCATGATCTCCGACGCCGGCCCCCTGGCGTGCCGCTAGCTGAGGTTCCGCCTCCCGGGACAGACCCAGCTGGAAGAGCACCAGCACCGAGGGGCCGGAGGGCCCCGAGGCCCTCATGCTGAGACCCCCACCAAAAGACTACAAATATGGAGGTTTAGGTTGGATCAGAGGAGTGAGACCAGGTCTTCTGGGAAAGATGTTGGTTAGGACATACCAACGCCCAGTCCATCTCCAGGGAGTGTGTGTGTGTGTGTGTATGTGTGTGTGTGTGTGTGTGTGTGTGTGTGTGTGTATCTATAGACACACATTTAACTACAGCTATAGAGGAGCATAACTACGGTATGTGTGTGTGTGTGTGTGGGTATCTGTGAGTGTGTGAGTGTGTGTGTGTGTGTGTGTGTGTGTGTGTGTGTGTGTGTGTGTGTGTGTGTGTGTGTGTGTGTGTATCTATAGACACACATTTAACTACAGCTATAGAGGAGCATAACTACGGTATGTGTGTGTGTGTGTGTGGGTATCTGTGAGTGTGTGAGTGTGTGAGTGTGTGTGTGTGTGTGTGTGTGTGTGTGTGTGTGTGTGTATCTATAGACACACATTTAACTACAGCTATAGAGGAGCATAACTACGGTATGTGTGTGTGTGTGTGTGGGTATCTGTGAGTGTGTGAGTGTGTGAGTGTGTGTGTGTGTGTGTGTGTGTGTGTGTGTGTGTGTGTGTGTGTGTGTGTATATCTATAGACACTCATTTAACTACAGCTATAGAGGAGCATAACTACGGTATGTGTGTGTGTGTGTGTGTGTGTGTGTGTGTGTGTGTGTGTGTGTGTGTGTGTGTGTGTGTGTGTGTGTGTGTGTGTGTGTGTGTGTGTGTGTGTGTGTGTGTGTGTGTGTGTGTGTGTATCTATAGACACTCATTTAACTACAGCTATAGAGGAGCATAACTACGGTATGTGTGTGTGTGTGATTGTCTTGGTCTGTGAACTCTGTTGATGTGGGGTTTCAGTACGCTGTAGTTTGACAGGAAGTGAAACTGACAAGAGAGAGAGAGAGAAATATATATAGATATAGATCTATAACTGTTATTCATTACTAGTTATTAAAAGCCCCTCCCATTGATCCATATTTAGATTCAAAAGAAACACACTTGGAACACTTTGAAGCAACAGAGAGACACAGAATGAGTTTCCAACAGAAGCTATGTCATATATATGTCCATAACTTGATTCATAACACAGGACCACTTACTGAACCACTGACTGTAGGGCCGTGTCCCGTCTAATCTCTAGTGTCCTGCTCTTCTTCTACTTGTTTCAAGGCCTCTGAGTAAGAGCCATTTGGACCACTACAATGGAGAAGTAGAGCCGTCTGCAGAAGTGTCTCAATGTGACCTTTAACCTCCAGTCCAGTGCATCTCCACGAGGCGTGGTGGAGGTAGGAGGAACTCAGGGCTCCACTCAGCATGAAGGCTCTGCTCCTTGGATGTACTGAGGGGGGACACGGGGGGTAGACTGATCCTCACTAGGTCCCTCTTTGATATCTATATACACACACCTGCAGCCATGTTGCTAGATCTATGTTTATATATAGATAGATATATATCTCTACATACAGTTTATCTCTCTCTATACATCTACATATATTTACGTGTCATTGCGTGTGATTTCTTATGAGAACAGACAGTCTCTGTCTATCTTTCTATCTATAGATAGATTTGATCTATCTATAGATAGATAGATAGATATTTAGATCTAAATATATATAGATCTATGGATCTATATGTAATTCTATATATCTATATATGAACTTGTAACTGCTTGTGATTTCTAATAAGAGGAGGACAGATCTCTCTGGGGTCTCTAGAACATTCTTTATTTCATGATGATCTGTGTGTGTATTTCTATGTGTGTGTGTGTGTGTATTTCTGTGTGTGTTGCTACAAGCGACACAGAGACACTGAGGAACCATAACCCCATAACCCAAACCCAGGGAGGAGGTCCTCCTGGGTGAATGTGGACTGGAAGGTGTGGATGAGTGTCAGTGTGTCT
>CM051023.1:7530870-7551460 GCA_027704905.1 Muraenolepis orangiensis | reverse complement strand
TTTTCTACTGAGTACAAGTACTGAGAATGTACCTATTCTACTGAGTACATGTACTGAGAATATACCTATTCTACTCAGTACAAGTACAGACAATGTACCTATTCTACTGAGTACATGTACTGACAATGTACCTATTATACAGAGTACATGTATTGTCAATGTACCTATTATACTGAGTACATGTACCTATTCTACTGAGTACATGTACTGAGAATATACCTATTCTACTCAGTACAAGTACAGACAATGTACCTATTCTACTGAGTACATGTACTGACAATGTACCTATTCTACTGAGTACAAGTACTGGCAATGAACCTATTATACTGAGTTAAAGTACTGACAAAGTACCTATTATACTCAGTACAAGTACTGAGAATGTAACAATTATACTGAGTAAAAGTACCTACTGAGTACATGTACTTACAATGTGACTATTATACCAAGTACATGTACTGACAATGTAACTATTATACCGAGTACATGTACCTATTCTACTGAGTACATTTACTGACAATGAACCTAATATACTGAGTACAAGTCATGACAATGTACCTATACAGAGTACATATTATACTAAGTACATGTACTGACAATGTACCTATTATACTAAGTACTCTCTAGGTCGTCCTCAGACGAGCCCTCCATCGTCACTTCCATTCATCCCGGTTTTCCATACATCTGGCCAGTTCATTGGTACTTTGTGCTCCTGCGCCATTCTTGAGTACGTCCACGTATGTTGGTGTGGGATGTCCTTGTGACCGATGCCCGTGTGTTGCAATTTGCTGGCTGGCAGTTCTTGATGCCTTTGGCAATGTCCCACACCATTCACTGTGATGTTCCTGTGGACTCCTGCCGCTGGAAGTATAGAATGACTTTGTTCTTCATGGTTGGCTTTACTATGCTGATTAAGGACTGGGGGGCACAACTCCTCTCAGTCCTGGTTTTAGTTCAGAGTGTCCTTCTCCTAGATGGGTTGCCTTCCATGGCTAAGAGCCCCATCCCCTGCCCATCCCCAATCCCTGCTATTTTGCCCATAGCTGGGACCTCTGCATTTGACCCATCCTAGTGTTAGGAGCAGTGGGCAGCCATTAGGACAGCGCCCTAAGTGCTCAAGGGCACTTAGGCAGTAACCTGGTGTTTGAGGGTCTTGAACCGGTGACCTTGCGGCTCCCAAGGCAAGTCCTTATCCACTGAGCTACTGCCCCCCACCAAACAATGTACCTTTTCTACTGAGTACAACTACTGGCAATGTAACTATTCAACTGAGTACATGAACGGAGAATGTACCTATTCTACTGAGTACAAGTACTGGCAATGTACCTATTATACTGAGTTAAAGTACTGACAATGTACCTTTTCTACTGAGTACAAGTCCTGACAATGTACCTATTCTACTGAGTACATGTACTTACAATGTACCTATTATACAGAGTACATGTACTGACAATGTACCTAATTTACTGAGTACAAGTACTGACAATGTACCTATTATACTGAGTACATGTACTGACAATGTAACTATTATACTGAGTACAACTATTGAAAATGTACCTATTCTACTGAATACATGTTCTGACAATGTACCTATTATACAGAGTACAAGTACTGACAATGTACCTATTCTACTGAGTACAAGTACTGACAATGTAACTATTCAACTAAGTACATGAACGGAGAATGTGCCTGTTATACTGAGGACAAGTACTGACAATGTACCTATTCTACTGAGTACATGTACTGAGAATGTACCTATTCTACTGAGTACAAGTACTGGCAATGAACCTATTATACTGAGTTAAAGTACTGACAAAGTACCTATTATACTTGAGTACATGAACTGACAATGTACCTATTATACTGAGTACATGTACTGACAATGTACCTTTTCTACTGAGTACAAGTACTGAGAATGTACCTATTCTACTCAGTACAAGTACTGACAATGTACCTATTATCCTGAGTACATGTACATACAATGTACCTATTCTACTGAGTACATGTACTGACAATGTACCTATTCTACTCAGTACAAGTACTGACAATGTACCTAATCTCCGCAGTAAAAATACTGAGAATGTAACAATTATACTGAGTAAAAGTACTGACAAATTACCTATAATACTGAGTACATGAACTGACAATGTACCTATTGTACTGAGTACAAGTCCTGACAATGTACCTATTCTACTTATTACATGAACTGACAATGTACCTATTATACTGCGTTCATGTACTGACAATGTACATTTTCTACTGAGTACAAGTACTGAGAATGTACCTATTCTACTCAGTACAAGTACTGACAATGTACCTATTCTACTCAGTACAAGTACTGAAAATGTACCTATTCTCCTCAGTACATGAACTGACAATGTACCTATTATACAGAGTACATGTATTGTCAATGTACCTATTTTACTGAGTACAAGTACTGACAATGTACCTATTATACAGAATACATGTATTGTCAATGTACCTATTATACTGAGTTAAAGTACTGACAATGTACCTTTTCTACTGAGTACAAGTACTGACAATGTAACTATTATACCGAGTACAACTATTGACAATGTACCTATTCTACTGAATACATGTTCTGACAATGTACCTGTTATACTGAGTACAAGTACTGACAATGTACTTATTCTACTGAGTACATGTACTGAGAATGTACCTATTCTACTGAGTACAAGTACTGAGAATGTAACAATTATACTGAGTCAAAGTAATGACAAATTACCTATTATACTGAGTACATGAACTGACAATGTACCTATTGTACTGAGTACAAGTCCTGACAATGTACCTATTGTACTGGGTTCATGTACTGAGAATGTACCTATTCTACTCAGTACAAGTACTGACAATGTACCTATTCTACTCAGTACAAGTACTGAGAATGTAACAATTATACTGAGTAAAAGTACTGAGAAAGTACCTATTATACTGAGTACATGAACTGACAATGTACCTATTATACAGAGTACATGTATTGTCAATGTACCTATTATACTGAGTACATGTACTGACAATGTAACTATTATACCGAGTACATGTACTGACAATGTAACTATTATACTGAGTACATGTACCTATTCTACTGAGTACATTTACTGACAATGAACCTAATATACTGAGTACAAGTCATGACAATGTGCCTATTATACAGAGTACATATTATACTAAGTACATGTACTGACAATGTACCTAATATACTAAGTACATGTACTGACAATGTACCTTTTCTACTGAGTACAAGTACTGACAATGTAACTATTATGTCACGAGAGAGGGAGTGTGTTGGACCCCGAACGCAGACGCCGACAAGTGGAGAGATACGAACGGCTTTATTAGCACAAGTACACACAAAAACACAAGGGTGCATGGGAGGACGATCCGCGGAGTACCGGCGGGTAGTCCGGGACAGGGGAAGGAGTCTATACCGGGGGTATCGGGTGCGGAGTACCGGCAGGTAGTTGGCAGGCGATGGGTACCAGACGGGAGAACTACGTGAAAGTAGAATAACGACCTCACGCTGGGGTAAAGGAAAGACAACGTATATATACCCTAGGTGAGGTGATCAACAAATTACACGGGGGGAAATTGAGTCCAGGTGTGTGTGTGTGTGTGTGTGGCCAGCGCACGTGGCTAGGCCACGCCCCCTGCCAACCAACGTGATTGTTGACAGTACATGAACGGAGAATGTACCTATTCTACTGAGTACAAGTACTGGCAATGTACCTATTATACTGAGTTAAAGTACTGACAATGTACCTTTTCTACTGAGTACAAGTCCTGACAATGTACCTATTCTACTGAGTACATGTACTTACAATGTACCTATTATACAGAGTACATGTACTGACAATGTACCTAATTTACTGAGTACAAGTACTGACAATGTACCTATTATACTGAGTACATGTACTGACAATGTAACTATTATACTGAGTACAACTATTGAAAATGTACCTATTCTACTGAATACATGTTCTGACAATGTACCTATTATACAGAGTACAAGTACTGACAATGTACCTATTCTACTGAGTACAAGTACTGACAATGTAACTATTCAACTAAGTACATGAACGGAGAATGTGCCTGTTATACTGAGGACAAGTACTGACAATGTACCTATTCTACTGAGTACATGTACTGAGAATGTACCTATTCTACTGAGTACAAGTACTGGCAATGAACCTATTATACTGAGTTAAAGTACTGACAAAGTACCTATTATACTTGAGTACATGAACTGACAATGTACCTATTATACTGAGTACATGTACTGACAATGTACCTATTCTACTCAGTACAAGTACTGACAATGTACCTAATCTCCGCAGTAAAAATACTGAGAATGTAACAATTATACTGAGTAAAAGTACTGACAAATTACCTATAATACTGAGTACATGACAGGAGTGTGTGCGCCACCAGCGCACGTGGCTAGGCCACGCCCCCTGCCAACCACCGTAACCGTGACAGTACCCCCCCCTCAACGGGCGCCTCCTGGCGTCCAACCCGGCTTGAAGGGGTGTTCCCGGTGGCAGTTGAGGGAAAAGAACCCGCCCCTCTGGACCGTCTGCGTCCCAGTCGATGATCCGGGGGGGTGGAGGAGATTTGGTGGGCGGGTGGGGCCCGGGAAGAGAGCCACCCCTTCTGCCCAGGTCGGTGGGAGTCCTCTCTGGAGGTCTCCTCTGGACCCTCCTCCAGGGGTCTCCTCTAAGGGTCTCCTTCGGGACCTCCTCTGGAGTCTCCTCAGGGGTCTGCTCTGAACCCCCTCTGTAGTCGACAGCCGGGGACCGCGTGACCTATTCTACTGGCGTGGCGTCAGCAGACGGGGGTAGCGTGACATCGTCAGGCGGGTACGGCGCGGCGTCAGCAGACGGGGCCGCTTGACGTCATCAGGCCGGTATGGCGCGGCGTCAGCAGACGGGGGCTGCGTGACGTCGTCAGGCGGGTACGGCGCGGCGTCAGCAGACGGGGGCTGCGTGGCGTCGTCGGGCGGGTACGGTGCGGCGTCAGCAGACGGGGGCTGCGTGACGTCGTCGGGCGGATACGGCGCAGCGTCAGCAGACGGGGGCTGCGTGACGTCGTCGGGCGGATCCGGCGCGGCGTCAGCAGACGGGGGCTGCGTGACGTCGTCGGGCGGGTACGGCGCGGCGTCAGCAGACGGGGGCCGCTTGACGTCGTCAGGCGGGTATGGCGCGGCGTCAGCAGACGGGGGCTGCGTGACGTCGTCGGGCGTGTACGGCGCGGCGTCAGCAGACGGGGGCTGCGTGACGTCGTCGGGCGGATCCGGCGCGGCGTCAGCAGACGGGGGCTGCGTGACGTCGTCGGGCGGATGCGGAGCGACGTCCTCAGGCGAATGCGGAGCGACGTCCTCAAGCGGGTGCGGAGCGACGTCCTCAGGCGGATGCGGAGCGACGTCCTCCGGCGGGTGCGTAGCGACATCGTCAGCCGGGTGCGGAGCGACGTCGTCAGCCGGGTGCGGAGCGACGTCGTCAGCCGGGTGCGGAGCGACGTCGTCAGCCGGGTGCGGAGCGACGTCGTCAGCCGGGTGCGGAGCGGCGTCCTCAAGCGGGTGCGGAGCGACGTCGTCAGCCGGTTGCGGAGCGGCGTCGTCAGCCGGGTGTGGAGCGGCGTCGTCAGCCGGGTGCGGAGCGATCAGACGGGGGAGAAGCGTGACGTCAGAGGTCCTTCCGATGAGGGAAGCAATGAAGGTTGCCATGTTCCCGCACTGGTCCAACATCGTCTGTAACTTCCGACCCGCCTGTCCGTGACTGGCGATCAGGGACTCAACAACGAGCTGACACTGGTCACGGACAGCGGGGCCCAGGTTGGCCAACCGGGCCTCCCACGCTTCCTCCTGCTCCCGCAGCGCCTGGATCTGTGATCTGAACCCGACCATCTGAGCATCGAACCCGCGCTTCGCACGCTCGAGAAGGCCGGGGTCCAGGCAAGCATCCCGGTCGTCCCGCATCACCCGGCATATTTGGCGCCACTCGTCGAGGTCGCCGGGGTCCATAATGGTGAGGTCGTTCTGTCACGAGAGAGGGAGTGGGTTGGACCCCGAACGCAGACGCCGACAAGTGGAGAGATACGAACGGCTTTATTAGCACAAGTACACACAAAAACACAAGGGTGCATGGGAGGACGATCCGCGGAGTACCGGCGGGTAGTCCGGGACAGGGGAAGGAGTCTGTACCGGGGGTATCGGGTGCGGAGTACCGGCAGGTAGTTGGCAGGAGATGGGTACCAGACGGGAGAACTACGTGAAAGTAGAATAACGACCTCACGCTGGGGTAAAGGAAAGACAACGTATATATACCCCAGGTGAGGTGATCAACAAATTACACGGGGGGAAATTGAGTCCAGGTGTGTGTGTGTGTGTGTGTGTGTGTGTGGCCAGCGCACGTGGCTAGGCCACGCCCCCTGCCAACCAACGTGATTGTTGACAGGAGTGTGTGCGCCACCAGCGCACGTGGCTAGGCCACGCCCCCTGCCAACCACCGTAACCGTGACATATTATACCGAGTACAACTATTGACAATGTACCTATTCTACTGAATACATGTTCTGACAATGTACCTGTTATACTGAGTACAAGTACTGACAATGTACCTATTCTACTGAGTACATGTACTGAGAATGTACCTATTCTACTGAGTACAAGTACTGAGAATGTAACAATTATACTGAGTCAAAGTAATGACAAATTACCTATTATACTGAGTACATGAACTGACAATGTACCTATTGTACTGAGTACAAGTCCTGACAATGTACCTATTGTACTGGGTTCATGTACTGAGAATGTACCTATTCTACTCAGTACAAGTACTGACAATGTACCTATTCTACTCAGTACAAGTACTGAGAATGTAACAATTATACTGAGTAAAAGTACTGACAATGTACCTATTATACAGAGTACATGTACTGACAATGTACCTATTTTACAGAGTACAAGTACTGACAATGTACCTATTATACTGAGTACAAGTACTGACAATGTACCTGTAGAAGCCAATTTAGGAATTGGTTCATTAATATGTCCTATATTCATGTTTTGATATTTCAATTTGATAATAGTTTAATAGTCTATAGTTTAAAAAGATTTGTCATGATTTCATGATTTGATAAGACTTTGTTTGTTTAAAATGAGACAATATGTGATAAAAACATTTCTTTATTTTGATAGACCGGAACGGTCATGTGACCACTTATATCAGCTGGGTAGAAGGCAGCGGGAGCTTTTTGAATGGAACCAGCGTAGATAGTAACGTCATAGTTTTTGACCGTGCGACGAGCGATTTGACATGTTATGTTTTTCTTTTATTAATTAAATGGTAAACTATACATGTGGTCCTGTCGTTCGCGTTCAAGACTCCCGTTATTCACCTACTCTGGCTTCAAGGGTGTTCAAAAACTCACAGACGTTTGGATATTACACCTACACCTGGATATAGTGGAACTTACAGATGGGGTCGATGCTGAATCAATTTATAACTCGATGATGGCGAGTCTATATAAAGCTGGAATGGATGATGACTTTTTGAAGACGCACCTAATAAGCATAGCCACCGATGGGGCTGCAGTGCTCACGGGAAAAGCCAGTGGGCTTGTCGTCAGACTCAAAAACAATTGTCCGAACGTGCAGTCTGTACACTGCCTGGCGCACAGACTAGAACTGTCAGTCAAAGATGCGTCTGCTGAGTGCGAAAGAGGCTTTTCCGCCGTGAATAACACCGACAACCGGAGCCGCAACAGGTTGCGCGAGGAGAGCCTGTCTTCGCTTCTGTTTGTGGACCTAAACGGACCCCCTTTGGACAAGTTCGACCCAGTGCCGTTTGTGAAAAGCTGGATTAAAGCAGGACATCGTCTCTCTTCTTCTTGGAAACCAGGACGGCAACGAGAAGAAGTCGAGCCGAGGCATCTTTGGTCTATTCTCACTTAAGGTAAAAGACGTTTTTTTCGATCTTTGCTGTGCATAAGATGAGCGTGTGCGTATGTCCTGTGTGGATTCCGGGGTTAAGAAGAATAGCATAATTAGCCTTGGCGTTCAAGTTGGTGTGTGTGTGTGTGTGTGGGTGGGTGTGTGCAGGCAGGCCTGCCCCTCCCTAGACGCAGATTACGCAGTGTGTGTGTGTGTGTGTGTGTGTGTGTGTGTGTGTGTGTGTGTGTGTGTGTGTGTGAGACCAGCTCTGCTCCCATTTCCTCGCATAGTATCGAAAACAGATGGCTCTTTAACGGTCGCGTATTCATTCATATGAACGTTAGAATATATAATTATTTTACTGCGCCCCGGTTGAGAAACGCTGCTACTACTGATTGTCTTGGATTGCATCCATGAAATATTGTATAGGCCTACTGCATATTGACAAATCTTCGACCGGTATATTGCGCAATAAACGGGAGATGGGGACCCCCCCGATTATTGACGGGTATTTCGCACACTGGTGTACAGCATGACTGAATGCGTGCCATGTCCCCATTGGAGCGATGCACACGTCAGAGGGGGCCAATAGGAGCGGAGGGGGGTAGGAGGGGCTAAATGTGGTCTCGCTAACACTCTCTCGTGTCCACTGGAACAAAAGACTAAAGCGAATGGAGCGAGGATCAGAGCCGTTCATAAGTCACCCGCGTGCGTGCGGTACATGAAGAGGAGGAGGAGAAGGCTACCGATAGCCTCATAATACTCTCATCACTCATCACAGAGCGGCAAACTAAAACAGCGGTTGGCATTCGTGACTCATTTATGTGCTTTACCTTGGATTAAAAAATAATAATAATAACCACGTTGGCAAAACAGCGAAGCCGTCAAAACATTCTCCAGAGCAGGTTGAAAGAGAGAGAGAGAGAGAGAGAGAGAGAGAGAGAGAGAGAGAGAGAGAGAGAGAGAGAGAGAGAGAGAGAGAGAGAGAGAGAGAGAGAGAGAGAGAGAGAGAGAGAGAGAGAGAGAGAGAGAGAGAGAAAAGAGGCAGAGGGACACACAGAAAGACAGAGCACATACACAGAAATGCAACAAGAACAACATTATCAGGGAACACAACAACACATTTTAGAATCTGAAAACAACCACAAAAGGGAAGTAACATTGAATCCAGCAGGCGAACAAACCCAGTGCCCCCAGGCAGGAGAGATGGACCAGAGACGGCCTGCGTGGCCTGGGGGCTCAGCGCCACGGAGAGGCAGAGCCACCAGGACACAAGGAAGCTATTCTTCAGCTACAAGGAGAAGACACCATGACCACCATGTTGGGATGCATCAGCGCCGCTATGTGACTCATATGAATGGAGCGGGATAAGAACAGGCCCGCGCTGGCTTCTACTGACAGCTAATGGACTACAAATGGATGGACTTTAGTGGGCTGAAAATGTACACTTTTCACGTCACTCGGCACAAGGAGATCGTTGGAGTCGGAGGGAAAGGGATCTTCATCTGTCCCACATGGGCGTCTCAAGAGTAAACCGGTTAGCTCATTAGATACGCGTGCAGAAACCCTGACAGTTCCGCACACACTTCTGCCACACACCGCAACTGTTGAGGCGGAGGTGACGTCTGTGGGCCGTCTGCCTCCTCCCACGCTCATTAGAAAAGTCAACTGACACACATGGGGACCGGTAGAGCAGTTCTCCCAGGCAGCCGGACCACGTGAGATTGACGAAACAAACAGGCTGTTTCTGGCTTGTTTGGACATAACTGTGTTATTCATTATTATCTTGGAGTTCATTGTGATTGTGAGGTGAAGGACGGTTTCATGGTGAGCGTTGACTCGTATCTCAGCAGCATCGGAGCAGGACCACGCTTGGCTTTTAGGGATTGATTCATTGCTTTTAAATAACTTGTAGTTGTGGAGTGTGTGTGTGTGTGTGTGTGTGTGTGTGTGTGTGTGTGTGTGTGTGTGTGTGTGTGTGTGTGTGTGTGTGTGTGTGTGTGTGTGTGTGTGTGTGGTTGGTGGCTGGTTGAAGCAGCCTCACCTGGCCTGAGTTGGACTGATTGGCTGGTGAGGCTGCACACCTGTGGGTGGTTGTTAATCAAGGCCCACAGGTTAAAACAGCCCCCACCACACACACACTGGAGGAGAGGATCTCTAGCATGTTCCATCTGCTCTGTTCACCATCATTCAAACTGCTAATGAATTCCAATGTGTAATCAAGTGAGTCCTCATCAGCCTGTGTTCTTGTCTTCAGGAGGAGCCCTCAAGCAGCCATGTTCCTGGCTAGCGGCAGCGTCGTCTGCTACAGTTGTTCTTCTGGTTATTTCTTTCTAACCTTAGCTAACGAGTGGTTCCTTAGAATGTCAATGTTTTCTTGTTGCTCTTATCTTAAATTGTCAACACAAGCAGGGGAATTCCAGGTGATTTAAGATCCTAAATCCCATTAAAAGGCTTTTTTTCTATATTTTCTATATTTTTTCTATACACTGTTAAAGGGGATATTAAAATATGATATATATAAAACAAACCCATGACGGAGGTTGGTTCAAACACCGCTTCATGACTGAAATAATGATAGATCAAACTGGGACGTTTGGACCCAGTTGGGACAGCGGATGTGACACGATTACCTGCCGGCCGTACGATTCCACTGACAACCTGACAACAAATGAGCTCCCAAATGAATTGACCGGTGGCCCGACTCGGAATTCCAGGTGGGAAAGTCAGTTGGTCATTTCAGAGCTCCGGTTTGTCTGACTTAACGACAGTATGGACATCGTCTTCATTCTGAAAGTGTTTGTTGACCTTTAGGCATCATTTGTTGCACTGTAAAACCCGATAAGTTAATAGAACTCAAAACTTTCATAGAAACTGATTACATCAAAAATTTTAAGTTACATGTACTCATTTTATTAAGTTAAATAAACTCAATATTTCTATTGTTACAGTACTAATAAAAATATAGTATTGACAACTCAAAAATGTTTGTTACATGTACTCATTTTATTAAGTTAAATAAACTCAATATTTCTATTGTTACAGTACTAATAAAAATCTAGTATTGACAACTCTAAACCAT
Organism: Muraenolepis orangiensis; assembly: GCA_027704905.1. Classification (NCBI taxonomy): domain Eukaryota; kingdom Metazoa; phylum Chordata; class Actinopteri; order Gadiformes; family Muraenolepididae; genus Muraenolepis; species Muraenolepis orangiensis. Next base: position 7,540,430 of record CM051023.1, on the reverse strand, counting down.
TTGTTACATGTACTCATTTTATTAAGTTAAATAAACTCAATATTTCTATTTTTACAGTACTAATAGAAATCTAGTATGGACAACTGTAAGTTCATTTAAGTTCAATAACGCTTTGTACTTAATTAACCATGTTCACAAAACTAACATACAATAATCAGCAACATAAGAAGGATGGCACTGGAGCACTTATGACTGTAAATGCCTTTTTATTGAAGGTGCAAAGTATAAAGACAAATTTTGATGTATACATCTTCAGTCCAGGACTCTGATGAAGATGTTGTATACATCTAAACTTTAGTCTTGGTTTGTACTTTGAATAAAGAGGCATTTACAGTAAGAGCTGCACCAGTGCTGTCCCTCTTACCGTTGCGTGCTTCTGTGATGCACCGGACCTGCCTATACTGGGCTGATGGGTGGACCTGCCTATACTGGGCTGATGGGTGGACCTGCCTATACTGGGCTGATGGGTGGACCTGCCTATACTGGGCTGATGGGTGGACCTGCCTATACTGGGCTGATGCGGTGGACCTGCCTATACTGGGCTGATGGGTGGACCTGCCTATACTGGGCTGATGGGTGGACCTGCCTATACTGGGCTGATGGGTGGACCTGCCTATACTGGGCTGATGGGTGGACCTGCCTATACTGGGCTGATGGGTGGACCTGCCTATACTGGGCTGATGGGTGGACCTGCCTATACTGGGCTGATGGGTGGACCTGCCTATACTGGGCTGATGGGTGGACCTGCCTATACTGGGCTGATGGGTGGACCTGCCTATACTGGGCTGATGGGTGGACCTGCCTATACTGGGCTGATGGGTGGACCTGCCTATACTGGGCTGATGGGTGGACCTGCCTATACTGGGCTGATGGGTGGACCTGCCTATACTGGGCTGATGGGAGGACCTGCCTATACTGGGCTGATGGGTGGACCTGCCTATACTGGGCTGATGCGGTGGAACTCCCTTTCTTCGATACAATAAGCAGCTTTTACTCTAAAACACAAACTTCAAGTCAACATTAAAAACAGGTTAACACAGATGATTGAAACACAAGTTACTCTTTTATTAAGTAACAATCAAACATTTTCAAAGCAGGTGGCCCTTGCTTGGTGGGCCTTAAGATGAACAGTGCAATGGATTCAACAGTGCAAAAGATTAACATTATTTTGAACAATGCAGTAAACATCCTATATATATAGGACTTGGAAATAAACTGTCCACCGCAGTGACGTGCAGAGGATCTTAGAGGGGCAGGGGCCCAAATTCATAAAAGGGCATGCTGGCAATTTCTGTAAATAATCCGACACTGTTAAATATCATCACTGCTTGGTCACACGGACACACAGACACCACATTGACTGTTTTCTTCTTTAACAGCTTGTTTCGTCTGGTTCCAAACTGAAAAGAGATGAGATTAAAAAGTTAGACAGGCTGCAATCTTTTTTCAAAACCACAGTATGAGAGGAGATTCAACGCTCATCAGGGACCAAATAGAAGCGCTTTCCACAGTAGCGCGCAGTGTTGCCAGGTCTGCTGTAGGCTGGCCCATAGGGGGCCGCCCCCCCTAAACCACACGCACAAACAAAATTAAAATATATATATATAAATTGTCAATATGTGTGTGTTTAAAATATGGAATGCACCCAGAAATGTGTAAAATATGATTTTAAAATAATTTGCTTTTCCTAGTACACATATGCCTAGTACACTGCAGCTTTAAGGGCACATTTGTATGATGATGCTGCTGGAGGGAGCGCTTTTCAAATAGCCCCACGGAGGCGGGTCTCTGTAGCAGTTTAGCCAATTGCTGATTCAAGATATAAACCACACACACACACACACACACACACACACACACACACACACACACACACACACACACGTCGCGAAGTCCAAGGGGGGGGTCGCGATCGTGAAGTCCAACGGAGGGGGATCGTGAAGTCCAACGGAGGGGGGGAGGGGTGTCGCGATCGGGAAGTCCAACGGAGGGGGATCGTGAAGTCCAACGGAGGGGGGGAGGGGTGTCGCGATCGGGAAGTCCAACGGAGTGGGGGGGGTCGCGATCGTGAAGTCCAACGGAGGGGGGGAGGGGGATCGTGAAGTCCAACGGGGCGGGGGGGGGAGGGGTGTCGCGATCGTTAAGTCCAACGGGGGGGGGGTCACTATCGCGATCGTGAAGTCCAACGGAGGGGGATCGTGAAGTCCAACGGATGGGGGGGGAGGGGTGTCGCGATCGGGAAGTCCAACGGAGGGGGATCGTGAAGTCCAACGGAGGGGGGGGGGGAGGGGTGTCGCGATCGGGAAGTCCAACGGAGGGGGGGGGGGGTCGCGATCGTGAAGTCCAACGGAGGGGGGGAGGGGGATCGTGAAGTCCAACGGAGGGGGGGGGGAGGGGTGTCGCGATCGTTAAGTCCAACGGAGGGGGATCGTGAAGTCCAACGGAGGGGGGGGGGGGAGGGGTGTCGCGATCGGGAAGTCCAACGGAGGGGGGGGGTCGCGATCGTGAAGTCCAACGGAGGGGGGGGAGGGGGATCGTGAAGTCCAACGGAGGGGGGGGGAGGGGTGTCGCGATCGTTAAGTCCAACTGGGGGGGGGTCGCGATCGTGAAGTCCAACGGGGGGGGGGGGATCGCGATCGTGAAGTCCAACGGAGGGGGATCGTGAAGTCCAACGGAGGGGGGGGAGGGGTGTCGCGATCGGGAAGTCCAACGGAGGGGGGGGGAGGGGTGTCGCGATCGGGAAGTCCAACGGAGGGGGGGGGAGGGGTGTCGCGATCGTTAAGTCCAACGGAGGGGGGGGGAGGGGTGTCGCGATCGTTAAGTCCAACTGGGGGGGGGTCGCGATCGTGAAGTCCAACGGGGGGGGGGGATCGCGATCGTGAAGTCCAACGGAGGGGGATCGTGAAGTCCAACGGAGGGGGGGGAGGGGTGTCGCGATCGGGAAGTCCAACGGAGGGGGGGGGAGGGGTGTCGCGATCGGGAAGTCCAACGGAGGGGGGGGGGAGGGGTGTCGCGATCGTGAAGTCCAACGGGGGGGGGGGGTCGCGATCGTGAAGTCCAACGGAGGGGGATCGTGAAGTCCAACGGAGGGGGGGGAGGGGTGTCGCGATCGGGAAGTCCAACGGAGGGGGGGGGAGGGGTGTCGCGATCGGGAAGTCCAACGGAGGGGGGGGGAGGGGTGTCGCGATCGTTAAGTCCAACGGAGGGGGGGGGAGGGGTGTCGCGATCGTTAAGTCCAACTGGGGGGGGGGTCGCGATCGTGAAGTCCAACGGGGGGGGGGGGATCGCGATCGTGAAGTCCAACGGAGGGGGATCGTGAAGTCCAACGGAGGGGGGGGAGGGGTGTCGCGATCGGGAAGTCCAACGGAGGGGGGGAGGGGGATCGTGAAGTCCAACGGAGGGGGGGGGGAGGGGTGTCGCGATCGGGAAGTCCAACGGAGGGGGGGGGAGGGGTGTCGCGATCGTTAAGTCCAACGGGGGGGGGTCGCGATCGCGATCGTGAAGTCCAACGGGGGGGGGGGGGGGGATCGCGATCGTGAAGTCCAACGGGGGGGGGGGGGGGGGCATAGCTGGTAAAATGGTATAGCCCCCCCCCTGGTGAAAAATGCACCAGCCGCCACTGGTGACCAGTCCCGCATTTCGCGGGACAGTCCCGAAAATTGAATGTTTGTCCCGCATCCCGCGTGAACTGAACAATGTCCCGCATTTCAAAGATCATGGTAAAACACCAAAAAAGTAGGCCTAATAATAATACAAATAAAAATAAAAACATGCAATTTAGCGAAAGTTATTTAGTAGTACAGATAAAATGGATGATGCCAAGAAAAAGAAACTCTGTATCAGACGGAGCGCTGCGGGGCCCCAGAGCGACGCAGTGAGCAGCACGTTTTATTGAACTGTAGAACACAACATAAACATATTAAAGTAGCCTACAGTCGTAATTCAAAGTAGCAACGGTAACTAAATAAAGGTAAAGGCTGCCCAGTGTGCCCTAACCCTAACAAAGCACACATCTAATCGTGTCGGAGGAGAACATTAAATGGCATATATAGCCTCCACAGCATATATAGCCTCCACAACATATATAGCCTCCACAACATATATAGCCTACACAGCATATATAGCCTCCACAACATATATAGCCTCCACAGCATATATAGCCTCCACAACATATATAGCCTCCACAACATATATAGCCTCCACAACATATATAGCCTACACAGCATATATAGCCTCCACAACATATATAGGTACAACATATATATAGGTAATTGGAGTATGGCGCCGTACGAGATGGCTGCCGTGTCGCGAGCTCCCGCACGACGACGCAGTTTTATGTTATTTATTATTTTTATTGCAACTTTTTTAGTTCAGGATGTTAGCAGCAAGTTCACTTATAACTTCTGCACACTTTGGGAGATCAGATCGACAGTTGCTCGCCGCCTACCGGAGTTTTTTCATTCTTTCGACTCGGACGTCCCGCCCGAAGTCACAGCTGGATTATCTCCGTCCATTTTGGGCACGATTACGCGCAAGCGTCGCCGGAGGAAGCGAGGGAAGCGAGCCGGCGTGCTAGTCAGGCTGAGATGTCGATCCGATCGCCCCCCACTACCCACCATTCTACTGGCTAATGTACAGTCTCTGGACAACAAGTTAAGCGAACTACAGGCTCGTATTCAATTCCACCGGGAAACTAGGGACAATTGCATTATCTGCCTTACGGAGACATGGATGTCGGAGGGGGTTACCGACGCAGCTATCGAGCCGACGGGATTTTCCGTACACCGGGCGGACAGAACAAAGGCTCTCTCCGGTAAAGATCGCGGAGGGGGGGTATGTCTCATGATAAACAGATCTTGGTGCAACCAAAGTCATGTACATCCCCTCAAGTCTTTCTGTTCCCCGGACCTGGAGTACCTGATGCTTATGTGCCGTCCACACTGGCTACCCCGGGAGTTTACAGCGGTAACCGTGACCGCTGTTTACATTCCCCCACAAGCCAACACGGACACAGCGCTGAAGGAACTGTACGGGGCTATCAGCGAACAGGAGTCGGCCCACCCCGAAGCTGCTCTCATCGTAGCGGGGGACTTCAACAAGGCGAACCTGAAGAAGGTTCTCCCGAAGTTCTACCAACACATAAAGAGCAACACACGGGGCGAGCGGATCCTCGACCACTGCTACACTCCCTTCCGTGATGGCTACAAGGCCCTCCTCCGCCCACCGTTCGGCAAATCAGATCACCGCTCTATCCAGCTACTCCCCGCCTATAGGCAGAGACTGAAGCAGCAACCGATCGCTGTGAGGGAGGTCCAATGCTGGTCGGACCAATCAGATTCTACGCTGCAGGATTGTTTTGATCACGCTGACTGGCACATGTTCCGCGTTGCCTCGGACAATAACATCAACGAGTACGCGTCGTCGGTCACCGGGTTCATCAAGAAGTGCATAGATGACGTTGTTCCGACCAAGTCGGTTCGGATATATCCCAACCAGAAACCGTGGATTAACGGCGATGTTCGCGCTGCCCTACATGCGCGTAACGCCGCCTTTGGTTCCGGGAATACGGAGGAATATACGAGAGCCCGTTACGACCTCCGTAAGACCATCGTCACTGCCAAGCGGGAGTATAAGGACAGAGTGGAAGATAAATTCAAGAAACACGATGCGAGGGGTATGTGGCAGGGGCTGCAGAAGATAACGAACTTCAGAGGGAGAACCAGTTGTGTAGAGAACTCCTCTACCTCCCTCCCAGGAGAGCTAAATACATTTTTTGCTCGGTTCGACGTAAACGGCAGCCCGCCGAAGCCAGCACCGACTGGGGAGACCAGCCAGCTGCGCATCTCGGAGGCGGATGTGCGCTGCACCTTTAAGCGGCTGAACATCCGTAAGGCGGCAGGCCCCGACGACATCCCGGGCCGCGTCCTCAGAGCATGCGCAGACCAGTTGGCAGGAGTCTTTGCAGACATCTTCAACCTCTCCCTGTCCCAGGCTGTTGTCCCCGCGGTCTTCAAGATATCCACCATCGTGCCTGTCCCTAAACAAACCAAGGTAACATGCCTGAATGACTACAGACCTGTGGCCCTCACCTCGATCGTTAGCAAATGCTTCGAGAGGTTGGTCAAGGACTTTATTTGCTCCGTGTTACCTACCACGCTGGACCCATGGCAATTTGCATATCGTCAAAATAGATCCACGGACGACGCAATTGCCATGGCCCTCCACACTGCCCTTTCCCACCTGGAGGGGAAGAACTGTTATGTGCGAATGCTGTTTGTGGACTACAGCTCAGCATTCAACACAATAGTTCCTGCCAAGCTCGACACCAAGCTGAGAGGTCTAGGCGTACCCCCATCCATGTGCAGCTGGATACTGAACCTCCTGTCGGACCGCCGCCAGGTGGTGAGGATGGGCAGCACCACATCAGAGCCACTGACCCTCAACACGGGAGCCCCCCAGGGATGCGTGCTGAGCCCTCTCCTCTACTCCCTCTACACCCACGACTGCATGGCTATGCACAGCTCCAACGTCATCGTCAAGTTTGCTGACGACACGACAGTGATGGGCCTGATCGCCGGCGACGACGAGACAGCCTACAGGGAGGAGGTCGGATCGCTGGAGCAGTGGTGCCAGGAGAACAGCCTCGCCCTCAACGTCAAGAAGACCAAGGAGCTGATCGTGGACTTCAGGAGGCAGAGGGGAGAGCACAGCCCTATCTCCATCGACGGCGTTGCAGTAGAGAGGGTCAGCAGCTTCAAGTTCCTCGGCGTGCACATCTCCGAGGACCTCACATGGTCCACGCACACCACACACGTGGTGAAAAAGGCCCAACAACGCCTGTATTTTCTCAGGCGTCTGAAGAAATTCAGCATGGGCCCCCGCATCCTGAGAACATTCTACAACGGCACCATCGAGAGTGTTCTGACAGGGTGTATCACCGCCTGGTACGGGAACTGCACGGCACTCGAGCGCAGAGCGCTTCAAAGGGTGGTGCGGACGGCCCAGTATATCGTTGGAGGTGAGCTCCCCTCCCTCCTGGACATTTACAACCAGCGGTGCGTGGCCAAGGCCAAAAGAATTATAATAGACATTGCCCACCCCAGCCACGAACTTTACTCACTATTACCGTCAGGCAGGCGATACCGCAGTATCAAGTGTCGTACAAATAGGCTTAGAGATAGCTTCCACAGTCAGGCCATCAGGCTGCTGAACAAGGGCGTATAACATATAACAATGTATATTTTATTACATTGATTTATATATATATATTGCTCTTTTCTGTGCTGATTTTTGCATTTTATAAATTGCATTTTTTATTTTTATTTTATATTCCTATTGTATTTTTTATTCTATTTTTTATTCTATTTTTATCTATTTTTATCTATTTTTATTTTATCTTATTTTATAACTGCTGTCTGTCGTCGGGTATTGCACACAAGAATTTCACATCACTGCTTTATACTAAACTGTAAACTGTGAAGTGACAATAAACTTGACTTGACTTGGCCTCCACAGCATATATAGCCTCCACAGCATATATAGCCTCCACAACATATATAGCCTCCACAGCATATATAGCCTCCACAACATATATAGCCTACACAGCATATATAGCCTCCACAGCATATATAGCCTCCACAACATATATAGCCTACACAACATATATAGCCTACACAGCATATATAGCCTCCACAGCATATATAGCCTCCACAACATATATAGCCTACACAGCATATATAGCCTCCACAGCATATATAGCCTCCACAACATATATAGCCTACACAGCATATATAGCCTCCACAGCATATATAGCCTCCACAACATATATAGCCTACACAACATATATAGCCTACACAGCATATATAGCCTCCACAGCATATATAGCCTACACAACATTTAATGTTATCCTACGACACGATTAGATGTGTGCTTTAGGTTAGGGTTAGGGCACACTGGGCAGCCTTTACCTTTATTTAGTTACCGTTGCTACTTTGAATTAGCGTCGCTTTGGCTGAATCTACAAATGCATAAACTAACACTAAAACAACAACAACTGAAACACTAAACGCATTTAATGAGTAAGGTAAACACAATGACAAAATAAGGTTCTAAATCAAAGAATAACTTAGCGGTTTCGGTACGATATTCTGTTCCCCAGCAGCATGGGTTAGTGCGGTGGAAAAACAATGGCGGATCTTCACTTTGGAAAGAGAAGATTACGTACGTGACATCAGCACGTACGTGACGTCACGCGAGGCTGCTGTCAAATAATTTGAGTACAATGTACTGATATTCATTGATATTCATTAAAGAAGTTAAGTATTGTTCACTTAAAGTTTGAAATGTGCTCAGATAACTCATACCGTTTGTGGTGAAATAATGTTTATGCATTTTTGAGGTCATACAACTCATATTATTTGACAGACTTTCACTGTTCGGTTTTACAGTGTGTGTAATTAATTATGCACTATGCGTTTGTATGTATCATTCACTCTGATTATAGCAATTTCTGGAATTAGACGGCTATTTTACCGATTAAATTAGCGAGCCGTTATTTGCATTAATTGCTACTGCATGTATTGTTTTGTAAACACACCCATACACACAAACACACACACATACAGTGGTTCTATAGCTATATAATCATATCCAAGCATCTCAGATCTATATTGACACTCTGTATCAAGATATTTCTCAATCCTCATCCAGCTGTCAGCTGTATGAGTCACTGTAGGAAGTTACCAGCACCACCAGTATAGGGGAAGAATGCTTTGGGGGCTGACTGACAGAATTAGTTTTGCTATCTTTGCAGACTAGTCATGGAAGTGTGAGTGTTTTTTGGCTTCAGGCTAACGGGCCTAACTGGAATGAACTCACTTTGACACAACACGCAACTTGACTTGAAATGAAAAACAGCGGTATGCAAATAAACGGGCGAGACAGCGTTTCCCCGGCAACCGCCTGGCAGTTTGCAATCCGTGTTGACGCCGTACAAACAATCAGAATCAAGGGGGTTTAATCAAACACTGATTGGTTTCAAGACCTTTTGTTTGACTGACAGCATTCACAAATTCAGTCTCGTCTTCACGATCAGCAAAAAAAAGCAGATTGTCACTCAACACGGGTGGCACGTTATGTTTCTGCTGCGTCTCTGTTTTACGTGTGCGTTTGTGGCGCCAATGCTAACAAGCTGGGTCGATACAGCCCATACATCGCCATAGCGACGGTGTGAGAATTTATCGGTTTCATTTGTCCTTTGTTTCCCGACACGGCTCACCCCAACGGTACAATTCTGTGAGACGATAGGCCCCGTTAGTCTGTGGTGCTTAAATGTGCAGTTCAGGTTTGACTTCCCCCCCACCCGCCCAACCCCTCCTCCGCCACAGCCCAGTGGGTCTAGAGTGGGTATTGATCTCTGCCTCTGGGCAGGATGGGAGCTGTTTGTTTCAGGCATGCTCATTTGCTTGTTGTTTCGGAAAGCTGCTGTCACTCAAACGTCTGCTAAAGCCTCTTCCTTCTGCTCCCACTCGTGGCTAAATTGGCAGTTGTGGCCTTTTATC
>CM051023.1:7523218-7529870 GCA_027704905.1 Muraenolepis orangiensis | reverse complement strand
CTGACCCCTACCAGCTCCTTAATGACCTCTGACCCCTACCTGCTCCTTAATGACTCTGACCCCTACCTGCTCCTTAATGACCCCTGACCCTACCTGATCCTTAATGACCTCTGACCCCTACCTGCTCCTTAACGACCTTAAATAGTTAATAACACTGTCTGATCTTCATATGTAACATCAGATGAGAGGTAGAGGGGTAGAGGACCTTAAAGAGTTAATAACATAATGATAACATCAGATGAGAGGTAGAGGGGTAGAGGACCTTAAAGAGTTAATAACATAATGATAACATCAGATGAGAGGTAGAGGGGTAGAGGACCTTAAAGAGTTAATAACATAATGATAACATCAGATGAGAGGTAGAGGGGTAGAGGACCTTAAAGAGTTAATAACATAATGATAACATCAGATGAGAGGTAGAGGGGTAGAGGACCTTAAAGAGTTAATAACATAATGATAACATCAGATGAGAGGTAGAGGGGTAGAGGACCTTAAAGAGTTAATAACATAATGATAACATCAGATGAGAGGTAGAGGGGTAGAGGACCTTAAAGAGTTAATAACATAATGATAACATCAGATGAGAGGTAGAGGGGTAGAGGACCTTAAAGAGTTAATAACATAATGATAACATCAGATGAGAGGTAGAGGGGTAGAGGACCTTAAAGAGTTAATAACATAATGATAACATCAGATGAGAGGTAGAGGGGTAGAGGACCTTAAAGAGTTAATAACATAATGATAACATCAGATGAGAGGTAGAGGGGTAGAGGACCTTAAAGAGTTAATAACATAATGATAACATCAGATGAGAGGTAGAGGGGTAGAGGACCTTAAAGAGTTAATAACATAATGATAACATCAGATGAGAGGTAGAGGGGTAGAGGACCTTAAAGAGTTAATAACATAATGATAACATCAGATGAGAGGTAGAGGGGTAGAGGACCTTAAAGAGTTAATAACATAATGATAACATCAGATGAGAGGTAGAGGGGTAGAGGACCTTAAAGAGTTAATAACATAAAGATAACATCAGATGAGAGGTAGAGGGGTAGAGGACCTTAAAGAGTTAATAACATAATGATAACATCACCTCTCACTCCTCCCCTTCTCCTCCTCCTCTCCCTCCTCCTCCTCCTCCTCCTCCTCCTCCTCCCTCCTCCTGCCCGTCCTCCTCCTCCTCCTCCTCCTCCTCCTCCTCCTCCTCCTCCTCCTCCTCCTCCTCCTCCTCCTCCTCCTCCTCCTCCTCCTCTTCTTCCTCTCCTCTCCTCTCCTCCTCCTCACCCTCCTCCTCCTCCTCTCCCTCCTCCTCCTCTCCCTCCTCCTCCTCCTCTCCCTCCTCCTCCTCTTCTTCCTCTCCTCTCCTCTCCTCTCCGCCTCCTCCTCCTCCTCCTCCTCCTCCTCCTCCTCCTCCTCCTCCTCCTCATAACACAACCATACATAACAATATGTTAAATATACTGTAGTCACCATATCTGTCTCTTATAACACAACCATACATAACAATATGTTAAATATACTGTAGTCACTATATCTGTCTCTTATAACACAACCATACATAACAATATGTTAAATATACTGTAGTCACTATATCTGTCTCTTATAACACAACCATACATAACAATATGTTAAATATACTGTAGTGGGATTGGTGAACGGCTCTTAAACTACATGGAAATGTGCTCTTCTCCGAGCGGAAATAACCGGGTGCGTTGTTATGAGCTCAGAGCTGTCTGTGGAAAAATGTGTGTTGGGCTGCACCTGCGGTGTCTCTCCACCAGAGGGCAGCAGAGTATCGTGTCACACACACACTGTTGGAGCCAAACGAATAGGATTGAATGTTATTGAGTTGTGATCATGATGTTTGAATGAAATATGAATGATTGTGTTACGGTCTCTGTTGTGACCATGATGTTTGCATGTATAAAGGAGATATATATATAGATATAGATATAGATAGATATATACATATATACATATATATAGATATCTATATATATATAGATATCTATAGATACATATATAGATATAGATATATCTATATCTATATCTATATGTATCGATATAGATATATGTATATCTATATCTATATGTATCGATATAGATATCTATATCTATAAATATAGATATATATATATCAGGGTTTCCGTTAGCCGGTATTTACCGGTTTTTAGCCGGTAAAAAAAAAAAAAAAAAAAAGCTGCCTGTCAAAATGTCCGGTAATAATGCTCATACTAAACTGAAAGAAACAGAAACAGAGCATTCCGTTGTAGTGACGCCCAGAGACCGCTAGATTGCGCCTTGGAACCAAAACGGCTGCAAGAACCTGACGACAACAAAACAACCTCAAGATCATCTGACCTTTAATGTTCATATCCTTGTAACGGACATGAATCAATTAATTCATAATACTACTTCAAAAAAGTAGCCCGTATGTTCACATTTCATCACATTTATAAATATTTAGAGAGAGAGAGAGAGAGAGAGAGAGAGAGAGAGAGAGAGAGAGAGAGAGAGAGAGAGGAGAGAGAGAGAGAGAGAGAGAGAGAGAGAGAGAGAGAGAATAAGAAAAGCAACTAGAAACATTCATGGTCTCATAGAAAAACACATGACTTCTACAATTTTTGGTCTACATTTAAGTGTGTGTACATGGTGAGTCGCAGGTAAAGTGTGTGTGTGTGTGTGTGTGTGTGTGTGTGGTTACCATGGTGAGAAGCAGGGGCAGAATGATGGCTGGAATGAGACCCTCAAACCCATCAGTGCCAGCAAGGACGGGCTAGACTGAAGGACACACACACACACTCATGTGTCTGTCACCCTGGTCGCTCCTCCTACGACCCCTCACCTGTCTGTCCCCCTGGTCCCTCCTCCTACGACCCCTCACCTGTCTGTCCCCTGGTCCCTCCTCCTACGACCCCTCACCTGTCTGTCCCCTGGTCCTTCCTCCTACGACCCCTCACCTGTCTGTCCCTCCTCCCACGACCCTTCACCTGTCTGTCCCCCTGGTCCCTCCTGATACGACCCCTCACCTGTCTGTCCCCCTGGTCCCTCCTCCTACGACCCCTCACCTGTCTGTCCCATGGTCCCTCCTCCTACGACCCCTCACCTGTCTGTCCCCCTGGTCCCTCCTCCTACGACCCCTCACCTGTCTGTCCCCCTGGTCCCTCCTCCTACGACCCCTCACCTGTCTGTCCCCTGGTCCCTCCTCCCACGACCCCTCACCTGTCTGTCACCCTGGTCCCTCCTCCTACGACCCCTCACCTGTCTGTCCCCTGGTCCCTCCTCCTACGACCCCTCACCTGTCTGTCCCCCTGGTCCCTCCTCCTATGACCCCTCACCTGTCTGTCCCCTGGTCCCTCCTCCTACGACCCCTCACTTGTCTGTCCCCCTGGTCCCTCCTCCTACGACCCCTCACATGTCTGTCCCCCTGGTGCCTCCTCCTACGACCCCTCACCTGTCTGTCCCCCTGGTCCCTCCTCCTACGACCCCTCACCTGTCTGTCCCCCTGGTCCCTCCTCCTACGACCCCTCACCTGTCTGTCCCCCTGGTCCCTCCTCCCACGACCCCTCACCTGTCTGTCCCCCTGGTCCCTCCTCCTACGACCCCTCACCTGTCTGTCCCCTGGTCCCTCCTCCTACGACCCCTCACCTGTCTGTCCCCCTGGTCCCTCCTCCTACGACCCCTCACCTGTCTGTCCCCTGGTCCCTCCTCCTACGACCCCTCACCTGTCTGTCCCCTGGTCCCTCCTCCTACGACCCCTCACCTGTCTGTCCCCTGGTCCCTCCTCCTACGACCCCTCACCTGTCTGTCCCCCTGGTCCCTCCTCCTACGACCCCTCACCTGTCTGTCCCCCTGGTCCCTCCTCCTACGACCCTCACCTGTCTGTCCCCTGGTCCCTCCTCCTACGACCCCTCACCTGTCTGTCCCCTGGTCCTCCTCCTACGACCCCTCACCTGTCTGTCCCCTGGTCCCTCCTCCTACGACCCCTCACCTGTCTGTCCCCCTGGTCCCTCCTCCTACGACCCCTCACCTGTCTGTCCCCTGGTCCCTCCTCCTACGACCCCTCACCTGTCTGTCCCCTGGTCCCTCCTCCTACGACCCCTCACCTGTCTGTCCCCCTGGTCCCTCCTCCTACGACCCCTCACCTGTCTGTCCCCCTGGTCCCTCCTGATACGATCCCTCACCTGTCTGTCCCCCTGGTCCCTCCTCCTACGACCCCTCACCTGTCTGTCCCCTGGTCCCTCCTCCTACGACCCTTAACCTGTCTGTCCCCCTGGTCCCTCCTAATACAGCTCTTATCCTCCTGGATGTCAGTCCTTCCTCCTCCACAGTATTATGACTTATGTTTATTCATGAGTATTCCATCCTTTCACTTATCCTTTTGTACCCGATATATTGGGGTTGTCATACTTTTGCAGGACTTTCTGGACTCTTCTAGTAATCATAGTAAACAATCAAGACTCAAGATTCAAGATTATAGATGTTTTTATTTGCCATATGCAACAACAAGTTCAATGGAATACTCCATATTCCCCCCCGCAAGTATGAATGTTCTAAAGTAATAAAGACCTTAGCTACCAAATAAGGGTCGAAGGTCAAGTTTGGGCTCAGGATTCATGTGCACGTTCAACAACGTCATAAAAAGACATTTTCTGCCACATTTTCAATGATCTGCTGAAGGGAACTTGGATGGCCAGCAGTAGAACTTTAAGGTAATTGTTGGCAGTTCAACACTCGTACTCGTATTTACGTCCACAATTGTCACTAGAAATGTATTTTAAAAGCTGACTATGTCCAGCGTCGCTCATTCACAAATCTGGTTGTGGTGTTTCCTCTAGTTGTGTCATAATTGTTGTGTGGTTTGGTTGTGTGGGCGGCAGGACAGCTCAGTCTGTTGGACTTGGGGCTTGGGAACCGGAAGGTCGCCGGTTCAAGTCCACGGAAAGGAACAAGACCAACGGAATGAGAAGCGGTACTCGGCCACTTCTCCTCCCGGGTTCACTGCCTCAGTGCCCTCGAGCAAGGCACCGGACCCCTCCCCTGCTCCCCTGTATATCCAATAGCTGGTACCCACTGCTCCTCATACTAGGATGGGTTACATGAGAGGAACTCATCTCACTGTGTGGACATGAGACCAAGAAAGAGGAAGTGATTCAGATTAGTAAACCCAATGCGTCTGAGGATCTTAACTCGTCCACACAGCAGAGCAGGAGGCTCACAAGTTCTCTGGTTTTCTGTCCACTTGGCTCATATTTGAGTAGCAGTGAAGACTCTTCCAGCGGCCTTCCACTTCAGCATAACACTGGAGCACTATTCAGGGACCTGTCTCAGTCAGAACAATCACAAGCTTTAAGACTCACACACAGAGATGGGCTCTGAGGCCGATCCAGTAGATCCACACCACACCAATATACATGTTGAACTAAGTAATAGTACACCTTGTACTCCATGTGTCACGATATGCAATGTTAACATCGCACACAATGGACAAATGTTTCATTCATTTGCAACCTCAAATTACATTCTCACAATTGTCCAAAGAGGAGGAAGCAACATGTGATAGGAATCATAACAATACACAGCTTGTACATTTATTAATGTCCCTCATTTAGGAGAATCACCACAAACTGTTTAGCAAAACCAATGACTGATAGAAATAAACATGGATTTAAGAAAATAGGAAACATTGTTCTACGATGTATGCAATGATGAATCATATATAGAATAGGCGCTGGGCACATGCACATGCATGTGTGTGTGTGTGTGTGTGTCTGTGGGTGTGTGTGTTTGGTGTGTGTGTGTGTGTGTTTGTGTGTGTGTTTGGTGTGTGTGTGTGTGTGTGTGTTTGGTGTGTGTGTGTGTGTTTGGTGTGTGGGTGTATGTGTGTTTGTGTGTGTGTGTGTGTGTGTTTGGTGTGTGTGGGGGTCATGAGACCAACAGACACAAGGGACCTCTTGTGACCACATGGGAAACTGAGGTAGAAAACCCCATAGATGTTACAGTTTGTGTTGTGCCCCCGCGCTCTAAGTGATCCCAGGTGTTTCCCATCATAATCAGGCCGGCTGAGGCCAATGAACTCCCGGGATCTACCCTTCTTTAGGCTGCCCAAGACCGGCGTCGGGCGCTTGGTCATTGATATCCTCAGGGCTTCCTCCAACACGAGCACCTGCGTTTCCTGCTCCGACCACGTGGCGCCACCTAACCAGTCACACCCGGCCTACTTGGTTTTTGTGTTTGTGGATATATTTTTCAGTAAAGACATTTTTCCGTTGTTTTGAGTGTCCGTGTCTCTTCTTCTGGGTTCTCTGGCCCATTTGGCTCCCCGGTCTCGTTGGGCGTAACTGTTTGTACCTATCAGTAGACTGACTGGCATCCCCTTCATAGCCTATCAGTAGACTGACTGGCATCCCCTTCATAGCCTATCAGTAGGCTGACTGGCATCCCCTTCATAGCCTATCAGTAGGCTGACTGGCATCCCCTTCATAGCCTATCAGTAGGCTGACTGGCATCCCCTTCATAGCCTATCAGTAGGCTGACTGGCATCCCCTTCATAGCCTATCAGTAGACTGACTGGCATCCCCTTCATAGCCTATCAGTAGGCTGACTGGCATCCCCTTCATAGCCTATCAGTAGGCTGACTGGCATCCCCTTC
>CM051023.1:7453218-7518218 GCA_027704905.1 Muraenolepis orangiensis | reverse complement strand
ATAGATAGATAGATAGATATTTAGATCTAAATATATATAGATCTATGGATCTATATGTAATTCTATATATCTATATATGAACTTGTAACTGCTTGTGATTTCTAATAAGAGGAGGACAGATCTCTCTGGGGTCTCTAGAACATTCTTTATTTCATGATGATCTCCAAAAAACAAAAATACATCAAACACACAACCACACACACAGTGAGACAATGGTGAGTGTGTGTGTGTGTGAGTGTGTGTGTGTGTGTGTGTGTGTGTGTGTGTGTGTGTGTGTGTGACACACAGAAAGATAAAGTGTTACTTTCAAGAATATTGGGAAAATAAGTGATATATTGAGAATATGAGTGACAGATGTATACATATATATATATACATATATACACACATATCTATCTATAGATCTATATGGGTCCTACATGGACAAGAGCGTAGTACATTATTTGCTGCAAACAAACAAACAAACAAACAGTTAAAGTGAATTCCCCCGCATCTCTCTAGCATCTTTAGAACCAAAAACATATATTCCTTCATGCCTTCTTCCAAGCCTTCTCCTCTCTCCTCTCATCCGGCCCACATCCGGTCCACATCCCGCCCACATCCGGTCCAACCTCTCATGTGTATATATATGTGGGTGTGTTTTTGTATGTGTGTGTGTGTGTATTTCTATGTGTGTTGCTACAAGCGACACAGAGACACTGAGGAACCATAACCCCATAACCCAAACCCAGGGAGGAGGTCCTCCTGGGTGAATGTGGACTGGAAGGTGTGGATGAGTGTCAGTGTGTCTGAGGACCCTCCTCCATCTGGGGACACTCTGTAGAAGGAGAGAGAGCCAGCAGGTCGGTCCACATACACTCCTACTCTGTTAGAGGAGGGGAGATCTATGGCTGTTTGACTACCGTTGTACCAGACAGAGTAACCACCATCATCAAGACAATAAAGACTCCAGGACTTGTTGCTCCCTCCCAGCCAGCTGTCATCACAGCTGTGCTCATCATCTACTGCTCATCATCATCGGCTACACTTTTTAGTTTTTGATCCACAGGCAGTGACCTAGTGAGCTGCTAGGAGGGCTGCCACTATCATAACATGTAATTAACATGACACTATCATAACATGTCATTAACATTACACTATCATAACATGTCATTAACATGACTCTATCATAACATGTCATTAACATGACACTATCATCACATGTCATTAACATGACACTATCATAACATGTCATTAACATTACACTATCATAACATGTCATTAACATGACACTATCATAACATGTCATTAACATGACACTATCATAACATGTCATTAACATGACACTATCATCACATGTCATTAACATGACACTATCATAACATGTCATTAACATTACACTATCATAACATGTCATTAACATTACACTGTCATAACATGTCATTAACATTACTCTATCATAACATGTCATTAACATTACACTATCATAACATGTCATTAACATTACACTATCATAACATGTCATTAACATTACTCTATCATAACATGTCATTAACATGACACTATCATAACATGTCATTAACATTACACTATCATAACATGTCATTAACATGACTCTATCATAACATGTCATTAACATTACACTATCATAACATGTCATTAACATGACTCTATCATAACATGTCATTAACATTACTCTATCATAACATGTCATTAACATTACACTATCATAACATGTCATTAACATTACACTATCATAACATGTCATTAACATTACTCTATCATAACATGTCATTAACATTACACTATCATAACATGTCATTAACATTACACTATCATAACATGTCATTAACATGACTCTATCATAACATGTCATTAACATTACACTATCATAACATGTCATTAACATGACTCTATCATAACATGTCATTAACATTACACTGTCCTACTTTGCTGGACTCATCACAGTTACTGCTCTGTTCTGCACTGAACTCATGATGCTGCTGCACAAAAAATGCTTTTTGCACAGTTCAACACACTTTGCATCCATCAGCAGCTCCATTGTTATTTTATAGTGTATATTCCTATACATATATATTCCTATTAATACACAAGTATATTTCATAGTATAGTATCCAATGTTCAATTGTGGTAAATTCATAGTGCGGGAGGGAATGGGGAAGTAAGCGCTCTATTGTACAAACATTTAGAATTAGTCATGAACGAATGCTATTGACCAGAGCTGAGGTTCACCTGGGATTGGTCAGAGTGTCCAATAACACCACAGGTGATTGGCTAGGAGGGGCTTAGTGTTGATGGTACCTGCGTGATGGTACCAGCCTCTAACAGTGGCAGCTCTGTGGGTCCTTAGGAGGAAAGTTCTATCTATCTATTCTATCTATCTATCGTCTATAAAGCCCCCCCCCACATCCACTGTGGGGGGGGGCTTTATAGATGATTTAGCAGTTGAGCTGAAATGATGATGACCGTGTGTCTGTTCAGCCTTACAGACGAGACGTTGTGACACACTGACATGTAATACTATTAGATCTTTTTATTTCTTTATTTTTCATAATAATCGTGGCATAGAGAGTGTTGGCTCCCGTTAACTTGGGTTTCCTGAGAGACTAAACATGACTCAACGTGTTCTGTCAATTCACCCACTTTGCGTCCAGCTGTAAAACAGTTAGTTAACGTGTTTATAAGAGTCTCCCAGACTGAAAGGAAAGGAAATGAATGACATGAGAAACCAAGCTTCCTGCTCAAAGTGAACACATACAAAACACAGCATCAAGTATCGTGGGCCCAGAAAGACACAGCAGATCCACATCCTAACCTATTGATTGTTCATAGGAACTGGGATTAAGTATGTTTTAACATAAGGAATAACCCACTTCACCTCAGGCTGTGTTGTGTTGTGATGCTTAGTGTGTGTTCTTAACACCTTGGTGTGGCACAGTATAGGGTGGTGTTAGGCTCTCTCTACTATTGTCATACACAAGGCCTTCCTAATACCGTTGGATGGATGGATGCCGTTGGGAAGAGAATGAATGGAACGCAGCTCATTAAATGGACTCAGAAAAACATCAGAGTAAACAGATACTCCCACACACACACACACACACACACACACACACACACACACACACACACACACACACACACACACACGCACACGCACACGCACACACACACGCACACGCACCCACACACACACACACACACACGCACGCACGCACACACACACACACACACACACACACACACGCACACACACACGCACACACACACACACACGCACACACCCACGCACACATGCACACACACACACACACACACACACACACGCACGCACACACACGCACACACCCACCCACACACACACACACACACACCAACTTGAACGCCAAGGCTAATTATGCTATTCTTCTTAACCCCGGAATCCACACAGGACATACGCACGCGCTCATCTTATGCACAGCAAAGATCGAATAAAACGTCTTTTACCTTAAGTGAGAATAGACCAAAGATGCCTTGGCTCGACTTCTTCTCGTTGCCGTCCTGGTTTCCAAGAAGAAGAGAGACGATATCCTGCTTTAATCCAGCTTTTTACAAACGGCACTGGGTCGAACTTGTCCAAAGGGGGTCCGTTTAGGTCCACAAACAGAAGCGAAGACAGGCTCTCCTCGCGCAACCTGTTGCGGCTCTGGTTGTCGGTGTTATTCACGGCGGAAAAGCCTCTTTCGCATTCAGCAGACGCATCTTTGACTGACAGTTCTAGTCTGTGCGCCAGGCAGTGTACAGACTGCACGTTCGGAAAATTGTTTTTGAGTCTGACGACAAGCCCACTGGCTTTTCCCGTGAGCACTGCAGCCCCATCGGTGGCTATGCTTATTAGGTGCGCCTCAAAAAGTCATCATCCATTCCAGCTTTATATAGACTCGCCATCATCGAGTTATAAATTGATTCAGCATCGACCCCATCTGTAAGTTCCACTATATCCAGGTGTAGGTGTAATATCCAAACGTCTGTGAGTTTTTGAACACCCTTGAAGCCAGAGTAGGTGAATAACGGGAGTCTTGAACGCGAACGACAGGACCACATGTATAGTTTACCATTTAATGAATAAAAGAAAAACATAACATGTCAAATCGCTCGTCGCACGGTCAAAAACTATGACGTTACTATCTACGCTGGTTCCATTCAAAAAGCTCCCGCTGCCTTCTACCCAGCTGATTATAAGTGGTCACATGACAGTTCCGGTCTATCAAAATAAAGAAATGTTTTTATCACATATTGTCTCATTTTAAACAAACAAAGTCTTATCAAATCATGAAATCATGACAAATCTTTTTAAATTATAGACTATTAAACTATTATCAAATTGAAATATCAAAACATGAATATAGGACATATTAATGAACCAATTCCTAAATTGGCTTCTACAGGTACATTGTCAGTACTTGTACTCAGTAAAATAGATACATTGACAATACATGTACTCTGTATAATAGGTACATTGTCAGTTCATGTACTCAGTATAATAGGTACTTTTTCAGTACTTTTACTCAGTATAATTGTTACATTATCAGTACTTGTACTGAGGAGAATAGGTACATTGTCAGTACTTGTACTGAGTAGAATAGGTACATTGTCAGTACTTGTACTGAGTAGAATAGGTACATTCTCAGTACTTGTACTCAGTAGAAAAGGTACATTGTCAGTACTTGTACTCAGTAGAATAGGTACATTGTCAGTACTTGTACTCAGTATAATAGGTACATTGTCAGAACATGTATTCAGTAGAATAGGTACATTGTCAATAGTTGTACTCAGTATAATAGTTACATTGTCAGTACATGTACTCAGTATAATAGGTACATTGTCAGTACTTGTACTCAGTAAAATAGGTACATTGTCAGTGCATGTACTCTGTATAATAGTTACATTGTAAGTACATGTACTCAGTAGAATTGGTACATTGTCAGTACATGTACTCTGTATAATAGGTACAATGTCAGAACATGTACTCAGTAGAATAGGTACATTTTCAGTAGTTGTACTCAGTAGAAAAGGTACATTGTTTGGTGGGGGCCAGTAGCTCAGTGGATAAGGACTTTGCTTGGGAGCCGCAAGGTCACCGGTTCAAGACCCCCAAACACCAGGTTACTTAAGTGCCCTTGAGCAAGGCACTCCCTACACTGCTCCCCAGGCGCTGTCCTAATGGCTGCCCACTGCTCCTAACACTAGGATGGGTCAAATGCAGAGGTCCCAGCTATGGGCAAAATACCAGGGACTGGGGATGGGCAAGGGATGGGGCTCTTAGCCATGGAAGGCAACCCATCTAGGAGAAGGACACTCTGAACTAAAACCAGGACTGAGAGGAGTTGTGCCCCCCAGTCCTTAATCAGCATAGTAAAGCCAACCATGAAGAACAAAGTCATCCAAAATCCTATACTTCCAGCAGCGGGAGTCCACAGGAACATCACAGTGGATGGTGTGGGACATTGCCAAAGGCATCAAGAACTGCCAGCCAGCTAATTGCAACACACAGGCATCGGTCACAAGGACATCCCACACCAACATATGTGGACATACTCAAGAATGGAGCACAAAGTACCAATGAACTGGCCAGATGTATGGAAAACCAGGATGAATGGAAGCGACGATGCAGGGCTCATCTGAGGACAACCTAGAGAGTACTTAGTATAATAGGTACATTGTCAATAGTTGTACTCGGTATAATAGTTACATGTACTCAGTATAATAGTTACATTGTCAGTACAAGTACTCAGTATAATAGGTATATTCTCAGTACATGTACTCAGTATAACAGGCACATTCTCTGTTCATGTGCTCAGTATAATTGGTACTTTGTTAATACTTTAATACTTTTATAATAGGTTCATTGCCAGTACAAGTACTCAGTATAATAGGTATATTCTCAGTACATGTACTCAGTATAACAGGCACATTCTCTGTTCATGTGCTCAGTATAATTGGTACTTTGTTAATACTTTAATACTTTTATAATAGGTTCATTGCCAGTACTTGTACTCAGTAGAATAGGTACATTCTCAGTGCATGTACTCAGTAGAATGGGTACATTGTCAGTACTTGTACTCAGTAGAAAATGTACATTGTCAGTACTTTAACTCAGTATAATAGGTACATTGACAATACATGTACTTAGTATAATAGGTACATTGTCAGTACATGTACTTAGTATAATATGTACTCTGTTTAGGTACATTGTCATGACTTGTACTCAGTATATTAGGTTCATTGTCAGTAAATGTACTCAGTAGAATAGGTACATGTACTCGGTATAATAGTTACATTGTCAGTACATGTACTCGGTATAATAGTTACATTGTAAGTACATGTACTCAGTATAATAGGTACTTTTACTCAGTATAATTGTTACATTCTCAGTACTTGTACTGAGTATAATAGGTACATTGTCAGTACATGTACTTAGTATAATATGTACTCTGTATAGGTACATTGTCATGACTTGTACTCAGTATATTAGGTTCATTGTCAGTAAATGTACCCAGTATATTAGGTTCATTGTCAGTAAATGTACTCAGTAGAATAGGTACATGTACTCAGTATAATAGGTACATTGACAATACATGTACTCTGTATAATAGGTACATTGTAAGTACATGTACTCAGTATAATAGGTACTTTTACTCAGTATAATTGTTACATTCTCAGTACTTGTACTGAGTAGAATAGGTACATTGTCAGTACTTGTACTGAGTAGAATAGGTACATTCTCAGTACTTGTACTCAGTAGAAAAGGTACATTGTCAGTACATGTACTCAGTATAATAGGTACTTTGTCAGTACTTTAACTCAGTATAATAGGTTCATTGCCAGTACTTGTACTCAGTAGAATAGGTACATTGTCAGTACATGTACTCAGTAGAATAGGTACATTGTCTGTACTTGTACTGAGTAGAATAGGTATATTCTCAGTACATGTACTCAGTAGAATAGGTACATTCTCAGTACTTGTACTCAGTAGAAAAGGTACATTGTCAGTACATGTACTCATGTACTCAGTATAATAGGTACATTGTCAGTTCATGTACTCAGTATAATAGGTACTTTGTCAGTACTTTAACTCAGTATAATAGGTACATTGTCAGAACATGTATTCAGTAGAATAGGTACATTGTCAATAGTTGTACTCAGTATAATAGTTACATTGTCAGTACGTGTACTCAGTATAATAGGTACATTGTCAGTACTTGTACTCAGTAAAATAGGTACATTGTCAGTACATGTACTCAGTAGAATAGGTACATTGTCTGTACTTGTACTGAGTAGAATAGGTATATTCTCAGTACATGTACTCAGTAGAATAGGTACATTCTCAGTACTTGTACTCAGTAGAAAAGGTACATTGTCAGTACATGTACTCATGTACTCAGTATAATAGGTACATTGTCAGTTCATGTACTCAGTATAATAGGTACTTTGTCAGTACTTTAACTCAGTATAATAGGTACATTGTCAGAACATGTATTCAGTAGAATAGGTACATTGTCAATAGTTGTACTCAGTATAATAGTTACATTGTCAGTACGTGTACTCAGTATAATAGGTACATTGTCAGTACTTGTACTCAGTAAAATAGGTACATTGTCAGTACATGTACTCAGTATAATAGGTACATTGTCAGGACTTGTACTCAGTACAATAGGTACATTGTCAGTACTTTAACTCAGTATAATAGGTACATTGTCAGAACATGTATTCAGTAGAATAGGTACATTGTCAATAGTTGTACTCAGTATAATAGTTACATTGTCAGTACATGTACTCAGTATAATAGGTACATTGTCAGTACTTGTACTCAGTAAAATAGGTACATTCTCAGTACTTGTACTGAGGAGAATAGGTACATTGTCAGTACTTGTACTGAGTAGAATAGGTACATTGTCAGTACTTGTACTGAGTGGAATAGGTACATTGTCAGTACTTGTACTCAGTAGAATAGGTACATTTTCAGTAGTTGTACTCAGTAGAAAAGGTACATTGTTTGGTGGGGGGCAGTAGCTCAGTGGATAAGGACTTGGCTTGGGAGCCGCAAGGTCACCGGTTCAAGTCCAGACACCAGGTTACTGCCTAAGTGCCCTCGAGCAAGGCACTCCCGACACTGCTCCCCGGGCGCTGTCCTAATGGCTGCCCACTGCTAACACTATGATGGGTCAAATGCAGAGGTCCCAGCTATGGGAGCTATGGGATGTATGGGATCTGTCTGGATGTGTTCTGTCTGAGTCCAGCTACCATACCATGTGGACACACACTTCTGTAGAGCGTGTATCACCACGTTCTGGGAGGTCCAGTTCCAATGTCCTGTTTGCAACAAGCTTTTCCACACAAGCCCCGATCTACGGGTCAATACCCTCTTATCAAAGATAGTTGATCAGATTAGATGGCCAAAACCGGTCAAAGAGCAGGCTTGTGTTGAACCAGGAGAAGTTCCCTGTGGCGTTTGTACCGGGACCCAGCTGAAGGCTGTCAAGTCCTGTCTAGTGGGTCTTAGCTCCTTCTGCCACTCCCACCTGGAGCCACATCAGAGAGTTGCAGGCCTGAAGAAACATAAGCTGGTCGAGCCTCAGGATCGTCTAGAAAACAGGATGTGTAAGAAACACGGCTGACTTCTGGACCTCTTCTGCCAGACTGAACAGGTCTGTGTGTGTCAGTTATGTACAGAGGGGGACCACAGGTCCCATCCTGTTGTACCTCTGAAGGAGGAATATGAGCTGAAGAAGGCCCAGCTGGGGAAGATAGAGTCTGAAGATCAGCAGATGATCCAGGAGAGAAAAAGAAAGGTTCAGGAGATCAAAGACGCAGTAACGCACAGCAAAGAAGACGCAGACCGAGAGCTAGCCGATGGTGACCAGGTTCTCGACGCTCTGATGAGCTGCGTTAAAAAGTGTCGGGATCATCACAAACAAACAGTTCAAGAGAAACTAAAATCCATAGAGAAACACGCTGAAGGCCTCATCAAAGAGCTGGAGCAGGAAGTTAAAGATCTGAGTGTTCCCAGATGGAGAAGGGTCCTCAGACACACTGACACTCATCCACACCTTCCAGTCCACATTCACCCAGGAGGACCTCCTTCCTGGGTTTGGGTTAGGGGGTTATGGTTCCTCAGTGTCTGTGTTGCTTGTAGCAACACACACACACACATATACAGTATAAAGACTCACACACACGCACACACACACATATAGAGAAGTACACACACACATATAAATTCATACACAGATGTATACAAAAATACACACACATACAGTATACAGACACACACACACACAACGATATAGAAATACACACACACACGCACTTAAACAAATACACACACACATATATCAATTTACACACATAAACACACATAAACACACATATACACACACTCTCACACAAACACACACACACACACACACACACACACACACATATAGAACCACCCTCTATGATATTCTGTGTATATTAACATTCTAAAAAGGCTCTGATATGAGTTTCTAACACGGATCCTGATTGATATTCTTTTCATCAATAGTATTGGGATCAATATTTGTGAATAGTGATTTCCTTGTGCTGTGAGTTGAAAAAGTGATTATTGATTTCCTTGTGCTGGGAGCTGATAAAGTGAATATTGATTTCCTTGTGCTGGGAGCTGAAAAAGTGATTATTGATTTCCTTGTGCTGGGAGCTGATAAAGTGATTATTGATTTCCGTGTGCTGGGAGCTGATAAATAGATTATTGATTTCCTTGTGTTGGGAGCTGATAAAGTGAATATTGATTTATTCATTCTATAAACAACTTAGCAGCACACTGCATGTTCAGTAATTTAAGATATGTTCTCTGAGCCTGCTCCTCAATGACCCCTAACCCCTACCTGCTCCTCAATGACCTCTGACCCCTACCTGCTCCTTAATGACCCCTAACCCCTACCTGCTCCTCTATGACCCCTAACCCCTACCTGCTCCTCAATGACCCCTAACCCCTACCTGCTCCTTAATGACCCCTAACCCCTACCTGCTCCTCAATGACCCCTAACCCCTACCTGCTCCTCAATGACCCCTAACCCCTACCTGCTCCTTAATGACCTCTGACCCCTACCTGCTCCTTAAAGACCCCTAACCCCTACCTGCTCCTTAATGACCCCTAACCCCTAACTGCTCCTTAATGACCTCTGACCCCTACCTGCTCCTTCATTCAAGGTTCAAGGTTCAAGATTGTTATTTGCCATGTGCAAGTACAATTGAATGCTTACTCCCCATTCCCTCTTGCAGTTTGAGTTTATACTACAATTTAACACAATATACTATACTATGTACTATACTTACACTGTACTGTAACAACACTGTACACAATTAAAATGACAATACAAATTACTATAAAGTTACTGATGGAGTGTGTGTTGAATTCTGCAAAAAAGCATTTAAAAAGCATTTTAAAGTGCCAGTAGTGCAGCAGCATCATGAATTCAGTGCAGAACAGTGCAGTAACTGTAATGAGTCCAGCAAAGTATGACAGTGTAATGTTAATGACAATGTTATGATAGTGGCAGCACTCCTAGCAGTTCAGTAGGTCACTGCCTGTGGATCAAACTATCCTTGAACCTGGTAGTCGTTGTACGGATGCTGCAGAACCGACGACCGGACGGTAGGGGGGAGAAGAGATGGAGCCCAGGGTGGTTGGGAACCTCGCAGGCAGAACAGGTATAACAGGCAACTGTAAACACATTCAACCGCCCTCTTTAAGATGAATCCAGTGACAAACTGAATATGCTCTGTGGGGTTAAGTTAACGTTACATTTGGTTATGGATGAGAGAAGTGGGAAAAGCTGTGACTCCTGTAAACGCTTAACGTTAGTAGTGTCCAACTCAACAGCGTACTGACCAGCAGTAGTGTCCTTTATCCTGACTCTGGTAAAGACTAATCTAAAGTCAATGATTAGAACGACGTATTGTTAGAAATGTAAAAACAAAATAATTGTACAACTGCATCTGATCGTACGTCTGTTACATTTTAAATTGTTTGTATTTTTTAGTAATACGATATTGACAAGAAGACAGCTGGAGGTGGTGAACGCCTAATAAGATGGCTCCAGAGGGAGAGATTGTTGGTGAGGAATAAACGATGCCCTGTGTGCAACTAGAGAATGAAATTAAAACAAACCAACAGGACCAAGGATGTGTCAGGGCAGGGTAGAGGTATAGGACCCGACAGCAGAGTGACAGAAGCCAGGTACAACAGGTGTTTATATAGCTCTCTCTCTATATATATAGCCTGTCCATTGACTCCTCGATTCAATTTACAAATGCGTGAATATGACATCTTCGAGGATAAAAGATGACTAACAACCCAACAAACATCCAACCATCTCAGGTACACTGACCATTGCACCATCATCTGTCAGTGAAATTCTACAGGGAAAGTTCTACCACCCGCCCCATCTCCTCTTCCCTGGTCCTCGTACGGGCAGGGTAATCTGCTACCAGCCCCATCTCCTCCCTGGTCCTCGTACAGGCAGGGTCATCTGCTACCAGCCCCATCTCCTCCCTGGTCCTCGTACGGGCAGGGTCATCTGCTACCAGCCCCATCTCCTCCCTGGTCCTCGTACAGGCAGGGTCATCTGCTACCAGCCCCATCTCCTCCCTGGTCCTCGTACGGGCAGGGTAATCTGCTACCAGCCCCATCTCCTCCCTGGTCCTCGTACAGGCAGGGTCATCTGCTACCAGCCCCATCTCCTCCCTGGTCCTCGTACGGGCAGGGTCATCTGCTACCAGCCCCATCTCCTCCCTGGTCCTCGTACAGGCAGGGTCATCTGCTACCAGCCCCATCTCCTCCTCCCTGGTCCTCGTACGGGCAGGGTAATCTACCACCAGCCCCATCTCCTCCTCCCTGGTCCTCATACGGGCAGGGTCATCTACCACCCGCCCCATCTCCTCCTCCCTGGTCCTCGTACGGGCAGGGTCATCTACCACCCGCCCCATCTCCTCCTCCCTGGTCCTCATACGGGCAGGGTCATCTACCACCAGCCCCATCTCCTCCTCCCTGGTCCTCATACGGGCAGGGTCATCTACCACCCGCCCCATCTCCTCCTCCTGGTCCTCATACGGGCAGGGTCATCTACCACCTGCCCCATCTCCTCCTCCTGGTCCTCGTACGGGCAGGGTCATCTGCTACCAGCCCCATCTCCTCCTCCCTGGTCCTCATACGGGCAGGGTCATCTACCACCCGCCCCATCTCCTCCTCCCTGGTCCTCATACGGGCAGGGTCATCTACCACCCGCCCCATCTCCTCCTCCCTGGTCCTCGTACGGGCAGGGTCATCTACCACCCGCCCCATCTCCTCCTCCCTGGTCCTCGTACGGGCAGGGTCATCTACCACCCGCCCCATCTCCTCCTCCCTGGTCCTCATACGGGCAGGGTCATCTACCACCCGCCCCATCTCCTCCTCCCTGGTCCTCATACGGGCAGGGTCATCTACCACCCGCCCCATCTCCTCCTCCCTGGTCCTCATACGGGCAGGGTCATCTACCACCTGCCCCATCTCCTCCTCCCTGGTCCTCGTACGGGCAGGGTCATCTACCACCCGCCCCATCTCCTCCTCCCTGGTCCTCATACGGGCAGGGTCATCTACCACCCGCCCCATCTCCTCCTCCCTGGTCCTCATACGGGCAGGGTCATCTACCACCTGCCCCATTCCCTGGCTGGTCCTCGCAGCGTGAATGGAGACAGCGAAAGGCAGCGCGTGAAGACCAGGAGCGTGTGGAAAGAGGAGAGCCACCAGAAAAGCGGCAGTGCAAACAGAATTATCATTATCTGTGTAAATGATGTGGTCAATCAAAAAGTAAAACCACTGGTCATACCCAGTCTAAGGGAAAGTGGTACTGTCCAGCATCTGGACAAACCATCAGAGTGGAAAGACAAGCAATAAACCCTGCAGTGTTGTCTTTAAGATGTTGTGTGAGTATCAGTTTGTGTATTTTTTAAGTGTATTTTGACAATTGTTGTAATTGAAAGTAAATATGTTCAGTGTGTTCAAATTGGATAAATGGTCTTCCAGAAACAATAAAAATAATCTGAGAAGCATATGTTTACCTGTCAACTTGTTATTGATATGAAAACAAGTACATATGATTTGTAAAAGGTTAAAAGTGAGTGATTCTAGATGTGTTTTTGTCACATACACACCCAGTGAAATAAAAAAGTGGCAATGGCCGTCAGGAATGTGCAAACAACAGAACACAATATTTACAATAAGAGCACTGTGTGCAGGAACATATAATTACAAGATAAAGAGAATTGTGAAAAATATTTATATAGATTATGTATAGTCGCTACCTAAGTGTGTTGTAACAATTGTGTTTTATTGGTATAGGAATATGGAGGACATCTCTCTATCTCTCTCTACATTTACATTAAGCGCATTTAGCAGAAGCTTTTATTAAAAAAGTGACTTACAAGTACATTTGTATGGTAAAAACAGCAATATATTTATATATATATATATATATTCTGATGAATAGAACAATTGCATTCCCAATTGCGAGCCAATAGTAAAATGGTCCCAACTACTAGCATGCCTGCGTAGCGACATGAAGAGCATTAACAACACGCTATCTACTACTACAAGATAAACACAACACACAGTGTGGTTAAAACGGTGCCCAAAAGCACAAGAAGTACAGGGAAGAGCACAGGGAATCCCTCTCTCTGTCTCTCTCTCTCTCTCTCTCTCTCTCTCTCTCCTCTCTCTCTCTCTCCTCTCTCTCTCTCTCTCTCTCTCTCTCTCTCTCTCTCTCCCCCCCCCCCCCACCGTAGCAGTCCTTTTTGCCCCATCTCTGGCTGAGTGGTTAAGGTGATGGACTATAAATCCATTGGGGTTTCCCCGCTCAGGTTCCAATCCTGCCCACAATCCTGTGGTTAGACTACAGCCTGTCCTTTGAACCTAAGATCTTTGACTTCAAGTCAAGTCAAGTTTATTGTCACATCAAAGTTATACAAAGTTATAGCAGTTATAAAAATATAAATAATAGAATAAAAAAACAAGTAAAAAGTACAAACTGTATAAAGTTAAATATATAAAAATATAAAAGTGCATATATGAAATGCAATATATTAGCACAAAAAAGAGCAATATATATATATATAAATCAATGTAGTAAAATATACATTGTTATATGCTACCCACCCTTGTTCAGCAGCCTGGTGGCCTGACTGTGGAAGCTGTCTCTGAGTCTATTTCTACAGCACTTGATACTGCGGTACGGCCTGCCTGACGGTAACAGTGAGTACAGTTGGTGGCTGGGTGGTCTTGTCTGTTATGATGCGTGTGGCCTTGGCCACGCACCACTTGTGGTGTATATCCAGGAGGGAGGGAAGCTCGGAGCCACGGAGGTCACGACTGCAGAGTCACTCCCCGTCTTCCACCGCAGGCTGAAAACCCATCTCTTCAGGACACACTTCCCGAATCCTCCCTCCTAGCGTCAATTCAGTCAGTCAAAAGTAGATTACATATTATAGATAGGTATATATTGTTCTAGATATTGTTGCATATTGTTTGCCAACTTATTTGACTTTTTCCCTTACACTTTTCCCTGAATTATGGTCCTTCTACCTGAGCTCTGGTTCAGTTATTGGAGGCTTGATAGAAATGCACTTTTGACTTCTGGTGACGAGTTGTTCTCTTCCCTTCCTTTGTTGAAACACACTACTGTAAGTGGCTTTGGATAAAAGCGTCTGCTAAATGAGCGTAATGTAATGTAATGTACTGTGTGTTGTGAGTTGTGTTAGTTCTCTGTGTTGTCTCTCCCTTCTCCCTTTCCCCTGTGTCTAAATAGCCCCATGGACGTGCGTGAGAGAGGGGGCTGGGGGGTTGTTGTTGTTGTAAATATATATGTCACAATATTTTTGATAATAAAATAATAAAAAGTAATAAAAAGTAAAAGGGGATGGACTAGAAATCCATTGGGGTCTCCCCGCACACGTGAGAAACCTGCCCACAGCGATTGGTTAGACTACAGCCTATCCTTTGAACCTAAGATTGTTGACTTATGCTCATCTCCAAGATGTGATCAGTTCACTGGATTCATCATCATATCCAAAGAAGATCACAAAATGCAACAATATCTCAAATGTGATACTGTTTGATAAGTTGTGCTTCTAGAGATAAGAAGCCATCTACGGTGAAAGGGGATGTAGCTGAGTGGTAGAGCGCATGCTTCTCATGGATGAGGCCCCGGGTTCAATCCCCGGCATCTCCAACATGTAGGCAGGTTCATACAGTGGTGTGGAGGCTTGGGTTTTGCTCCAAATAAATCACGCCAAGATTTGGGCACATTGAGACTGTTGATGGGTATGCACTGATTTTACTATAGAATGATCACACTGTGTGTGTGTGTGTGTGTGTGTGTGTGTGTGTGTGTGTGTGTGTGTGTGTGTGTGTGTGTGTGTGTGTGTGTGTGTGTGTGTGTGTGCCTGCCTGTAAAGTGTGTAACCCGAAAAAAAAAACAGGAAACAACCCAAAAGTCTGTGAACCATTTTAGAGAAACTTCTCAAGAGTTGCAGTCAGTAATCAACAGTCTATATTGATTCAAGTTTATGCTTCTGAATAATAAATGACATCATGTTACAATGTGTGTTCACTTGTGAAGTGAAGTCATGGAACAACAGCCTAGAAGAGGTTAGTCTGAAAGGAACTGAACTGGGAGGGGAACTGGACCAACTGGTTCATCATGCTTTGATACCGAGTCAGAGATACTGTAGTCAACTCTGATCTGTGATGTATCATCAATATATATCACTAATATATCATCATATATCACTTTATTACAGCAGGAAGAAGACTAAGATACTGTAGTCTGTAGTCAGTACAGGAAGTACTCAGTACATGATGTATAATACGTACATTGTTAGTACTTGTACTTGGTATAATAGGTATATTGTCAGTACATGTACTCAGTATAATAGTTACATTGTCAGTACTTGTATTTAGTAGAATAGGTACATTGTCAGTACATGTAGTCAGTATAATAGGTTCATTTTCAGTACCTGTATCTCAGTCCTGGATTTCCGCGGGCTTCCTGGATCCGCGATGTCACCGGACTCCGTTCCGAAATGCCACTCCGTGTTTTCCCTGTCAGCCGTTTCTCACTGAACTCACCAGTTGTCAATCGCTCCTCATTGACCAAGCTGTATTCAAGCCATGTCTGTTGTGTTACTCAATGCTGGATTATCACCCTGATTTCTCCAAAGCCTCACGTTGGTATCAAGTTAAGTTCATTGTGTTCTGTCTATTGATCCTCCGTGCTTTGACCCTCACCTGGAGAACGACCTTGTTTTAGCCTGTTTTGTACCTTTTTTGTACCTCTGCCTCAACCCTCGACGTCCTGTTGACGACCTCTGCTTGCCTTGACCACCTTTTTGGATTTGCCCTGTCTGTACCTTTTGCCTTTTGCTGGCGTTAATCGGCGTGTGCGCCGATCATTAAACACCTGTTCTACCTGGCTTCTGTCACTCTGCTTTCGGGTCCTATACCTCTACCCTGCCCTGACACATCCTTGGTCCTGTTGGTTTGTTTTAATTTCATTCTGTAGTTGCACACAGGGCATCGCTTTTTCCTCACCAACAATCTCTCCCTCTGGAGCCATCTGATTAGGCGTTTACCACCTCTAGCTGTCTTCTTGTCAATATCGTATTACTGAAAAATACAAACAATTTAAAATGTAACAGACGTACGATCAGATGCAGTTGTACCGTTATTTAGTTTTTACTTTTCTAACAATAAGTGGTTCTAATCATTGACTTTAGATTAGTCTTCACCAGAGTCAGGATAAAGGACACTACTGCTGGTCAGTACGCTGTTGAGTTGGACACTACTAACGTTAAGCGTTTACAGGAGTCACAGCTTTTCCCACTTCTCTCATCCATAACCAAATGTAACGTTAACTTAACCCCACAGAGCATATTCAGTTTGTCACTGCATTCATCTTAAAGAGGGCGGTTGAATGTGTTTACAGTTGCCTGTTATACCTGTTATGCCTGGGAGGTTCCCAACCACCCTGGGCTCCATCTCTTCTCCCCCTACTGTCCGGTCGTCGGTTCTGCAGCATCCGTACAACGACTACCAGGTTCAAGGATAGTTTGATCCACAGGCAGTGACCTACTGAATGGCT
This sequence comes from Muraenolepis orangiensis, assembly GCA_027704905.1. Classification (NCBI taxonomy): domain Eukaryota; kingdom Metazoa; phylum Chordata; class Actinopteri; order Gadiformes; family Muraenolepididae; genus Muraenolepis; species Muraenolepis orangiensis. The sequence goes on along the minus strand of CM051023.1, from coordinate 7,501,023 downwards.
AGGAGTGCTGCCACTATCATAACATTGTCATTAACATTACGCTGTCATACTTTGCTGGACTCATGACAGTTACTGCACTGTTCTGCACTGAATTCATGATGCTGCTGCACTACTGGCACTTTAAAATGCTTTTTAAATGTTTTTTTGCACAATTCAACAAACACTCCATCAGTAACTTTATTGTTTTTATTGTCATTTTAATTGTGTACAAAATTGTTACAGTACAGTGTAAGTATAGTACATAGTATAGTATATTGTGTTAAATTGTAGTATACCCTCAAACTGCAGGAGGGAATGGGGGGTAAGCATTCAATTCTACTTGTTGCATATGGCAAATAAAAATCTTCAATATTGTACCTTGAATGAAGGATCAGGTAGGGGTCAGAGTTCATTAAGGAGCAGGTAGGGGTCAGAGTTCATGAAGGAGCAGGTAGGGGTTAGGGCTCATTAAGTAGCAGGTAGGGGTTAGGGCTCATTAAGGAGCAGGTAGGGGTCAGAGGTCATTAAGGAGCAGTTAGGGGTCAAAGGTCAAAAAGTAGCAGGTAGGGATTACAGGTCCTTAATAGGCAGGTAGGGGATAGAGGTCATTAAGGAACAGGAAGGACTTAGAGGTCATAAAAGAGCAGGTAGGGGTTAGAGGTCATTAAGGAGCAGGTAGGGGTCAGAGGTCATTGAGGAACAGGTAGGGGTTAGGGGTCATTAAGGAACAGGTAGGGGTTAGGGGTCATTAAGGAGCAGGTAGGGGTAAGAGGTCATTAGGAGAATGTAGAGGTCAGAGGTCATTACGGAGCAGGTAGGGGTGAGTGGTCATTCAGGAGAAGGTAGGGGTCATTAAGGAGCAGGGTAGGGGTCACTGAGGAAGAAAAAGTACTTGATTGGAAAGTACACACATATAAGTACAATGATTAGATATATTATAATCAATTAATATACATATATATTTTAGATCATGTCCTAAATATAAAAAACACATAAATATGATGAATATATATAGTTATATATTCATATATGCATTTTTATAAAATAATAAATATATTTTACATCATGTTTCTGAATATATTAAAATTAAAAGGATTCATTGTGATGGTTATCAATAGTAATAGTAATTTATATTATAGATGTCAACCATCAAGTATCTTATCAATATAATCATATATTGATAAGATGCATGATGTCCACCATCATGTTCATTCCCAGTAGGACGTCACCTCCTGCTGTGTGGATGGACTTAGTGTGTTGTTGTGATGACTCAAACTAAACAGACACTTACACTTCTTTAGAGTCGACCTCAGGACAGGCAGCTTCTTCATCTCCATGCACTTCTTTACAGCTGGTTCCAGGTCAGGCAGCTTCTTCATCTCCATGCACTTCTTTACAGCTGGTTTCAGGTCAGGCAGCTTCTTCATCTCCATGCACTTCTTTACAGCTGGTTTCAGGACAGGCAGCTTCTTCATCTCCATTTCCAGTGTCTCCTTCAGCTGATCCAGGGATCTCCTCAAGCTCCCTACGTATGACGGAGGAGGAGGGACCTCCACTTTGGTCCAGTCCCTGGTGTTTGGAGGATTCTTCAGGGATCTGAAGCTCTGGAGGAAGCGGAGGTGGTCTTCAGTGTGTGAGAGCTGCTTCACCTCTGAGCTCCTATTGGTCAGATCTTTAACTTCCTGCTCCAGCTCTTTGATTAGGCCTTCAGCGTGTTTCTCTATGGATTTTAGTTTCTCTTGAACAGTTTGTTTGTGATCATCCCGACACTTTTTAACGCAGCTCATCAGAGCGTCGAGGACCTGGTCACCATCGGCTAGCTCTCGGTCTGCGTCTTCTTTGCTGCGTGTTACTGCGTCTTTGATCTCCTGAACCTTTCTTTTTCTCTCCTGGATCATCTGCTCATCTTCAGACTCTATCTTCCCCAGCTGGGCCTTCTTCAGCTCATATTCCTCCTTCAGAGGTACAACAGGATGGGACCTGTGGTCCCCCTCTGTACAGAACTGACACACACACACCTGTTCAGTCTGGCAGAAGAGCTCCAGAAGTCGGCCGTGTTTCTTACACATCCTGTCTTCTAGATGGTCCTGAGGCTCGACCAGCTTATGTTTCTTCAGAACTGCGACTCTCTGATGTGGCTCCAGGTGGGAGTGGCAGAAGGAGCTCTGACACACTAGGCAGGACTTGACAGCCTTCAGCTTGGTCCCGGTACAGACGTCACAGGGAACTTCTCCTGGTTCAACACAAGGCTGCTCTTTGGCCAGTACGGACCGTCTAAACTCGTCCACCATCTCTGATATGAAGGTATTGACCCGTAGATCGGGTCTGGTGTGGAACAACTCGTTGCAAACAGGACATTTGAAGTGGACCTGGTCATCCCAGAACATGGTGATACAGGCTCTACAGAAGTTGTGGCCACATGGTGTGGAAACTGGACTCTTGAACACATCCTGACAGACGGAACAGGAAAAGTTCTCCTCAGACCAGGAAGATTTAGCAGAGGCCATTCCTAGAACACATTGTTGAATCAAGTTAGAAAACAACCTTTTTTTAAAACGTATTAAAGTGTTAAAGTGAACTGTAAAGAGAGAGAGAGAGAGAGAGAGAGAGAGAGAGAGAGAATAGTACTACTACTACTACTACAATTACTACTACTAACACTACTGATACTACTACTACTACTACTAAAACAAATACTATAACAACTACTACTAACGACTACTACTACTACTACTCTACTACTACAAATACTTATTCTACTACTACTACTATTACAACTACTACTACAAATGTTACAACTACTACTATTACTACTACGACTCCACTACTACTACTACCATCCACTACTTATACTACTACTAACACTACTAATATTAATACTACTACTCCTACTCACAGCTACTACAACTACTACTACTACTACTACTCCACTACTATTACAACTACTACTACTAACACTACTGATACTACTACTACAACTACTACTACAACTACTACTACTCAACCACGACTACAAATACTTATTATATTACTACAACTACTACTACTTATAATACTACTACTACTACTACAACTCATACTACTACTACTCCTACCATCCACTACTTCTACTACTACTACTCCACTACCACTACTAATACAACAACTAATAATAATACTAATACTACTACTACTACTACTATTTATACTAATGACTACTACTACTACTACTACTACTACAATCCACTACTACTACCACTACTACTATTACTACTACGACGACGACGACTATTACTACTACTACTACTACTACTACTACTACTACTACTACTAACAACTATTACTACTACTACAACTACTCGAATTATACTACTACCACTACTACTAAAAACGATCTTTTAAAAACGTATTAAGGTGTTTAGACAACAGTTAAAACAGGTTCCAATGTCTCTATATGTGTATATATCCCCATCTATATTCTACTACTACCACTACTACTAAAAAAAACGATCTTTTAAAAACGTATTAAAGTGTTTAGACAACAGTTTAAACAGGTTATAATGTTCCTATATGTGTATATATCTCTATCTATATGAGTGATGGAGTAGCGTAGGGCTTGATATAAACATATAATACACTAATACTACATGAACTTAACAATGGTCCACCATCAAAGTGTGTCCGTTGGAACAGGCTCCCTGGTGCAGAACTAACTCTTTGAAGCCCTTGGTCAACACTCACTACTCACCTTAGAACACTGTCCACCGCTTAGTTGGACAAAGGCTGGTGTCCTTTCAACTGTTTTTTAGTAGTAGTGGTAGTAGTAGAATATATATGGGGATATATACATATATAGTAACATTACAACCACTTTAAACTGTTGTCTAAACACTTTAATACGTTTTTAAAAGATCATTTTTTTTGTCAATGTGCTTGCACCGTTGCCTGTTCACTGGGTTTCTGGCTAGTGCTATAGTACCTTGGTTGTCTTCATAAACCTTTGTTTGTCCATATTGGTATCTGTCTATACCTCTGAGTAGCTGTTTCAAATCGATACATTCCTGTATAGCTGCTGCTAAAGACATGTATTCTGCCTGGCAAGTACACAATGCCACTTGTCACAAACGGGTAAATTGTGACAAATAGGGAGTCCACACGTGATAACAATTGAACAATATAATTTATTCAATCCTATATCTAACCAAAATGAACGATCGACAAACAATGAATATGGATGTATCAGAATCAGTGGTGAATGCGGTGTGTGGATGAGTGAGAAAGTGTTGTGTGGTGCGGGTGGTGTAAGTATTAGTATTATATATCCAAGGATCAAAAGTGGGTGCTGGATAACCTGTTCCTGGGAGTGGAGAAGCAGACAGAGGGGATTAGACAAGGAAACATAAATAGTCCATGTGCAGACAGCTCTCACTGCCCAGGTGCGGCCAATTGGGCTAACGACCCACCCACTCCACCATGCTCTCTGAGTCAGCAGACTCACCCACTAGCAGGTAAAGTGGGGGTCGTCACACCCTCCCCCTAAAGAAAAGGGGGTTCCACCCTATGCTCTAAGCACATGGTACACACAAATAACCTACATTAATACGTACATCAAAATAAACATTGTTTTACCCCTTCACCTATTCCCCTCACCATCCTGCCTCCGCTTGCCTTATGACACCGTGTGGCACCGGGGACTCCACCTGAAGCTGCTGAGGACAATACCGGACCGCCACATGGTGAAGTTCATCATGGAGACACTTTCCAACCGCAGCTACATCCTCCAGACCAGCAGTGGCCAGTGCAGTAGGCTCAGAAGACTGAAGAACGGGGTACCGCAGGGGTCTGTTCTCTCGGCGATGCTGTTCAATGTTTACATCCACGACCTACCTGATACAGCATCCAGAAAGTATGGCTACGCAGACGATCTTGCCATCATGCTGAGCCGACCAACGTGGAAGGCGATGGAAGAGGGGCTTAACGAAGACATGGGCACACTGGTAGCATACCTTCGAAGGTGGCTTCTACAGCTCAGCGTCGGAAAATCAGTCGTAGCGGCATACCACCTTAGCACCAGAGAAGCCAGGAGGGAACTTGAGGTGCGCGTTGACAATAAATGTCTGGAGGTCCAGCAAGCCCCGAAGTATCTTGGAGTGCGTCTGTCCGCCGCCTCGCTGGAACAACCTGGGGAGCCAGCTAAGACGCTGCGAATATCCACCCAAGCCCTGGTCTTCTCTGCAGCGGAATACTGCGCTCCAGTCTGGAGCAGAAGCCCTCATGCGAGAAAGGTCGACGTGGCTATCATACCTCCCTCCGAATAATAACTGGATGCTTAAAGCCTACCCCTGTGTCCCTCTTGCCAGTCCTCGCGGGAAAAGCACCGGCCGGCCTCCGACGGGAGGCTGCCACCCTCGCCCTGGCCAGGAAGGCACAAAAGTATGACTGGCACATCCTGCACAACACCACAATAACACCATCACCTCCAAGCAGACTCAAGTCCCGCCACCCCTACAACAAGGCAGGACAAGAGATGCTCAACTCCATCTCTGAGGACATCTCCAGAGATGCATGGTTGGCAGCAGCTTGGAAGCAGGAGTGGGAGTCAGCTGGGCCCTCCCGAATCTACTGTTACATCTGGGACCCAGGAGATGGTGCCATTGGAGGAGACGACCTACCACGCCGGCAATGGACCACACTGAACCGTCTACGAACTGGGGTCGGTCGCTTTAAAACATCAATGAAGACGTGGGGCTTGGCGGACAGTGCGGCATGCGAATGCGGTGACCCTGACCAGACCGCCGACCATATAATCACCATCTGCCCCTTATATAGACCACCCTCGGAAGCCAGCCTCTTCGACATAGGACCAGAGATGCGGGCATGGCTACACAACACCAAGTTGGACCTCTGACGTTACACGAAAGAAGAAGGACCAAGGATGTGTCAGGGCAGGGTAGAGCTATAGGACCCGAAAGCAGAGTGACAGAAGCCAGGTAGAACAGGTGTTTAATGATTGGCGCACACGCCGATTAACGCCAGCAAAAGGCAAAAGGTACAGACATGGCAAATCCAAAAAGGTGGTCAAGGCAAGCAGAGGTCGTCAACAGGACGTCGAGGGTTGAGGCAGAGGTACCAAAAAGGTACAAAACAGGCTAAAACAAGGTCGTTCTCCAGGTGAGGGTCAAAGCACGGCGGATCAATAGACAGAACACAATGAACTTAACTTGATACGAACGTGAGGCTTTCGGAAAAATCCGGGTGATAATCCAGCATTGAGTAACACAACAGACATGGCTTGAATACTGCTTGGTTAATGAGGAGCGATTGACAACAGGTGAGTTCAGTGTGAAACGGCTGACAGGGAAAACACGGAGTGGCATTTCGGAACGGAGTCCGGTGACATCGCGGATCCAGGAAGCCCGCGGAGATCCAGGACTAGGAGCGTGAAGAGCTGGGTTGGACCGTGACAAGAATGTACCTATTCTACTGAGTACATGAACTGACAATGTACCTATTATATTGAGTTCAAGTACTGACAATGTACCTATTATACTGAGTACAAGTACTTACAATGTACCTATTATACATCATGTACTGAGTACTTCCTGTACTGACTAAAGACTACAGTATCTTAGTCTTCTTCCTGCTGTAATAAAGTGATATATGATGATATATTAGTGATATATATTGATGATACATCACAGATCAGAGTTGACTACAGTATCTTAGTCTTCTTCCTGCTGTAATAAAGTGATATATGATGATATATTAGTGATATATATTGATGATACTTCACAGATCAGAGTTGACTACAGTATCTTAGTCTTCTTCCTGCTGTAATAAAGTGATATATGATGATATATTAGTGATATATATTGATGATACATCACAGATCAGAGTTGACTACAGTATCTCTGACTCGGTAACAAAGCATGATGAACCAGTTGGTCCAGTTCCCCTCCCAGTTCAGTTCCTTTCAGACTAACCTCTTCTAGGCTGTTGTTCCATGACTTCACTCAGTCATGAACTATAATAACCTTATTAAAATATATGGTGCAAAAAGTAACAGGTTTATTTATGGAGTAAATGAGGACAGTGATTAACCACAATGATTCTTTTTCACGAGGACACACAGGTAGGGGAGACTAGGGGAGGACACTAAAAAACAGACCGGGTGTCAAAGGAATGAAAACAGCAACACACCCCCAGCTATTCCTGGCACCCTATCACTTCTAGTACCCTAAACTAAGAACACAATACAATGTCTTACTAACTAGTAACTAATCTAATCCCAGAAATACAGGAGATGACACCCGCCTGGAAAAGCTAGCCTAGTGTATTTAGACAGAGTTGAACCTACGTGATGCGTGGTGTAAACCCATGGGCGCCTTACCTCGGCGTACCTCGCCCTCCCCATGGGGCTTCACTACTGGGAACAATGGTGACTGAAGAGCAACGAGAAGCAGGCCCAACACAGAGTGCTAACAGCAGGCCAAACAAACACATCATCCCCTCTTCTCCCACACAAAGGGAGCGGGAGACTGAAGTAGCCACGCCCACGCCCCTCTGATTGGCCCATTGGCTGATTGGCCGGTCGGCTGATTGATCAAAGGGGGACCGACAAACCAACGATGATTGACAGGGGGGCGGGACGAACCAGTACCTGGGAGAGAATAGAGAGGGAGAAACAAACATGCATGCAACATGCAACATGCAACGAACACGTTGGTAACAGAGACCACAATGGATATCTAGTCCATGTCTTAACCACTCGGCCACGACAACACGTGGACATATCTGTCCTGTTTAACTTTCCATCAAACTGTTTGCATTTCATTGTATGGAGTAGACGGCGTGAATTATTTAGAATAAAATCCATGCATCCACACCACTGTATGAACCTGCCTACATGTTGGAGATGCCGGGGATTGAACCCGGGGCCTCATCCATGAGAAGCATGCGCTCTACCACTCAGCTACATCCCCTTTCACCGTAGATGGCTTCTTATCTCTAGAAGCACAACTTATCAAACTGTATCAAATTGGAGATCTGGTTGCAGAGACTGCATGTTGTGATTGTCTTTGGATATGATGATGAATCTAGTGAACTGATCACGTCTTGGAGATGAGCATAAGTCAACTATCTTAGTTTCAAAGACTCTTAGGTTCAAAGGAAAGGTTTTACCAATCTTTGTCTGCAGGATTCAAACCTGCAACCTGCGGGGAGAACCCAACGGATTTCTAGTCCATCACCTTAACCACTCGGAGAAAGATAGGGCGAAAGGACTGCTACTGTGGGGGGGAGAAGAGAGGGAGATGGGGGGGAGAGAGGGAGAGGGGGGGGGAAGAGAGGGAGAGGGGGGGGGAGAGAGGGAGAGGGGGGGAGAGAGGGAGAGGGGGGGGGGAAGAGAGGGAGAGGGGGGGGGAAGAGAGGGAGAGGGGGGGGAGAGAGGGAGAGGGGGGGAGAGAGGGAGAGGGGGGGGAGAAGAGAGGGAGAGAGGGGGAGAAGAGAGGGAGAGGGGGGGGGGAGAAGAGAGGGAGAGGGGGGGGAGAAGAGAGGGAGAGAGGGGGAGAAGAGAGGGAGAGGGGGGGGGAGAGGGAGAGGAGGGGGAGAGGGGGGAGAGAGGGAGAGAGAGAGGGAGAGGGGGGGGAGAGATGGAGAGGGGGGGGGGAAGAGGGAGAGGGGGGGGAGAAGAGAGGGGGGGGAGAGAGGGAGAGGGGGGGGGAGAGGGAGAGGGGGGGGAAAGAGGGGGGGGGAGAAGAGAGGGAGAGGGGGGGGAGAGAGAGGGGGGGGAGTATACAGGCGCCAGTATAGCTCAGGAGGTTGAGCGGTGGTGCATGGTTGCTGGTTCCATCCCCCGGCTCCTCCTAGCAAACACACAGTTCACTGTATGTTTGAATGTGACCAATAGAGAGGATTCAATCCTACAGATGTGTTGTTTAAACAGAGGGGAGGAAAGAGAGGGAGAATTGCTTGTGCTTTAAGGCACTATTTTAACTGTGCGTTGTGTTTATCTTGTAGTAGTAGATAGCGTGTTGTTTTTAATGCACTCGCATATGTCGCTATGCAGGCATCCTAGTAGGTGGGAAGATTTTTCTATAGGCCTGCGATTGGGAATGCTGGAAACTTGTTCTATTCGTGTCTTTATTTACCTCAGAAATACATTGCTGTCTTTATCAAACAAATGTACTTGTAAGTCACTTTTGGATGAAGCGTCTGCTAAATGCACTAAATGTAAATGTAGAGAGAGATAGAGAGAGATTTAATACATATTCCTATACCAATATAACACCATTGTTACAACACAATACACTTAGGTAACGACTATACATCATTTCTATAAATGTTTTTCACATTTCTCTATATCTTGTAATTATATTTTCCGGCACACAGTGCAGTTATTGTAAATACAGCGTACTGTTGTTTGCACATTCCTGCGGAGCCCCCCTGGGGTCACATGGAAAAAATGGACGTGTGAATCCGTGTGTACGGTTTAGTAATCCGATCCCTCGGTTTAGTAATCCGATCCCTCGGTTTAGTAATCTGATCCCCCGGTTTAGTAATCCGTACCCTCGGTTTAGTAATACGTTCCCTCCATTTAGTAATCCGATCCCTTTGTTTTGTAATAGGATCTCTCGGTTTAGTAATCCTATCCGTTGGTTTAGTAATCCTATCCGTTGGTTTAGTAATCCGATCCCTCGGTTTAGTAATCCGATCCCTCGGTTTTGTAATCCGATCCCTCGGTTTTATTAATCCCACGACCCATGACCCCTGAGCCCTACGAGCCAGAGATGGCGCAGATTGATGTTACTCTGCAAGGAATCTCCACCGCACAGCATGCAATGAGCAGCACTTCTTTGCAGTAAGTCAATTAAATGTTGTTATAAGGACATATTTTTTACGACAGTGAAATCAGTGAGTTGCCTTCACACTCACACACAGTTTATTAACCAAGCCACGTGTCGTCGTCACGATCGTTAAGTAGCTAGCTAACGTTAACATATCAAACACTTAACGTTAGCACGGTGCTAATGTGCTAACTACTTCCTGCGGGCTAACTTGACATACTAACTTCTTATGTGTTGATAATACATTTCTCATACATTTCTCACAGAACAACGGAGGCTAGACGAGACGGCTGTCTCCACCTTCATCAACGACGAGGTATGTAGACTAATAGCTAGTTCACATATGTAATGTGTATAATATACACATTACATATATTAATACACTGTATATAGTTTAAATAGCCTATGTCCTGTATGTGGTTTAAGCTAAAGCCTTGATTCTGGTGATGAGCGCTACAGTTCAATATTCATGCTTGATGTGGCCCTCTATTATAGGGCTATAGTTCTATGGAGCCTAACCCTTGTCCTGGAAACAGCTGGAGCTATAACCTTGTTGTCTTGGAAACAGCTGGAGCTATAACCTTGTTGTCCTGGAAACAGCTGGAACTATAACCTCGTTGGATTGTTAATGTCAGGGGTCGTCTCGGGTAGAACGCTGATGGTGTGTTTTGGTTTTGGAATGATGATGTGTAATATACAGTATGTGTTTGGGAGGAGCATTCTGAATAGGACCTATTTAAAACATCTGTGTATGAAGGTCTATTACCATTATTATTTCAGTACAGAATATACTTAGCTGAAATGTGATTTGATTTAAAAACTAGATTTAAAAACTGGGTTTTAGTTAGCCTATTATTTAAGTAGGCTAAATGGCGAAAACCGGAACCTCACATGGATGAGCTGGAGTTAATAGAAATATACTTTAACTTGGGCCTGAAATACAAGGAAATTCTCCATATTTTGACAGGATTGTTCTCCGCTTGAAAACTCTAAAACGAATCCTGAAGGAGAACGGACCGTTTCGCCAAAAAAACACTTTGAGGATATAACAGAAGCTATTCAGTTCATAAGGGAGGAGCTCCAAGGCTCTGGGGCTCTGCATGGCTACAGGTGGATGTACACTAAATGCAAAGATAGGGGATCGCATGGACGTAAAGAAGAGGGCACAGAAATCCGAAGAAGTAGAAGATTGAACAGACAAGCATACTTTTCCAAAGGGCCCAATTTAGTATGGCCTGTTGATTCATATGAGAAATGAGAGGCATTGGGTCTATGCATCCATGGAGCCATTGAGGGAATCTCCAGAAGAACACTCTGGTTGAATGATGACTGAACCAGACCTGAGCCCACAGGTAGAGGAGGTGATTTATACAGTAGAGACAGTAGAGGAGCTAGGTGGACGCTCTGGTTGAATGATGACTGAACCAGACCTGAGCCCACAGTTAGAGGAGGTGATTTATACAGTAGAGACAGTAGAGGAGCTAGGTGGATGCTCTGGTTGAATGATGACTGAACCAGACCTGAGCCCACAGTTAGAGGAGGTCATTTATACAGTAGAGACAGTAGAGGAGCTAGGTGGATGCTCTGGTTGAATGATGACTGAACCAGACCTGAGCCCACAGTTAGAGGAGGTGATTTATACAGTAGAGACAGTAGAGGAGCTAGGTGGATGCTCTGGTTGAATGATGACTGAACCAGACCTGAGCCCACAGTTAGAGGAGGTCATTTATACAGTAGAGATAGTAGAGGAGCTAGGTGGATGCTCTGGTTGAATGATGACTGAACCAGACCTGAGCCCACAGTTAGAGGAGGTGATTTATACAGTAGAGACAGTAGAGGAGCTAGGTGGATGCTCTTGTTGAATGATGACTGAACCAGACCTGAGCCCACAGTTAGAGGAGGTCATTTCCTTGAGACAAATAGCATCAATGCATTGGCCGGGAATCAAACCCGGGTCAACTGCTTGGAAGGCAGCTATGCTCACCTCTATACCACCAATGCTACTCATTGTAAAGAGAAATGCAATTGGTAATTGAATAACTGAACAGTTTTTCAGTGGTAAAGGCTGTTTTCCAGAGCACATTCAATACAGTATCGACTATTGTGCACAGATATACAAATTCTAGAGAGATGAGGTGGCCGAGTGGTTAAGGCGATGGACTGCTAATCCATTGTGCTCTGTACACGTGGGTTCGAATCCCATCCTCATCGGTTCAAGTATTTCTTACAATGTCAGAATGACATTGGCTGGGAATAAACAGCTTGGAAGGCAGCCATTCTCACCGCCAATGCTTCTCATTCTAAAGAAAAATTCAATTCATAATTGAAACCATGAGTTCACCCTGGTTTCATGGTTGTCCTTGCAGTTCACTGGTCTCCAAGTTAAATTAATGGTAACAATGTTTTTTTATTAATTGCTATGTAAACCAAAGGGTTCCATGTAAACCAAAGGGTTCCATGGTGTAATGGTTAGCACTCTGGACTCTGAATCCAGTGATCCATGTTCAAGTCTCGGTGGAACCTTGTTTGCTGTGGCTCTTTATCAATAACTGGACTGCTCTTCTGTTTTTCAGTGGTAAACGGTGAGGTGGCCGTTACTGCCAGCGATGGGACTGCCAAACGAATCCAAACAAAGTCCTACCGAGTCCCAAACAGTCCTAACACAGTCTCAAAGAGTCCTAACCGTTCCGAACACAGTACGAACCGGTACAACACAGTCCGAACAGAGATGTGGGCGTTACTGTCCTGGTCACGTGGTCTTTTACCCCGAGCTTTCCCCCACCCCACTTTCTCCGATCAGAAGACGAGGAAGACGGCAGATACAACCTCTTACATCGACTCATCGATCGACGGCGTAACAAGCAAGGTATTACATCCATTTACAAGCAAATTATTATATTATTTTATTGTAATTGTACAGTATAATTCTACAATTGTCTACGTCGCTTTGTTTTTATATTTTAATAGTAGAATTGTTTGTTTTTGTGTCACGAGCTGCTGGAAGCCTTTCCCTCGGGATATTTATCTATCCATCTATCCATCGATCGATCTATCGACCAATCGATCTATCCACCTATCGATCTATCCACCTATCGATCTATCCACCAATTTTCGAAATCGTTTTTATTTCAAAGTAGGGCTTGATATTGAAATTGTCGATGTACTTTTTTCCATAGTTGTCCCCTTATAGTCTAGTCTGCAGGGGCGTCTCGCAACAGTGTAGGCAACGTAGGCAATTGCCTGGGGCCCCGAGCTGGAAGGGGGCCCCTGAGGAGAACAGATTATATTGAACCACTGCGATGATTCCCCCCCCCCCGCGCGCTTTGTGGTGTTCGATTCACCCCCCCCCCCGTTGGGCTTCTCGATTCCCGTTGTGTAACGCGGCATTTACCCTGATATTTTCAGAAATTACGAAGACTGGTATACCCGAGGCGTATCGGGCAGGTATCCTGAGCCTGTATGCCGAGGGTACCGGTTCACCACAGGTACCGAGCCGGGCTCTAGGAGATGGAAGGCTGTCATGAAGCGCATTGACGCCTGTCCATTGACTCCTCCATTTAATTTGCCAATGCGTGAATATGATATCTTCAGGAAACAAATCCCCTGCAAATGTGGATATCACAAGGTAAGGGATGATTAGATTTTAGTTATTACATTAGTTATTACATTAAAACAGAAATGCATTATTTATCCTATTAATTGTGGTTGAAGTGTTTCACAATTGTTACCAAATGAGGTTAAAAACTTATTTACAAACTTATTTTTCAGTCAGCTGAGCAAACAGGTGCAGAGTGCAGCTCAAGTGCAGAGAGGCAGGTCCTCCCTGGTCCTCGTACGGGCAGGGTCATCTACCACCCGCCCCATCTCCTCCTCCCTGGTCCTCGTACGGGCAGGGTCATCTACCACCCGCCCCATCTCCTCCTCCCTGGTCCTCGTACGGGCAGGGTCATCTACCACCCGCCCCCTCTCCTCCTCCCTGGTCCTCGTACGGGCAGGGTCATCTACCACCCGCCCCCTCTCCTCCTCCCTGGTCCTCGTACGGGCAGGGTCATCTACCACCCGCCCCATCTCCTCCTCCCTGGTCCTCGTACGGGCAGGGTCATCTACCACCCGCCCCATTCCCTGGCTGGTCCTCGCATCCGCCACCCCCTCCCTCTCAGCAACCATCACCATCTCCAGTGGCAACGGCAACACCATCGTCAAATGGTCACCGTGAATGGAGACAGTGAAAGGCAGCACGTGAAGACCAGGAGCGTGTGGAAAGAGGAGAGCCACCAGAAAAGCAGCAGTGCAAACAGAATTATCATTATCTGTGTAAATTATGTGGTCAATCAAAAAGTAAAACCACTGGTCATACCCGGTCTAAGGGAAAGTGGTACTGTCCAGCATCTGGACAAACCATCACAGAGTGGAAAGACAAGCAACAAACCCTGCAGTCAAAGTTGTCTTTAAGATGTTGTGTCAGTGTCAGTTTGTGTATTATTTAAGTGTATTTTGTCAATTGTTGTTATTTAAAGTAAATATGTTCAGTGTGTTCAAATTGGATAAATGGTCTTCCAGAAACAATAAAAAAGAATCTGAGAAGCATATGTTTACCTGTCAACTTGTTAATTATATGAAAACAAGCACATATGATTTGTAAAAGCTTAAAAGTGAGTGAAAAGTCCATTGTTTTTCAAGATTCTAGATGTGTATTTGTCACACACACACCCAGGGTGTGCAGTGGAATAACAAAGGGCCAGCGGCCGGCAGGAATGTGCAAACAACAGTACACAGAACACACAATAAGAGAACTGTGTGTAGGAACATAGAATTACAAGATCAATGAAAAATAGTTATATAAATGATGTATAGTCGCTACCTAAGAGTATTGTGTTTCATTGGGGTCTTTCCCCGCGCACGTGAGAAACCTGCCCACAACGATTGGTTAGACTACAGCCTATCCTTTGAGCCTAAGATTGTTGCCTTATGCTCATCTCCAAGATGTGATCAGTTCACTGGATTCATCGTCATATCCAAAGAAAATCACAAAATGCAACGATATCTCCAATTTGATACTGTTTGATAAGTTGTGCTTCTAGAGATAAGAAGCCATCTACGGTGAAAGGGGATGTAGATCAGTGGTAGAGCGCATGGTTCTCCTGTATGAGGCTGTGGGTTCAATCCCCGGCATCTCCAACACACACGTGTGTGTGTGTGTGTGTGTGTGTGTGTGTGTGTGTGTGTGTGTGTGTGTGTGTGTGTGTGTGTGTGTGTGTGTGTGTGTGTGTGTGTGTGTGTGTGTGTGTGTGTGTGGTGTGTGTGTGTGTGTGTGTGTGTGTGTGTGTGTGTGTGTGTGTGTGTGTGTGTGTGTGTGTGTGTGTGTGTGTGTGTGTGTGTGTGTGTGTGTGTGTGTGTGGTGTGTGTGTGTGTGTGTGTGTGTGTGTGTGTGTGTGTGTGTGTGTGTGTGTGTGTGTGTGTGTGTGTGTGTGTGTGTGTGTGTGTGTGTGTGTGTGTGTGTGTGTGTGTGTGTGTGTGTGTGTGTGTGTGTGTGTGTGTGTGTGTGTGTGTGTGTGTGTGTGTGTGTGTGTGTGTGTGTGTGTGTGTGTGTGATCACTTTACAGTTTTTTTCAATTGCTAACACGCATTGTTCACTACAGAAGTCACTTTTTCAAAACTCTTAACACAGTCTGCATACCAACACGCATCTTGGCCAAACAGTTCATCTCACTTCCAAAACTCACTCAAACCACCAAAACACTTCATACTTGTCTCAAAATAGGTTTGTTCGTCCATAACACTAGCAACAGTTCTCACTCAGAAAGCATACATTGTCATTCATATCACACGGACCTACAAAACACTAACAACAGGGAGCATTACATAAATGATGAACTTTTATCTTTGAATGATGTTTTTACGTAATTTTAGAATACGATCTTAACACATTGTTGAGTGTACTGAATGATTGTATATTGTAACAAGAATGAATCAGCAATGCAACAATTTGCTTCAGTTACATTTTTTAATTTTTATGTCTTTACATAGTTATTTACAGTACTTTATGCATCACATTCACTCCCTGTCTTCTGCATTTGGCCACATGTTTTCATCCACATCACACCTTATATCCTCTCTAGCAATGCACCTTGGGAAGAATCTCTTTGAGTGTCTGATCCAACCCTGGCAGGCTTCAGGAGAAACATCTCCACACCCTGCATTCATTGCATCCAGCAAGGACAGCTGGTCATGTGGGGAGTGGTCATACACTTTCCACCTCCACGCGGAGAAAAACTCTTCTATGGGGTTCAGGAAGGGGGAGTATGGAGGCAAGAAAAGGGTGGACATCCTGGGATGTGCAGCGAACCAGTCAGTGACTGCATTAGAGTGGTGGAACGCCACATTATCCCACACAACAACAAATGTATTCCTTGCCCTTGGACCTCTCGCACCTACTGGCACAAGGTGATTATGGAGGTCGTCTAAGAAAGAAATTAGCCTCTCTGTATTATAGGGTCCTATCAGAGGTTTGTGCAAAAGCAAGCCATCACTGGAGAGGGCTGCACACATGGTTAGATTTGCTCCTCTCTGGCCTGGAACATTCACAGTGGCGCTGCCAATGACATTTCTTCCTCTCCGTCTCGTTTTTGCCAGGTTACAGTAAATCCAGCTTCATCCACAAAGATAAATAAATTTGGTCTGGCCTCAATCTCCATTACCGTCTAAAATGAAATAAAACCACCGTTTTAGTACAGCACGTTATGCATAGCTATGTATGTATTCTGCTTAGTTTTTGATCAAACATCTGACCTGGACATATTGATAACGGATCTCTTTTACCCGCTCTCCATTCCTTTCAAACGGTACAGTGTATAACTGCTTCATCCTTACCTTATGTTTATCCAGGACTCTGGCAATTATTGTAATGCTGACCGTGTTGACATTGGCAAAAGTCACATTGTCTGCCAGCACTCGGTCCCCAATGGGTCTAAGTTTACAGTAATAGCATTGTTAGCAATGACCATATCAATGATGGCAGTCTCCTGGGCATCTGAAAAAATGCGGCCTCTCCCTCCTGTAGGAGGCAACCTTTGAATCCTACATATAGTAATACACAGTAAAACACAAAACAATCAATATAATTGAAAAATTTAGGAGATATAAAATATAAACATAGTGTACTGTACTGTGACATGTAGTGTAGTGAGCTGTGTTTGGAATTATTTCATTTTATTGTCAATATTTTTATATTACAATATAATATATTATCTATTTCCATAGATTTCAATGTGGCTGCAGCAGAAATTGCCTTTTTTTCCCATCATTCTGTTTTGATTGTGTTTTTAACTGTTTTGAACAAAGTGTGTTAGCATTTGAAAAATGTGCTGCAAAAGTGTAGTGTTTTGGAGGCTGTAGACTGACTGAGAAAGGAGTTCATGAGTTTTGGTAACTGTAGTCATTGAATGCATTTTGTGTGAAAGCAATGAAAAAAGAACCACAGTTTCGACCGCATAGACTTCTGTTTCGCTGACTGTGTGAAGAGTTTTGAAAAAGTGACTTCTGTAGTGAACAATGCGTGTTAGCAATTGAAAAAAACTGTAAAGAGGGCGGTTGAATGTGTTTACAGTTGTCTGTTATACCTGTTATGCCTGCGAGGTTCCCAACCACCCTGGGCTCCATCTCTTCTCCCCCCTACCGTCCGGTCGTCGGTTCTGCAGCATCCGTACAACGACTACCAGGTTCAAGGATAGTTTGATCCACAGGCAGTGACCTACTGAACTGCTAGGAGTGCTGCCACTATCATAACATTGTCATTAACATTACACTGTCATACTTTGCTGGACTCATTACAGTTACTGCACTGTTCTGCACTGAATTCATGATGCTGCTGCACTACTGCCACTTTAAAATGCTTTTTAAATGCTTTTCTGCATAATTCAACAAACACTCCATCAGTAATTTTCTAGTAATTTTTACTATAATTTTGATTGTGTACAGTATTGTTACAGTACAGTGTAAGTATAGTACATAGTATAGTATATTGTGTTAAATTGTAGTATAAACTCAAACTGCAGGAGGGAATGGGGAGTAAGCATTCACTTCTACTTGCATATGGATATTCAAAATATTAAATCTTGAACCTTGAATGAAGGAGTAGGTAGGGGTCAGAGGTCATTAAGGAGCAGGTAGGGGTTAGGGGTCATTAAGGAGCAGGTAGGGGTTAGGGGTCATTAAGGAGCAGGTAGGGGTCAGAGGTCATTAAGGAGCAGGCAGGGGTTAGAGGTCATTAAGGAGCAGGTAGGGGTCAGAGGTCATTAAGGAGCAGGTAGGGGTTAGGGGTCATTGAGGAGAAGACATCTTTATAACTGAACATGATGTGTGTGGCTAAGTTGTTCCTAACACAAGGAAATAAATAGTCACTTCATCAGCTCCAAAAACAAGGAAATCAATGTTCACTTTATTAGCTCCCATCACAAAGAAATCAATATTCACTTTATCAGCTCCTAACACAAGGTAATCAATAAAAATCTAGAAATTGAATTCTTTCTTTGTGTGTGTATTTTGATAATTTCTATTTGACCCATCCTAGTGTTAGGAGCAGTGGGCAGCCATTAGTCCAGCGCCTGGGGAGCAGGTAGGGGGTGCCTTGCTCAACGGCACTTAGGCAGTAACCTGGTGTTTCTGGGTTTTGAATTTTGTGTGTGTCTCTATATGTGTGTCTCTATGTGTGTGTTTGTGTGTATGTGTTTCCATATATGTGTGTGTGTGTGTGTGTTTTTATGTGTGTATTTATATATATGTGTGTGTGGTAATGGATGCTTTTATATTGCACTTTTATCCAAAGCTAAATGTTTTGTGTGTGAATGTGTGTATTTTATATTTGTGTGTGTGTGTTTATACTCTATGTGTGTGTGTGTGTGTTTCTGTGTGTGTTGCTACAAGCGACACAGAGACACTGAGGAACCATCTCTCCATAACCCAAACCCAAACCCAGGGAGGAGGTCCTCCTGGGTGAATGTGGACTGGAAGGTGTGGATGAGTGTCAGTGTGTCTGAGGACCCTCCTCCATCTGGGGACACTCTGTAGAAGGAGAGAGAGCCAGCAGGTCGGTCCACATACACTCCTACTCTGTTAGAGGGGAGGAGATCTATGACTGTTACACTACCGTTGTACCAGACATAGTAACCATCATCATAAAAATGAAGACTCCAGGACTTGTTGTTGAATCCAAACCAGCTATCATAACCCTGTCCTCTCCTAGTGATTCCTCTGTATGTCACTCCTATACTAACACCTCTTCCTTTCCTCTCCACCTCCCAGTAACAGCGGTCAGTCAGACCCTCTCTACACAACACCTGGGGATAGTAGTCAAATCTCTCCAGGTGATCAGGATACGACTCCTCCTCTCTAACCTTCGTCACCTCCCTGTTGTCCTCAGACAGAGAGAGTCTTCTGTGGGCTGTGTTTGGGTCCAGTGTGAGTTCACACTCATCTGATGGGAGAGAGAACCAAAGACATGATGAGTCTACACAGAAATACTCCTGATGAGGTCATCAAGATATGAGCCGTTTGGAGTCAGTTCAATAAACCCTTTAGAAATGGGTGGAGCCGTGAATAACCACTGAGGAAGAAAAAGTACTTGATTGGAAAGTACTCTCTTGATTTATAGATAGGACATCATTAAACGCTAGCAGTTGCCAACATTAACCTTGGATAACTACAATTGTGACTTTGATAGGAGAGGTTGCCTAGTTTCCTAGGACCTAAAGTATGATGAAAATATAAATTATTATATATTATATACATAATTATAATTATAATATATAACATTATAATTATAATATATAATAATAACATAATCGATGTATTATAATATATTAATATTTATATATTTTATTGATTAATATAAACATTATTATATAGTGATATATATTATAATATAAAATATGTTTATTCACATATATTATTAGATATATTTTACATCATGTTCTGAATATAAAATACACATACAAGTATGATTAACAGCATCCTGATTATGATTGTCTAATAATAATAACACTCATAATACTCATCATTAATAAATATTATTGTTACAGTAATAATATATGTTGTATTTTACAGAAGGATTCATTGTGATGGTTATGCATTATGTAAAAGATACCAACCATCATGTATCTTATCAATATATTAATATATTGATAAGATACATGATGTCCAACATCATGTTCATTCCCAGTAGGACGTCACCTCCTGCTGTGTGGATGGACTTTCAATCTGAGGAGTTAGTGTGTTGTTGTGATGACTCAAACTAAACAGACACTTACACTTCTTTAGAGTCGACCTCAGGTCAGACATCTTCTTCATCTCCATGTCCAGTGTCTCCTTCAGCTGATGCAGGGATCTCCTCAAGGTGCCTACGCATGAGTCTATCTTCCCCAGCTGGGCCTTCTTCAGCTCATATTCCTCCTTCAGACGTACAACAGAATGGGACCTGTGGTCCCCCTCTTCTCCTGGTTCAACACAAGGCTGCTCTTTGACCGGTACGGACCGTCTAAACTCGTCCACCATCTCCGATAAGAGGGTATTGACCCGTAGATCGGGTCTTGTGTGGAACAGCTCGTTGCAAAGAGGACATTTGAACTGGACCTGGTCCTCCCAGAACGTGGTGATACAGGCTCTACAGAAGTTGTGTCCACATGATGTGGAAACTGGACTCTTGAACACATCCAGACAGACGAAACAGGAAAAGTTCTCCTCAGACCAGGAAGATTTAGCAGAGGCCATTCCTAGAACACATTTTGAATCAAGTTAGAAAAAACCTTTTTTTTAAACGTGTTAAAGTGTTAAAGTGTACTGTAATGTGAGAGAGAGAGTACTACTACTACTACTACAATGACTACTATTCCACTAATACTACTCCTACTATTACAACTACTACTACTCAACCACTACTACAAATACTTATTATAGTACGACAACTACTACTACTACTTATAATACTAATACAACTAACTACTAATACTATTACTTATAATACTACAACTCATACTACTACCATCCAACTACTTCTACTACTACTACTCCACTACCACTACTAATACAACAACTAATACTACTACTACTAATACACCTACTACTACTATATATACTAATGACTACTACTACTATTCCACTATTACTACTACTATTACAACTACAACTACAACTATTACAACTACTACTACTACTACTACTACAATCCACTACTACTACCACTACTACCATTACTACTACTACTACTACTAACAACTACTACTACTACTACAACTACTACTACTCGAATTATACTACCACCACTACTACAAAAAAAAGCAATCTTTTAAAAACGTATAATGGTGTTTAGACAACAGTTTAAACAGGTTCTAATGTTCCTATATGTGTATATATCTCTATGTATATGACTGATGGAGTAGCGTAGGGCTTGATATAAACATATAATACACATCTAATACTACATGAACTTAACAATGGTCCACCATCAAAGTGTGTCCGTTGGAACAGGCTCCCTGGTGCAGAACTAACTCTATGAAGCCCTTGGTCAACACTCACTACTCACCTTAGAACGCTGTCCACCGCTTAGTTGACAAAGGCTGGTGTCCTTTCAACTGTTCTCTCCTCGTCGCGTCTCAAAGAGGAACTGTTATCTCCGCGTCGCGTCTTGCCTTTTATGCTCCGCTAAGCTTTGTGACGTCATGGGGGGCGGGGCCACGCGATGACGTCACTTCAGGGCAAACGTAGATGTGTATTATATGTTTATATCAAGCCCTACGCTACTCCATCACTCATATAGATAGAGATATATACACATATAGGAACATTACAACCACTTTAAACTGTTGTCTAAACACTTTAATACGTTTTTAAAAGATCGTTTTTTTTAGTAGTAGTGGTAGTAGTAGAATTCGAGTGGTAGTAGTAGTAGTTGTAGTAGTAGTAATAGTTGTTAGTAGTAGTAGTAGTATCAGTAGTGTTAGTAGTAGTAGTAGTCGTCGTTGTCGTAATTGTAGTAGTGGTTGATATTGATTACTCCATTCAAGAATCAACTCCGTATTTAAACAATGAACTTTATTTCAGTTCTCCGTTCTAGTGCACGCACACTAGCCTCGCTCTCAGCATACCTTGTCCCGAGTGAACGTGCAGCGTCAGCTCCTATGACGTAACCACGTAACAGTGTGGGACGTCAGTACACAACATCCCCTCCTTACTAGGAAATAAACTCCAATGTACCATGTACAGAAATATCAATGAATTCAATTATTTTTCTTTCACATACAGAATACACTTCAATTCTTTTTTTCCCAATATGTCTCCCTGTTATCAAAAATAAACAAAGGTTCACCATGAACAAAAATCCACCTTGAAAATTGTAAATGCATGTAAACATCATTGAACATGACTGGCACACATTCTCTCTTTTTGTGTGTGTGTGTGTGTGTGTGTGTGCCGGACAGATTCTGCCGGACTTAATGACAAAATCTGTCAATCTCTGAGGCATTTTGGTCTGCCTGTGGGGTCTCTCATACCTAACCGTAGGCGGTGTGGCCTTGGGTGTGGACACCCTAGTGTGAGTCTCTGTGTCGGCCTCTGTGTCAGGTGTGTTTTCTTTCTCCTCACCCTCCGTCCATGTTATGTGCGTCTTGCTGGATGATTGTGGAGCAGGATCCTCTGTTTAGTATCTCTTGACGAATGCAGTGTTCCTAGAATAGGTCGCTCCACTTGGTGATTGGACTACCACATTGTTACCATCTTTACTGATCACCTTGTGTGGTGTCTTGTCAAAGGTTGTTGTAAACTTGTCTGTTTTGTCTTGTTTTAGTAAGACTTGGTCACCCACTGACACATCAGAGTATTTTGCTCTGTTTTTGTTGTCTGTGTACAGTTTTGACTTTCCTTTTCTTTCGGCGTCAGTGTCTCTGACCTCCAGGTCTCTTTGTGGTGTTGTGATGTCTGGAAGCTTTCCTCTGATCTTTCTCTTGAACAGGAGCTCTGCAGGACTTTTCCCTGTTGTGGAGTGATCAATAGACCGGTAGATGGTCACATACTTGCGTAGCTCCTTCTTCCAGTCCAGCCCCTCAGACTGTGCGATGCGAATCCTCTTCATCAGTGAGTTTTGTCTCTCCACCTCCCCATTGGCTTGTGCCCACAACCTCTCTCTCTCTCTCTCTCTTTCTAGTTATTGTTAGGAAAGTCTCAGTATAGATAATTAGTGTATGTATTCTTGGATCTGTTGATCCTGTAATTTGCGTCCACTGCTGTCCACTTTAAATTCAGTCAGTTATGTATTTGTATTTGGGGCCCACTGGATTCACGGTGTGTGCGTGTGTGTGTGTGTGTGTGTATGTGTGTGTGTGTGTGTGTGTGTGTATGTGTGTGTGTGTGTGTGTGTGTGTGTGTGCGCCTGCCTGCCTGCCTGCCTGCCTGCCTGTAAAGGGTGTAACCAGAAAAATGAACCAGGAAACAACACAAGAAGAATCCAACCCAACAAGATTGTTACTCATTTCAGAGAACTAAGATACTGTAGTCTGTAGTGAGTACAGGAAGTACTCAGTACATGCTGTATAATAGGTACATTGTCAGTACTTGTACTCAGTAGAATAGGTACATTGTCAGTACATGTAGTCAGTATAATAGGTTAATTCTCAGTACATGTACTCAGTATAATAGGTATATTGTCAGTACCTTTAATCAGTATAATAGGTACATTATCAGTACATGTACTCAGTATAATAGGTATATTGTCAGTACCTTTACTCAGTATAATAGGTATATTGTCAGTACTTGTACTCAGTAGAATAGGTACATTCTTGTCACGGTCCAACCCAGCTCTTTCCGCTCCTAGTCCTGGATCTCCGCGGGCTTCCTGGATCCGCGATGTCACCGGACTCCGTTCCGAAATGCCACTCCGTGTTTTCCCTGTCAGCCGTTTCACACTGAACTCACCTGTTGTCAATCGCTCCTCATTGACCAAGCTGTATTCAAGCCATGTCTGTTGTGTAACTCAATGCTGGATTATCACCCGGATTTCTCCGAAAGCCTCACGTTGGTATCAAGTTAAGTTCATTGTGTTCTGTCTATTGATCCTCCGTGCTTTGACCCTCACCTGGAGAACGACCTTGTTTTAGCCTGTTTTGTACCTTTTTTGTACCTCTGCCTCAACCCTCGACGTCCTGTTGACGACCTCTGCTTGCCTTGACCACCTTTTTGGATTTGCCCTGTCTGTACCTTTTGCCTTTTGCTGGCATTAAGCGGCATGTGCGCCGATCATTAAACACCTGTTCTACCTGGCTTCTGTCACTCTGCTTTCGGTTCCTATACCTCTACCCTGCCCTGACACATCCTTGGTCCTGTTTGTTTGTTTTAATTTCATTCTGTAGTTGCACATAGGGCATCGTTTTTCCCTCACCAACAATCTCTCCCTCTGGAGCCATCTTATTACGCGTTTACCACCTCTAGCTGTCTTCTTGTCAATATCGTATTACTGAAAAATACAAACAATTTAAAATGTAACAGACGTACGATCAGATGCAGTTGTACCGTTATTTAGTTTTTACTTTTCTAACAATAAGTCGTTCTAATCATTGACTTTAGATTAGTCTTCACCAGAGTCAGGATAAAGGACACTACTGCTGGTCAGTACGCTGTTGAGTTGGACACTACTAACGTTAAGCGTTTACAGGAGTCACAGCTTTTCCCACTTCTCTCATCCATAACCAAATGTAACGTTAACTTAACCCCACAGAGCATATTCAGTTTGTCACTGCATTCATCGAGGGCGGTTGAATGTGTTTACAGTTGCCTGTTATACCTGTTATGCCTGCGAGGTTCCCAACCACCCTGGGCTCCATCTCTTCTCCCCCCTACCGTCCGGTCGTCGGTTCTGCAGCATCCGTACAACGACTACCAGGTTCAAGGATAGTTTGATCCACAGGCAGTGACCTACTGAACTGCTAGGAGTGCTGCCACTATCATAACATTGTCATTAACATTACGCTGTCATACTTTGCTGGACTCATGACAGTTACTGCACTGTCCATTTATGTTGGGGATTTATGTTATGTGTGTTATGTATGTAGGCAGGTGGTGGTTGTCTTGTCTTTTGTCTCCCTCCTGTGGCTACATGTATCTTTTCCCCCAAGATGTTCCCCTGGTTCCAGTCCCCCAGCACCACCTGATCCCACTCTGCAATCAACCTACACAGCCCCTTCATATGTCCCAGTCTGTGTTCAGTTCTGGCTCTCTGTCGTTTGGTGTAGAGCCGTGGCTCTTAGGGTACGTTTTGGGGTGAGAGCTGTATCTTTTGTGTTCCTGCCTGTTACACAGTTCTGTTTAATCCTAACCTTTGTATATTTGTTTATCCTTGTTCACCCAGCCTATGGTGATTCCTTTTTCTGTATAATACCATTTTGCTTTTGCACACAGGGACAATTGAGGACAGGAAGATACCCTGGGGTCTCCACTTAGCATCACGTAGGTGACCTGCTGTTAGAGACACCAGCTTAGAGTGAGCGCCACCCGCTGTACTTTTGGGCGCTTGGCGCCTGTAAAGGGGGGTGGGTTTTCTTTTCCTTTTAGTGTTTGATTTGGTGCCACTGGTCGTCCTCCTTGCTCTGTGTTGCTGTGCTTATAAATAAATATTATTATTTTTGCAAACTGTTTCCTGACTTTGTGCCGCTGCACCCTCACCTATTATGTCTGTTGCCTTGTGTTGCGCCCCTCCACTGGGGTGCGTAACATAGAATGGGGGCTCGTAAATAGACAACAGACATGTGAGTGTTGGTGTGCTGTGGGCACGTTAGGTAGACTGGTAATTATGGTCATTTGGTTAGGTTGGTTGTGCTGTGTTTAACCTCTTAATAATTATGGCTACTTTCAGTGTAGAGGATTTTTTGTGTGATCCTTCGGTTGAGCATCTTGGGCGTTGTAGAAAAGAGGATCTGTGTGCTATTGCCTCACATTTTTCGGTTAGCCTTTCAAAAAGCCTGGCAAAGTCTGAGCTGAAAGAAGAGGTAGTACGTTTGTTGGTATATAAGAAGGTGCTCGGTACGTCTGCTATTTCTTCCCCTCGTTCTGACTCGGAGGAGGAGCAGGCAGAGGAAGTTGAGATGGTAGAGCCGGTTACAGAAGGGGTCGCCGAGGTAGAGGATAAGCCTCCTCATACTGAGGATGCCAGTCTTAGGTTAAGTTTAGCACGGTTACAGTTCGAGGCACAGAAGGAGGAGAATAATCATCGGTTGGCTATTACGAAAATGGAGCTGGAGGCCCACCGGATGGAAACGGAGGTTAAAATAAAGCAACTAGAACTGGAAGCTGCTAAATCCAAGAGTCCTGCTCAACCTTCTTCCACGGCTGTGGGAGGTTTTGATGTGAGTAGAAATATATCTCTAGTACCTCAGTTTCGTGAGGCAGAGGTAGACTCTTATTTCAGTGCTTTTGAGCGAGTTGCTACCTCTCTGAAATGGCCTAAAGAGGTCTGGGCTCTATTGCTCCAATGTAAATTGACTGGGAAAGCCCAGGAGATTTTGTCAGCCCTCCCTCTGGATGACAGCTTGTCTTATGACGCTATCAAGACGGCTGTGCTTCGAGCCTATGAACTAGTGCCGGAGGCATATAGACAGAAATTTCGAGCTCACAAAAAATTGCCTGGCAGGACTTTTGTGGAGTTCGCTCGGGAGAAAGAGTCTCTGTTTAATCGTTGGTGTAAGGCAAGTAACGTGGCTGATTTTAATTCTCTGTCTGAGTTGATGTTACTTGAAGAATTTAAGAATAGCCTGACTGACCGTTTAGTAACGTATCTCAATGAACAAAAAGTTGGGACGTTGGCACAGG
This sequence comes from Muraenolepis orangiensis, assembly GCA_027704905.1. Classification (NCBI taxonomy): domain Eukaryota; kingdom Metazoa; phylum Chordata; class Actinopteri; order Gadiformes; family Muraenolepididae; genus Muraenolepis; species Muraenolepis orangiensis. The sequence continues at coordinate 7,474,375 of CM051023.1, read as the reverse complement.
CTGCGGTGCTCGCTGACGAGTTTGTGCTGACCCATAGACAAACGTTTGGTACTCTACGACATGAGGGTAGGATGTTTCATCCCTCTGCTCAAACTCCAGCTGAAACGCGCGCTAGCCCACCCCGCTTATTATCTCCCCGCTACAAGGAGGACCGAGAATGTTACTATTGTCATCAGGTGGGACACATTAAGGATGACTGTTTTATGTTAAAACGCAAGCAGTCTCCGCCAAATAGGCGGCCAAAAGAGGTTGGTTTGGTCCAGACAGTGATAGCTCCAATGTCAGTGGTCCCGAAAAAAATGTGTGACGAACTGGAGCCCAGTTACGAACCGTTTATGTTGGACGGGATGGTTTCTCTCAGTGGTAGTGAGTTGGACCAGCGTCCAGTGCGCATACTGAGGGATACTGGGGCAGCACAGTCTTTTATATTGTCAGACGTGCTACCATTTTGTGATGAGTCATCAAATTGCTCTAGTGTGTTGGTGCAGGGCATCGAAATGGGTTATGTGTCGGTGCCTCTCCATCGAATACATTTAAACTGTGGTTTAGCACAGGGAGTGTTCAAAGTGGGCGTACGCCCATCGTTACCAATGAGGGGTGTCACTTTTCTGTTGGGAAATGACATCGCTGGTGGCAGAGTTATGCCAGTTTTGGAGGTTTTGGAGCGCCCTGAGATTTTGCGACCTGATGTATTGGCTCAAACGTTCCCTGAAGTGTTCACAATTTGTGCAGTCACCCGTGCTCAAGCACGTCATTTGGGTGAAGTAGTTGACCTGTCAGAGACCATGTTTGCAACTAGTTTGTCTGACACGCATGCTTCCCCACTTGTGTCTGTTCAGCCTACTGTTGAGACGAGTGACCGAATGACCCTTCAGCGGGATACGCTCACCTCTGAGACAACCCAGTTACCCATTACGCGTGGTAAGCTGATCGTTGCTCAGAAGGAAGATGCTAGTTTAGCCACATGTTTTGCTATTGCTCTTGCTCCAGAGATAGCTAGAAACAAGGAAGTGGCGTATTTTGTTGAAAATGATGTGCTGATGCGAAGGTGGAAATCACGGATGGATTTTGAGAATGAGTGGAGTTATGTTGTTCAGATTGTTGTGCCTACACCGTATCGACAGTCTGTTTTGTCTTTAGCTCATGATCATCCTTGGTCAGGACATCTAGGCATTACAAAGACCTATGACAGAGTGTTAAAGCACTTCTTTTGGCCCGGGTTAAAGAAGGATGTAACCAGGTTCTGTAAAACATGTCATGTATGTCAAGTCGCAGGGAAGCCTAATCAGGTTATTAAACCTGCCCCGCTTCGCCCGATCCCAGCTATGGGGGAGCCGTTTGAACATGTACTGGTAGATTGTGTTGGTCCCCTGCCGAAAACGAAGTCTGGTAACCAGTTCCTTTTGACGATTATGTGTGTAGCAACACGGTACCCTGAGGCTATTCCTCTTAGGAAAATAACAGCTCAGTCGGTAGTAAAAGCCCTGATCAAGTTTTTTTCTACGTTTGGGCTGCCAAAAATAGTACAAACCGATCAAGGTACTAATTTTCTTTCAGGGATATTTGAACAGGTGTTAACGTCGTTGTCTATATCTCACAGAGTCTCAAGTGCGTATCACCCTGAGTCGCAAGGTGCCCTGGAGAGGTGGCATCAGACCTTCAAGTCGGTCTTACGCAAGTATTGCATGGAGAGCGGTAGAGACTGGGATGAAGGTGTTCCCCTAGCTCTATTTGCAGTTCGAGAAACAGTTCAGGAGTCACTAGGTTTTAGCCCAGCTGAACTTGTGTTTGGTCATTCAGTAAGAGGCCCTTTGAGGGTGTTAAAGGATCAGCTTATGGGAGAGACTCTGCACAACAAACCTCCGAAGAGAGGGGTATTGGCCTATGTGTGTAGGTTTAAGGAGCGGCTGCATGAGGCTTGTAGTGTCGCTAAGGAGAGTCTCTCTGCTGCTCAGAGTTCTATGAAACGGCAGTTTGATAGAAAGGCGCTCCAACGTTCTTTCAAGTCCGATGACAGGGTTTTAGTTTTGTTGCCCATCCCTGGTTCTTCTATGAGTGCTAGTTTTTTTGGCCCTTATTCCATTGAGAGAAAATTAAGTGATACTGACTATGTTGTCAGGACGCCTGATAGGCGAAGGAAAACCCGTGTGTGTCACATAAACATGTTGAAGCGTTACCATCCCAGAGGCGACCTGCAGCCTGAGAGACACAGTACGCCCCCTGGGGCCGCTGTGGGAGCTGCAGTACCAGTGAGTGAGGAGGATGGTTTAAGTGGTTGTGAGGTCCAGCAACAAGCTCCTCGCTTAAGCAACTCTGAGATGTTGTTGAACCTTCCCTCCCTGATGCCACACTTAAGTAAGGAGCAGGAAGCTGACATGGTGGCGCTCATTCACAATTTTCCTGTTTTGTTTGGAGATGTTCCAACCCGCACTACCGTTCTGCAACACGACATAGATGTCGGTGATGCAAGGCCAGTTAAGCAGCATCCTTATAGAGCAAATGCAGTAAAGAGAGCAGTGATGAAGCAGGAGGTGGCATATTTATTGGAGCATAATTTGGCACATCACAGTTCGAGTCCATGGAGCTCCCCATGCCTGTTGGTTCCGAAACCGGACACCACTCACCGATTTTGCACAGATTATCGGAAAGTCAATGCAATAACTATTCCTGATTATTTTCCTATGCCACGCATTGATGATTGCGTGGATACCATTGGGTCAGCCCGGTATGTCACAAAACTGGATCTTCTGAAAGGTTATTGGCAGGTGCCACTCTCGCCTAGGGCCTCAGAAATATCTGCTTTTGTCACACCTGATACTTTCCTACAGTATTCCGTTATGGCGTTCGGAATGCGAAACGCACCAGCAACATTCCAAAGGCTGATCAACATAGTGTTGGGAGATGTGCCCAACTGTACAGCGTACCTGGACGATGTGGTGGTGCATTCGTTAGATTGGGCTGCTCACGTGGGCTCGCTGAGAACAGTGTTCCAGCGGTTGGCAGACGCTTCTCTGACATTGAACTTAGCAAAATGTGAGTTCGGAAAAGCAACAGTGACCTACGTGGGAGACCAGGTGGGCGATGGTAAAGTGCGTCCTCTGGAGGCCAAGATAGAGGCCATAACATTTTTCCCGGTACCAACCACACGGCGAGAGTTGCGTCGTTTTCTCGGGATGACGGGTTACTACAGGGGGTTCTGTAAGAATTTCTCCTTAATTGCAGCCCCTCTAACTGACCTGATCAGTCCCATGGTGTCTTTTGTGTGGTCAGATGAATGTCAGATAGCTTTTGAAAGCTGTAAAGCCCTTTTGTGCAGTGCCCCAGTCCTTAGTGCTCCTGATTTTAGTAAACCATTTTCTGTTGAGGTTGATGCGAGTTGTGTTGGTGCTGGTGCAGTTCTGACTCAGGTCGATTCGGAGGGTTTGATCCATCCTGTGGGCTACTTCTCAAAAAAGTTTAACGGCAGCCAAACACGCTACTCTACAATAGAGCAAGAGACGTTGGCCTTACTGCTTGCTCTCCAATTCTTTGAGGTCTATGTGGGGTCTAGTGTGGAGCCTGTGGTTGTCCACACAGACCACAACCCACTTGTTTTTTTACATCGCATGTATAACCACAACCAACGGTTAATGCGGTGGGCTCTGCTTATGCAGGGATTTAATATTGTCATCCGTCACAAGAAGGGCACAGACAATGTGTTTGCCGATGCCCTTTCTCGTGGTTAGCTCGTGGGAATGTGTTTTGTTTTAGGGAACGATTGTAAAATTTGGTATGGTGATGTTAGGTTATCGTCAGCCATGGGCTGACTCTTTATGGGGGGGAGTGTTACGGACGCGGTCCATTTATGTTGGGGATTTATGTTATGTGTGTTATGTATGTAGGCAGGTGGTGGTTGTCTTGTCTTTTGTCTCCCTCCTGTGGCTACATGTATCTTTTCCCCCAAGATGTTCCCCTGGTTCCAGTCCCCCAGCACCACCTGATCCCACTCTGCAATCAACCTACACAGCCCCTTCATATGTCCCAGTTTGTGTTCAGTTCTGGCTCTCTGTCGTTTGGTGTAGAGCCGTTGCTCTTAGGGTACGTTTTGGGGTGAGAGCTGTATCTTTTGTGTTCCTGCCTGTTACACAGTTCTGTTTAATCCTAACCTTTGTATATTTGTTTATCCTTGTTCACCCAGCCTATGGTGATTCCTTTTTCTGTATAATACCATTTTGCTTTTGCACACAGGGACAATTGAGGACAGGAAGATACCCTGGGGTCTACACTTTGCATCACGTAGGTGACCTGCTGTTAGAGACACCAGCTTAGAGTGAGCACCACCCGCTGTACTTTTGGGCGCTTGGCGCCTGTTAAGGGGGGTGGGTTTTCTTTTCCTTTTTGTGTTTGATTTGGTGCCACTGGTAGTCCTCCTTGCTCTCTGTGTTGCTGTGCTTATAAATAAATATTATTATTATTCCAAACTGTTTCCTGACTTTGTGCCGCTGCACCCTCACCTATTATGTCTGTTGCCTTGTGTTGCGCCCCTCCACTGGGGTGCGTAACAGTATCTATATCTATATAGATAGATAGATAGATATATATATGTATATCAACATATAGATATAGATATCTATAGATAGATATCTATATATATAGATATAGCTACATATAGATATCTATATCTATATATATATATATAGCGCCGCCCGCTTCCTCGGCCGGCGCATGTCACCGGTGAACAAGCTCCACGACCGCGGGTCTGGGGACCAGGGGAGAGAAGGGAAGCCATTAAGGGGAAACAGAGCATTCCGTTGTAGTGACGCCCAGAGACCGCTAGATGGCGCCTTGGAACCCAAACGGCTGCAAGAAACTGACGACAACAAAACAACCTCAAGATCATCTGACCTTTAATGTTCATATCCTTGTAACGGACATGAATCAATTAATTCATAATACTACTTCAAAAAAGTAGCCCGTATGTCCACATTTCATCACAGTCAGGCTTAGAGACAGCTTCCACAGTCAGGCCATCAGGCTGCCACAGTTGGACACTTAAATATCACCTTGAGAGCAGCTGTTCTCAACCTGTGGGACCGGACCACCGGTGGTTCTTGCGCCCCCTGCTGGTGGAACTCGGAGGGATCCCTGGAATCTCAATGTTTTAAAAAAATGTAATAAAACCAACTTTAAAATCAATTGTAAAACATGTCCAGTAATACTATTAACATACTGCTACACACACAGACAAACGGACACACACACACGCATAACAAACACATAAACACGCATGCACACATACATACATACATAACAAACACACATACACACACACACACACACATACATTACAAATACACACACACACACAAACACACACAGACACTCTCACACACACAGACAAACAGACACACACACATACATAACACACACACACACACACATTTGAGGGCACTCAATTCAGGTCAAATCATTAACAAAGGGTGAGGCAAACTAAACCAACTCCAAAGGCCAGTGGCCCCCATTAACCCTAAAGCTGAAACACTGGATGTGTGAGCGTGTGTCTGTGTGTGTGCACCAGTGTGTGTCTGCGTGTGTGTGTGTGTGTTTGTTATGTGTGCGTGTGCGTGGTCACCTTGCGGGCCATGATCTCCGACGCCGGCCCCCTGGCGTGCCGCTAGCTGAGGTTCCGCCTCCCGGGACAGACCCAGCTGGAAGAGCACCAGCACCGAGGGGCCGGAGGGCCCCGAGGCCCTCATGCTGAGACCCCCACCAAAAGACTACAAATATGGAGGTTTAGGTTGGATCAGAGGAGTGAGACCAGGTCTTCTGGGAAAGATGTTGGTTAGGACATACCAATGCCCAGTCCATCTCCAGGGAGTGTGTGTGTGTGTGTGTGTGTGTGTGTGTGTATATCTATAGACACACATTTAACTACAGCTATAGAGGAGCATAACTACGGTATGTGTGTGTGTGTGTGTGTATGTGTGTGTGTGTGTGTGTATATGTATGTGTGTGTGTGTATATCTATAGACACACATTTAACTACAGCTATAGAGGAGCATAACTACGGTATGTGTGGATGTGTGTGTGTGTGTGTGTGTGTGTGTGTGTTTGCGTGCGTGCGTGCGTGCGTACGTGTGTGTGTCTGTGCCTCTGTGTGTGTGTGTGTTTATCTTGTGCGTTAAGTTGCCTCTTATGGGTCCACCTGTGTGTTTGTATGCACACACATCAGTTTTCCACAAAGCTCTTCGTTGACCACTTATTGACGAAGACCAAATAAACAAGCCCTTTATTTGATTAGTGTTTCACTATCGGCAGGCGGTCACCCTGTGAACAATGGCATTTTTCCCGCCATAATAACTCTCAAGCAAGGAACCCAGCAAGGCACTTACTTTAGTTTCCCCCCCTGCAATCCCACCCCGCTACAGTAAAATACTATTTATATATATATTTATCACCTTCAACTGACCTCAGATCAGCTCACAGCGTAGGTGAGAGGCGGAGGGGGGAGGGAGTACCTTACACGGTGTTATGATGTAGTGTTCTCAGACGGCTTTGTTTCATCTCAAGGTGAGCAAGCCGTTAGCGTATGGAGACCAGGCCTTTAATGAGAGATGAATGTAGGATCAGATCAAGGCCAGAGCCTTTAGCGTATGGAGACCAGGCCTTTAATGAGAGATGAATGTAGGATCAGATCAGACCAGAGACGTTAGCGTGTGGAGACCAGGCCTTTAATGAGAGATGAATGTAGGATCAGATCAAGGCCAGAGCCGTTAGCGTATGGAGACCAGGCCTTTAATGAGAGATGAATGTAGGATCAGATCAAGGCCAGAGCCGTTAGCGTATGGAGACCAGGCCTTTAATGAGAGGTGAATGTAGGATCAGATCAAGGCCAGGGCCGTTAGCGTATGGAGACCAGGCCTTTAATGAGAGATGAATGTATGATCAGATCAAGGCCAGAGCCGTTAGCGTATGGAGACCAGGCCTTTAATGAGAGGTGAATGTATGATCAGATCAAGGCCAGAGCCGTTAGCGTGTGGAGACCAGGCCTTTAATGAGAGGTGAATGTATGATCAGATCAAGGCCAGAGCCGTTAGCGTGTGGAGACCAGGCCTTTAATGAGAGATGAATGTAGGATCAGATCAAGGCCAGAGCCGTTAGCGTATGGAGACCAGGCCTTTAATGAGAGATGAATGTATGATCAGATCAAGGCCAGAGCCGTTAGCGCATGGAGACCAGGCCTTTAATGAGAGGTGAATGTAGGATCAGATCAAGGCCAGAGCCGTTAGCGTATGGAGACCAGGCCTTTAATGAGAGGTGAATGTAGGATCAGATCAAGGCCAGAGCCGTTAGCGTATGGAGACCAGGCCTTTAATGAGAGATGAATGTATGATCAGATCAAGGCCAGAGCCGTTAGCGTATGGAGACCAGGCCTTTAATGAGAGTTGAATGTAGGATCAGATCAAGGCCAGAGCCGTTAGCGTATGGAGACCAGGCCTTTAATGAGAGATGAATGTAGGATCAGATCAAGGCCAGAGCCGTTAGCGTATGGAGACCAGGCCTTTAATGAGAGGTGAATGTAGGATCAGATCAAGGCCAGAGCCGTTAGCGTATGGAGACCAGGCCTTTAATGAGAGATGAATGTAGGATCAGATCAAGGCCAGAGCCGTTAGCGTGTGGAGACCAGGCCTTTAATGAGAGGTGAATGTATGATCAGATCAAGGCCAGAGCCGTTAGCGTGTGGAGACCAGGCCTTTAATGAGAGATGAATGTAGGATCAGATCAAGGCCAGAGCCGTTAGCGTATGGAGACCAGGCCTTTAATGAGAGATGAATGTAGGATCAGATCAAGGCCATAGCCGTTAGCGTATGGAGACCAGGCCTTTAATGAGAGATGAATGTAGGATCAGATCAAGGCCAGAGCCGTTAGCGTATGGAGATCAGGCCTTTAATGAGAGATGAATGTAGGATCAGATCAAGGCCAGAGCCGTTAGCGTATGGAGACCAGGCCTTTAATGAGAGATGAATGTAGGATCAGATCAAGGCCAGAGCCGTTAGCGTATGGAGACCAGGCCTTTAATGAGAGATGAATGTAGGATCAGATCAAGGCCAGAGCCGTTAGCGTATGGAGACCAGGCCTTTAATGAGAGATGAATGTAGGATCAGATCAAGGCCAGAGCCATTAGCGTATGGAGACCAGGCCTTTAATGAGAGATGAATGAAGGATCAGATCAAGGCCAGAGCCGTTAGCGTATGGAGACCAGGCCTTTAATGAGAGGTGAATGTAGGATCTGATCAAGGCCAGAGCCGTTAGCGTATGGAGACAAGGCCTTTAATGAGAGGTGAATGTAGGATCAGATCAAGGCCAGAGACATTCATTCATTTCTGGATTCTCTTCAATGACACCAAGTTGCGTTTGTAATAGTCATCAAGGAGGCGGCTTATTGAGATGATGAATCCCCTCTTAGATCATCAGCTCAATGGTCAGTGGTGGTTGGAGTATTGGAAAGTCAGGCAATCCCACTTGGGGTCACCTGATATGCATACGGTGTGGCGGGTGGTCGCTGTAGATATTTGATGACATGTTTGTTTTTACTTTTTTAGCATAGAGTGCTCTTTTATAGCAAAAGCCATGATGTACCAACTCATCTTGGATCCAGCATTCAATGCAGAATTTGGACAATGCTACAGCCCAACTTGTGGGGTGAGACTGCACAGCGCACGGGCCGGACACCGAGAAGTGTGAGGGCCAGTGTTTCCTGTCTTATTACTAAGTACATTCATTTAAAGATGAACTCATTTGCGAGCACTGGAGGTGAAGATTGAGGTTTCAGAAGACGAATTAACCGTGGCCTTTTCCTACTAACTACACAGGACGTTTGAGCTTGTCTTCCCACAAGTGGCTATGGGAAAAGGTCGTTGTTTCACCAATTCTGGCCCAGAGTTTGTGTCGACTGTTGACGGCCAAGGAACATTTTCACAATGGCAACATGATGCTATCGTTTTGGTTATCGGTCCTCTTCTGGGTTTGAGATGAATGGTCAGCCATATCACTTTTGCTTGTGGTTCCACCGGGCAGGTTGTTGTTGTCCAGTACAGACCCATTCCATGTCCAAAAAATGGACGTTGGGAACCACTGCGCATTTTTTTGAAGTAGATCAAATGTGTCTCCCAGGTGGCTGTTCCAGCGTCATGCTAACATCTCTACATATGCCATACATTACATCTGCATATGCAATTTCAACTGGAATTCACTGTTTTGTTTATATCTCACAAATAGTTGACACAGTGGTCCACTATAATAAGGAACAACAGCTATAATAACAGTCATCAAGATATGGTATTTGTGCCGCTTCATTCTCACATGACCTTTGTACTAATGTTCATGTTTTAAAATAACAATCATGTTTTGGCAATTTCCTTTCCCTAAAGTGGTTGTAAAGCTCACAGCTGCTTAACAAATGTGCTTCCACCTGTGGGTGAGCCTGGGACCGCTCTCTGTTTGCTGTGAGGAAGGACTGTTATTCCACACTGGCCATATGGCCTTTCTGGTGACATTTGTACTAGATCTCCAGTGTGGATCTTCTTTGGCCTTTCCCCCATCTTTATGTTTTCCCTTCAGCTGACAAAAGGAATTCATTACAGTCGTAATTACAATTCACCGTTCTAATGAAACCCAAACACGTCACGGCGCCATCTAAATGGCTGGAGGATTAAATCCTCTTCATTGGTCATATAAATGCACACACACTGTGTGGGCATGTGTGCACACAGTGAAATGAGTTCCTCTGCATTTAACCCATCCTAGTATGAGGAGCAGTGGGCAGCTATTTGATATACAGCTGCCCGGGGGGGAAGTGCAGGGGGGTCCGGTACCTTGCTCAAGGGAACCTCGGCAGTGTCCGGGTGTTTCAGGTTCGAGGACTTGAACCCGGCGACCCTCCGATCCCCAAGCCTAGTCCCGACAGATTAAACTATCCCGCCGCCAGACCGGAGCTGTGCTGCCGCCATAAACGTCGGAGCACGCAAAACGCCGCGATAAAAGGCCCCAACTGCCAATTTAGCCACGAGTGGGAGCAGAAGGAAGAGGCTTTAGCAGACGTTTGAGTGACAGCAGCTTTCAGAAACAACAAGAAAATGAGCATGCCTGAAACAAACAGCTCCCATCCTGCCCAGAGGCAGAGATCAATACCCACTCTAGACCCACTGGGCTGTGGCGGAGGAGGGGTTGGGCGGGTGGGGGGGAGTCAAACCTGAACTGCACATTTAAACACCACAGACTAACGGGGCCTATCGTCTCACAGAATTGTACCGTTGGGGTGATCCGTGTCGGGAAACAAAGGACAAATTAAACCGGTCAATTCTCACACCGTCGCTATGGCGATGTACGGGCTGTATCGACCCAGCTTGTTAGCATTGGCGCCACGAACGCACACGTAAAACAGAGACGCAGCAGAAACATAACGTGCCACCCATGTTGAGTGACAATCTGCTTTTTTTTGCTGATGGTGAAGACGAGACTGAATTTGTGAATGCTGTCAGTCAAACAAAAGGTCTTGAGACCAATCAGTGTGTGATTAAACCCCCTTGATTCTGATTGTTTGTACGGCGTCAACGCGGATTGCAAACTGCCAGGCGGTTGCCGGGGAAACGCTGTCTCGCCCGTTTATTTGCATACCGCTGTTTTTATTTCAAGTCAAGTTGCGTGTTGTGTCAAAGTGAGTTCATTCCAGTTAGGCCCGTTAGCCTGAAGCCAAACAACACTCACACTTCCATGACTAGTCTGCAAAGAGAGCTCAACTCATTCTGTCAGTCAGCCCCCAAAGCATTGTGCCCCCATACTGGTGGTGCTGGTAACTTTCTACAGTGTCAATATAGATGTGAGATGCTTGGATATGATTATATAGCTATAGACCCACTGTATGTGTGTGTGTGTGTATGGGTGTGTTTACAAAAAAATATATGCAGTAGCAATTAATGCAAATAACGGCTCGCTAATTGAATCGGTAAAATAGCCGTCTAATTCCAAAAATGTCTATAATCAGAGTGAATGATACATACAAACGCATAGTGCATAATTAATTACACAACAAATGATGCCTAAAGGTCAACAAACACTTTCAGAATGAAGACGATGTCCATACTGTCGTTAAGTCAGACAAACCGGAGCTCTGAAATGACCAACTGACTTTCCCACCTGGAATTCAGAGTCGGGCAACCGGTCAATTCATTTGGAGCTCATTTGTTGTCAGGTTGTCAGTGGAATCGTACGGCCGGCAGGTCATCGTGTCACATCCGCTGTCCCAACTGGGTCCAAACGTCCCAGTTTGATCTATCATTATTTCAGTCATGAAGCCGTGTTTGAACCAACCTCCGTCATGGGTTTGTTTTATATATATCATATTTTAATATCCCCTTTAACAGTGTATAGAAAAAATATAGAAAATATAGAAAAAAGCCTTTTAATGGGATTTTGGATCTTAAATCACCTGGAATTCCCCTGCTTGTGTTGACAATTTAAGATCAGAGCAACAAGAACACATTGACATTCTAACGAACCGCTCGTTAGCTAAGGTTAGAAAGAAATAAGCAGAAGAACAACTGCAGCAGACGACGCTGCCGCTAGCCAGGAACATGGCTGCTTGAGGGCTCCTCCTGAAGACAAGAACACAGGCTGATGAGGACTCACTTCATTACACATTGGAATTCATTAGCAGTTTGAATGATGGTGAACAGAGCAGATGGAACATGCTAGAGATCCTCTCCTCCAGTGTGTGTGTGGTGGGGGCTGTTTTAACCTGTGGGCCTTGATTAACAACCACCCACAGGTGTGCAGCCTCACCAGCCAATCAGTCCAACTCAGGCCAGGTGAGGCTGCTTCAACCAGCCACCAACCACACACACACACACACACACACACACACACACTCACACACACACACTCCACAACTACAAGTTATTTAAAAGCAATGAATCAATCCTAAAAGCCAAGCGTGGTCCTGCTCCGATGCTGCTGAGATACGAGTCAACGCTCACCATGAAACCGTCCTTCACCTCACAATCACAATGAACTCCAAGATAATAATGAATAACACGGTTATGTCCAAACAAGCCAGAAACAGCCTGTTTGTTTCATCAATCTCACGTGGTCCGGCTGCCTGGGAGAACTGCTCTACCGGTCCCCATGTGTGTCAGTTGACTTTTCTAATGAGCGTGGGAGGAGGCGGACGGCCCACAGACGTCACCTCCGCCTCAACAGTTGCGGTGTGTGGCAGAAGTGTGTGCGGAACTGTCAGGGTTTCTGCACGCGTATCTAATGAGCTAACCAGTTTACTCTTGAGACGCCCATGTGGGACAGATGAAGATCCCTTTCCCTCCGACTCCAACGATCTCCTTGTGCCGAGTGACGTGAAAAGTGTACATTTTCAGCCCACTAAAGTCCATCCATTTGTAGTCCATTAGCTGTCAGTAGCAGCCAGCGCGGGCCTGTTCTTGGCCCGCTCCATTCATATGAGTCCCATAGCGGCGCTGATGCATCCCAACATGGTGGTCATGGTGTCTTCTCCTTGTAGCTGAAGAATAGCTTCCTTGTGTCCTGGTGGCTCTGCCTCTCCGTGGCGCTGAGCCCCCAGGCCACGCAGGCCGTCTCTGGTCCATCTCTCCTGCCTGGGGGCACTGGGTTTGTTCGCCTGCTGGATTCAATGTTACTTCCCTTTTGTGCTTGTTTTCAGATTCTAAAATGTGTTGTTGTTCCCTGATAATGTTGCTCTTGTTGCATTTCTGTGTATGTGCTCTGTCTTTCTGTGTGTCTCTCTCTCTCTCTCTCTCTCTCTCTCTCTCTCTCTCCTCTCTCTCTCTCTCTCTCTCTCTCTCTCTCTCTCTCTCTCTCTCTTTCTCTCTCTCCCTCTCTCTCTCTCTCTCTCTCTCTCTCTCTCTCTCTCTCTCTCTCTCTCTCTCTCTCTCTCTCTCTTCTCTCTCTCTCTCTCTCTCCCTCTCTCTCTCTCTCTCTCTCTCTCTCTCTCTCTCTCTCTCTCTCTCTCTCTCTCTCTCTCTCTCTCTCTCTCTCCTCTCTCTCTCTCTCTCTCTCTCTCTCTCTCTCTCTCTCTCTCTCTCTCTCTCCAAAATCCTGTGCAGGCATACAAAACAAAGCGATGACACATTGTACGCACATTGTGTGTGTGTGTGTGTGTGTGTGTGTGTGTGTGTGTGTGTGTGTGTGTGTGTGTGTGTGTGTGTGTGTGCGCGTGTGAGCATGTGTGTGTGTGTGTGTGTGTGTGTGTGTGTGTGTGTGTGTGTGAGCATGTGTGAGCATGTGTGTGTGTGTGTGTGTGTGTGTGTGTGTGTGTGTGTGTGTGTGTGTGTGTGTGTGTGTGTGTGAGCATGTGTGTGTGTGTGTGTGTGTGTGTGTGTGTGTGTGTGTGTGTGTGTGTGTGCGTTTGTGTGAGCATGTGTGTGTGTGTGTGTGTGTGTGTGTGTGTGTGTGTGTGTGTGTGTGTGTGAGCATGCTTGGGTCCACTCCATACAGCATGTGAAGCAGGTCTGTCAGAGTGTAGCGGTGGGCTTTATGTGGAGGCCTGTCAGCGACCATCAGCCTCGTCAGCTTATCACCTTGGCTCTGACTCCGCCCTCTTTTCCGTACCGCTGGCCATTGCAAGCTGCTTCACCGTCGCCACCAGCAATGGACTTTTCTGCCTTGAGTGTCCTAAACGCACCAGCCGGGTTTGACCTCATATTGATCGGCATGTCGATAGTGCAAATTTTCCTGCAATGGACCTTTTCTGCTTTCTAAAACTGATTTCATTTCTCATTTCTCATTCATTTCCCTGCCTTTAAAATGGATTGGACATTGATTATATGAAGCCTTGAGTGTCCTAAACGCACCAGCCGGGTTTGACCTCATATTGATCGGCATGTCGATCAACCGCCTCAACGAGAAGCTACAATATCACAGCTGAGGGATCAGGAGAAGATCTGATTCCACCTCCCCCACCACCACCACCACCCACCACCACCACCACCCACCACCCACCCCCCACCCACCCACCCACCCACCCACCACCCACCACCAACCACCACCACCACCCACCACCAACCACCACCAACCACCCACCACCATCCACCACCCACCCACCCACCCACCACCACCACCCACCCACCAACCACCCACCACCCACCAACCACCACCAACCACCCACCACCCACCACCAACCACCACCACCACCCACCACCAACCACCACCAACCACCCACCACCATCCACCGCCCACCCACCACCCACCACCACCACCCACCCACCACCCACCACCACCACCCACCCACCCACCACCCACCAACCACCAACCACCAACCACCAACCACCAACCACCAACCACCACCCACCCACCAACCACCCACCACCCACCAACCACCACCAACAACCAACCACCAACCACCCACCACCACCAACCACCAACCACCACCCACCCACCCACCACCCACCAACCACCAACCACCAACCACCAACCACCAACCAACAACCACCACCCACCCACCAACCACCCACCACCCACCACCAACAACCAACCACCAACCACCAACCACCAACCACCACCCACCCACCACACTCATGATGCAGCGACACGCGGGAAGAACCACCGGCAACCACCACAGCAAAAACGATGGAGAGCAAGAAATATGGGAAGGACAGAACCGGTGGTTGATAGTGAGAGAGAGAGAGAGAGAGAGAGAGAGAGAGAGAGAGAGAGAGAGAGAGAGAGAGAGAGAGAGAGAGAGAGAGAGAGAGAGAGAGACATAGGGATCCAATGGGCAGCAGGAGAGTGACCAAAGTGTTAAAGGGTAGGTGTGGGAGGATGAGGACTGGTGCTACAGACCCTCCCCCCCACTAAGGTCAGTGGTGTGATGCTGCTGTTCAGCTGCTATACAGGCAGCCCATACAAAGCTGTGCTTCATGGAAACCCCATTGGAGCTCAACTCCAATCAACCCAATTATGAACATCATATTGTGTTCCATTTGCAGTTCTTCATGGAAATTGTTTGTGATATATACTGATTTTCATAGTTGAGCTGGCACCTAATGTCAATTTAATGTGCGTCATTTCGCTGGCACAATTATAGTTTTATATGGTGTGCTGAACTTGATGGCAGCTCAATGTATAGTCACATGACTGTTATCTATTAGCACGCCAACCCCACTGCTGTGTTTAAAACTAAATACTTATCGTTAGTGAAACACTACTAACGGCTCTCCATGTCTTCGGCTGACCCTCTCACTGCTGGCTTTTGTACCAAACATGTTGGAACACTAGTATGTAAACGCCACTCAGCCCTTAATGCATTTTTGTACTATTTTATACTTTTATTGAATTTGGCAGGATGTATTTTTAAAAAATCTCAAAAATCCATTAGCATTGTGTGAGGCCTGGACGAATAGGACGCCTGGCAGGCCAAGCTCAGTGTCTAATATAGACATAGAGTGTGGATGTGATGGGGATACTGACTCACTCTCCAGCGACACACACACACACACACACACACACACACAAGAACGGAGCACACACACACACACACACACACACACACACACACACACACACACACACAGAAGCACACACACACACACACACAGAAGCACACACACACACACACACACACACACACACACAAACACACACATACACACACACACACACACACACACACACACACACACACACACACACACACACACACACACACACACTGAAGCTCAGCCGCTGAGTGATGTCACAGCAGTCTCTGCAACAGCGCTTGGTTTTCTTTTTTTTTTTCTTTTGGCCCGGGACATGCACACTGCACATGCACACTGCACATGCAAACTGCACATGCTCACTGCACATGCACACTGCACATGCACACTGCACATGCACACTGCACATGCACACTACACACTGGACATGCACACTGGACATGCACACTGCACATGCACACTGCACATGCACACTGGACATGCACACTGGACATGCACACTGGACATGCACACTGCACATGCACACTGGACATGCACACTGCACATGCACACTGCACATGCACACTGGACATGCACACTGCACATGCACACTGCACATGCACACTGCACATGCACATGCACACTGCACATGCACTCTGCACACTGCACATGCACACTGCACAAGCACACTGCACACTGCACATGCACACTGCACATGCACACTGGACATGCACACTGCACATGCACACTGCACACTGGACATGCACACTGGACATGCACACTGCACACTGCACATGCACACTGCACATGCACACTGCACATGCACACTGGAAATACACACTGGACATGCACACTGGACATGCACACTGCACATGCACACTGGACATGCACACTGCACATGCACATGCACATGCACACTGCACATGCACTCTGCACACTGCACATGCACACTGCACAAGCACACTGCACACTGCACATGCACACTGCACATGCACACTGCACACTGCACATGCACACTGTTGCATAATGATTTTTCTCATAGGCTCTGCAGGTTTACAGGTACGATATGCAACACATTTGAGTTATAAATGTAGTCTTAAAGCCATTCCCACATGAAGACGCTCACTTGAAGGGAACAGGGATCTGGGTTCATGGCTCAGACAGAGAGAGAGGGTGTGAGACAGAGACAGAGATGATGTGAGACAAATAGAGAGGGTGTGAGACAGAGAAAGTGGGTGTGAGACAGAGAGAGAGGGTGTGAGACAGAGAGAGAGAGTGAGACAGAGAGAGAGGGTGTGAGACAGAGACAGAGAGGATGTGAGACAAATAGAGAGGGTGTGAGACATAGAGAGAGTGTGAGACAGAGAGAGAGGGTGTGAGACAGAGAGAGAGGGTGTGAGACAGAGACAGAGATGATTTGAGACAAATAGAGAGTGTGTGAGACAGAGAGATTGGGTGTGAGACAGAGAGAGTGTGAGACAGAGAGAGAGAGTGTGAGACAGAGAGAGGTTGTGAGACAGAGAGAGAGGGTGTGATACAGAGAGAGAGAGCGGGTGTGATACAGAGCGATGTGTGGGACACACATCGTGGTGAGGCAGAGAGAGGATTTGTGAGTCGGATAAAGAGGGTATGAGACAGGGAGAGAGTGTGTGAGACAGAGAGAGGGTGTGGGACAGACAGAGAAAGGGTGTGAGACAGAGAGAGATTATATAAGACAGAGAGAGTGGGTGTGAGACAGAGAGAGAGAGGGTGTGAGAGAGAGAGAGAGGGTGTGAGACAGAGAGAGAGAGGGTGTGAGACAGAGAGAGAGGGCGTGAGACAGAGAGAGAGAGAGGGTGTGAGATAGAGAAAGAGAGAGAGAGAGAGAGGGTGTGAGACAGAGAGAGGGTGTGGGACAGAGAGAAAGAGGGTGTGAGACAGAGAGAGAGAGGGTGTGAGACAGAGAGAGAAAGGGTGTGAGACAGAGAGAGAGGGTGTGGGAGAGAGAAAGAGGGTGTGAGACAGAGAGTTAAGGGGTGAGAGACAGAGAGAGAGAGAGGGTGTGAGACAGAGAGAGGGTGTGAGACAGAGAAAGATGGTGTGATACAGAGAGATGTGTGGGACAGACAGAGATAGAGGGTGTGAGACAGAGAGAGAGAGATTGTGTGAGACAAATAGAGAGGGTGTGAGACAGAGAGAGAGGGTGTGAGACAGAGACAGAGATGATGTGAGACAAATAGAGAGGGTGTGAGACAGAGAGAGTGGGTGTGAGACAGAGAGAGAGGGTGTGAGACAGAGAGAGAGCGTGAGACAGAGAGAGAGGGTGTGAGACAGAGAGAGAGTGTGAGACAGAGAGAGAGGGTGTGAGACAGAGACAGAGATGATGTGAGACAAATAGAGAGGGTGTGAGACATAGAGAGAGTGTGAGACAGAGAGAGAGGGTGTGAGACAGAGAGAGAGAGGGTGTGAGACACAGAGAGAGGGTGTGAGACAGAGAGAGGGTGTGAGACAGAGAGAGGGTGTGAGACAGAGAGAGGGTGTGAGACACAGAGAAAGGGTGTGAGACAGAGAGAGATTATATAAGACAGAGAGAGAGGGTGTGAGACAAAGAGAGAGAGGGTTTGAGACCGAGAGAGGGGGTGCTAGACAGAGAGAGAGGGTGTAAGACAGAGGGAGAGGGAGGGTGTGGGACAGAAAGAGGGTATGAGACACAGAGAGAGGGTGTGAGACAGAGATAGAGGGTGTGAGACAGAGAGAGGGGGTGTGAGACAGAGAGAGAGAGGGTGTGAGACAGAGAGAGGGTGTGAGACAGAGAAAGAGGGTGTGATACAGAGAGATGTGTGGGACAGACAGAGAGAGAGGGTGTGAGACAGAGAGAGAGAGATGGTGTGAGACAAATAGAGAGGGTGTGAGACAGAGAGAGCAGGTGTGAGACAGAGAGAGAGGGTGTGAGACAGAGACAGAGATGATGTGAGACACATAGAGAGGGTGTGAGACAGAGAGAGAGGGTGCGAGACAGAGAGAGTGGGTGTGAGACAGAGAGAGAGGGTGTGAGACATAGAGAGAGTGTGAGACAGAGAGAGAGGGTGTGAGACCGAGAAAGGTTGTGAGACAGAGAGAGAGGGTGTGATACAGAGAGAGAGAGAGGGTTTGAGACAGAGGGGGGTGTAAGACATAGAGAGAGAGGGTGTGAGACAGAGAGAGAGAGGGTGTGAGACAGAGAGAGGTTGTGAGACAGAGAGAGAGGGTGTGATACAGAGAGAGAGAGCGGGTGTGATACAGAGCGATGTGTGGGACAGACAGAGAGAGAGGGTGTGAGACAGAGGGAGAGGGAGGGTGTGAGACAGAAAGAGGGTCTAAGACAGAGAGCGATGGTGTGAGACAGAGAGAGAGGGAGGGTGTGAGACAGAAAGAGGTCTAAGACAGAGAGCGATGGTGTGAGACAGAGAGAGGGAGGGTGTGAGACAGAGAGGGTGTGAGACAGAGAGAGAGAGAGACAGAGAGGGTGTGAGACAGAGAGAGAGACAGAGAGAGAGACAGAGACAGAGACAGCGACAGAGACAGAGAGACAGAGAGACAGAGGTAGTTAAGATACAACCTGACCTGCTCTTATTAAGTGTAATCTATATCTAGTTTGACCTTAAGGTAGTTAAGATACAACCTGACCTGCTCTTATTAAGTGTAATCTATATCTAGTTTGACCTTAAGGTAGTTATAATACAACCTGACCTGTTCTTATTAAGTGTAATCTATATCTAGTTTGACCTTAAGGTAGTTAAGATACAAAATGACCTGCTCTTATTAAGTGTAATCTATATCTAGTTTGACCTTAAGGTAGTTAAGATACAACCTGACCTGCTCTTATTAAGTGTAATCTATATCTAGTTTGACCTTAAGGTAGTTAAGATACAACCTGACCTGCTCATATTCATATTAATTACGTAGCATTAGCCTACTCTATTGTAGGAGTCCCTCCTTGCTTCTCCGCGGGTTCTCCACCATTATACGCCTTGTTGTACAGTATGTCGGGGGAATTAGTACTTAAATGGCACAGAATCACTAGAACCTGTGTTTAGATCGGCGTTCAACTGCCGCGTGCATAACTCAAGGAATAGACATGGAGGCGCTTTGTTTAAATGTTTAGAAGCCCAAGGTTATCCTTTTCCCGCTCTTCTTCTCCGGGGGAAAGTATGGAATGTTGATTGCAATAACACATTTAGCTAGCTTGGCCTCAGGTTTATTTGAGCTGGGGCTTGTTATGTTATGGCACTTAGTGGAGGAACTGGGTGGTTTGAGGTCGTTGAGGGACTACTCTTGTCTACGGCACAGTCCCTGGCTATTTACCCACGGTGCATCCGAGGTGAACACAAAATGAGTCGAGGCCAGGAGGTCCAAACCAGAACTTTCCCAACCGGCGCGGGAATTCGTCACCTGCGCTCAGCCAAACAATTTGTATCGACAGAACACACTTAGGCGCAGAGAATTTAATTATTTGAATTGCCCGACACACACACACACACACACACACACACACACACACACACACACACACACACACACACACACACACACACACACACACACACCGCTGTCTCGCTCTCTCTCTCTCTCTCTCCCTCTCTCTCTCTCTCTCTCTCGCTCTCTCTCTCTCTCTGCCGTGGCGTCTGGTGGTGGTGGTGGTGGTGGTGCTGGTGGTGGTGGTGGTGGTGCTGGTGGTGGCGGTGGTGGTGGCGGTGGCGGTGGCGGTGGTGGCGGTGGTGGTGGTGGTGGTGGTGGTGGAGGTAGTGATGGTGGTGGCGGTGGTGGTGGTGGTGGTGGTGGCGGTGGCGGTGGTGGTGGTGGTGGTCGCGGTGGCGGTGGTGGTGGTGGCGATGGTGGTGGCGGTGGCAGTGGCGGTGGCGGTGGCGATGGTGGTGGCGGTGGTGGTGGTGGTGGTGGCGGTCTCTCTCTCTCTCTCTCTCTCTCTCTCTCTGTCTCTCTCTCTCTCTCTCTCTGCCGTGGCGTCTGGTGGTGATGCATGGTAAGCCACAGCTTTCAGAACCATGTCACGATATATAGACCTTAGTTCCATGTCCTTACACAGCCACAGTTAGAGTTCCACAGCCGTGGTCCCCTCACCTGTACTGGACCCCACCCTAAACACCTCCCATGGCATCTGAACTGACCCCTACCATGTGATGTGAACAGTGGCGTGGTGTTTTGGATCCCAAGAAATGTTTTAATTTCTCTTCTGAACAGAGAACAAGAGGCACAAAGGCTGATAGATGTTTCAAAAAGTACGTCCTAGGTTATTACTAGGAAATTCATCACATAACTCATCATAGTCATAACTTTGTGTTTTATTATGGGTAAACTCAATGTTGCCTGACTGAAGAATCCCTAATGGTTTTCTTTGGGGTGCCGGGCGTCTCTTAGGGGCGCTCATACCCCTGTCGCCCATCACTGTCATACAGAACTGATATTTTCCTATGCAGGCAACCCGTCCATTTCAGTGAGATTTGGAACTCAGCCCTTTTCCCCTTGAGAGACAGAAAACCCTACAACGCATTGTCACCGTTAGTATTGACCATATGTACTGTACATTTGAACAGATTGTAAACAATGACTTCATGAAAACAATTGAACTATCCCTTATAATGTTCCAGCTTGAATAAAAGTGATAGTGAGAGGACAGATTCCGATGTAGGGATCCAATGGCAATGGCTTAAGATGTGCAA
>CM051023.1:7435718-7448218 GCA_027704905.1 Muraenolepis orangiensis | reverse complement strand
CTATGGATGTATTTGTTTTAAATAGATATAGACTAATGGACGATGTGCCAGATTATATTCTTATGTCTGTTTCTCTTTAGGACTGAGTACTGACTACTGAGTTTAAGCCAACGGGGGATGTTTGTAAAAACCTCCTGAACCTCCCTACTCTGCAATGGAGAAATGCTTTTTTAAATATTGATATAAAGGGGATAGACTTTTTGAAAAGAGAAACATTATATTGATGATGCTGAATGTTTTATCATCACCGCATCATTCTAGATGGCCGGCTATCATCTGAAGGACCTTCTTGAAGCACACTTCCGGCTCTCCTTGCGTACTTGCGGTTCGGTTCAGAGTCGGTTCCCCTTGATCAGTGAGCTCAGGTTGCTTCCATCTGGTCGCAGATTAAAAATCTGCCGGACAGAACGGATTTAGCAACTCATGTGTCCTTGCTGTCATGTCATTCTATGTGTTGTGCTGTAACGTGTGTGTGTGTTGATTGGTGTGTGCGTGTGTTGATTGTGGATGATGATTGGATTACTGCCGGCTGCCATACAAATTTCCCATGGTGGATAATTGAAGATAATGACCTTACCTTACCTTGGTTAGGGCTTAGGGCATCTTTCCGTGAAAAGACAGAGTGGTTTGGGGAAATTGAGTGCCTTAACACCATGACAACCAACAATCAACAAGGTTGGTCTCTTTGTGATTGGCTTTTTATTACAGAAAATCTGATTGATTACCTGTGAGATTTCATATGTTTTCTTGGAAGAAATGATGGGCATGGCTCACTGTCCCCGCCCTCGCTCCCCTTGAGATGTATGAGATGCTGTGGCCCTGTGGCTTTGATCAGAGTTGGAGAACAAGCGTGAGCATGTGAAGTTGTTTGGCAGATTGTATTTCCCCGTGGATTCTGGTGACTCTGAATGAATTATGAAGGTGAAATAATGTTCATCTAGTGCTGCATACAAAAATACAACTATTTTCAAATGGTGCTGTGGTTGAAGCCACAACTCTATTCCCCCCCTCTGGGCTCAAGGTCATGTGTCTTTGACCTACGGTCCTCTCTTGCACTTTTTAAGTATCTTTTTACTTTGTTTTTTTCGACTGCCGGCTCGGGCCACAGCAGCGGAGAGAGTGGAGGCTGTCGGGGGGGAACTCGGCACAGATATGATGCTATTTAAATGCTAATGTGTTAAGAGGAGCAAAACGACCTTTATTCACACTCAACAAGGCAACAAGAGTGCTAAAAACAAGGGGCCCGCGTAAGAAATGAGCCCTCTTCCTCCTGCTCCGTCTATACTCCATCCTCCTCCTCCTCCCTCTCCCTGCGGTGTCAAATTGAAGGGTGTGTTGATAACTGGCTGGTGGGGACTTTGATAACATTCAGGCTTTGGTGTGAGGCCAGATGTTAAGTCGTACACGATTGGTGGGGGACAGAGGGTGCCAAGTCTTAAATCCGCTATTGGCTTGTGTCTACACAGAGAGTTTCCGGTCCAACAAGTCTCTATACAAGGTCTAAAGACTTTTGGACGTAATATGGAATGACCTCGTCTCTCAGTCAGTTTGAGTCAGTCTGACTAAATGGTTGCCGTGGGTTTCATCAGCACCATCGATAGCATCCGAGTCCAAATCCTCCACAGTCCACATTTAAGCTCCACCATAATGGTTTGTAGCGATCGTTCATGCGGTGTAGTGCTCTGTGTACCCGGAGAGCAGAAACATGCTTGGCGTTTGGCAGAAGCGATTTCTCTCACCTGAGAGACCTGCTGACCTCGCTTTCCTGCCTTTTGCCTGACATCAATATTCAATCGTTCAACAGTTGTTGGAGAATTCCCGTTTGTTTTTCCGAAGACCTACGCTCCCGTGTCTTTGTTTTGGTTTTTGGTTCCTCACACTCCAACAACCTACAGTACATGTGTGGTTCAGAGAGAGAGAGAGAAGAGCTCATGTATTCCGTATGTGTGTGTGTCTTGAGAGTCAGGGAGGCCCTTCCAGGGAACGCGTCACTCGGCAGCGAAAGGCCACAGAGAACGACATAACTAGCAGTAGCATAACTTCAGCGTCATCGCCACCGAACAGCAAGCGGGGGCCACAACGTCCCTCTGTCAGGTGGATGGGGAGTGGTTGGTGAGTCAATCAGGTGGAGTGGTCGGTGAGTCAGATGGACAGCCCTCAGACGGAGATCACCTGCTTCAGCTGCCGGGCCTACAGTCATTGATTTGTTTCCCAGTGGGTTATTTTTATATCAAAGATTAACCTGCCAATCAATCAATCAAACAAAGCATCATATTCTAACTATTCTTCTAACTCTATTCTTCTAACTCTATTAATTAACATATTGAATTGGTCTTAGTTTGTCCCCAAACGGTATCCTAGATGAACATAGAATTGGCGATTAATCCAATGTGTAAAATGTGGGGACAAAGGCGGCAGTAGAGCTCAGGAGGAAGAGCGGCCGGAAGGTTGCTGGTTCCATCCCCAGCTGTGGGGGATCCAAGAGGCATGACTTGTAAATGGCTTAGGATAAAAGCGCTCTATAAAAGCAGCCATAACCATTTACCATCACATAGAGAGAGACGTTGGTGTCAAGACATCGCACGTGGACACCGGCTCACGTTCACTTCCTCAGAAGATGAGATGCACACAGTTGCTTGGATCATGGATCAGCTTTAGAAAAGGCACAGATTGAATTGCATGGGATTCCTTTAGCCTCTGGGGCCACAGACCAGAAAAGTAGACCAACCCAATGTGGCGCTTCTGAATCCCAAATAACAGCCAAATCCAACCCAAAAGCAGCCGGTTTGCCCTCTGATGCTGATGGAGACTACAACAGAACAAGGAGGCTCAGAACCGCTGGGCCTTAGGGGGGGGGGACAAATCAAACCCCCCCCCCTCCCGTTAGAAATTGTTCAATATTTTGTACACAGTGAGTGTTGAAGTGGAGCAGTTGATGTCGTTAAGTCTCCATGCCGAAAAGATTACTAAGATCAATTCAATCGTTTCCTTTTGCACACACAAAACGCTCCGAGTGCGGTTCACTGTGGCTCATAACCGACAACACAATGGAATCAGTTTGTGGTAATTGTGTATTGAGCCTCATCCAATGTGACATAACACAGGTGCCTCCGCAGTGCTAACGCCCGCGCTATGAAGCACAAGCATTCATGTGATTTGATATCCAACTCATTGTTTATTTAGTTTGTTAACAGTAGTAAACCACATTGCTTGGCTAGAGACATTCTAAATCCTATGGATAGACATCACGTTGTTTGTCTTGTCTGCAGCAGTGTTCTAATACCATCCATTTATTCCTATAGTAATGAAGCCATAGAGCCAATGTGTGGACTTAATGTCATTCAAAGTGGAAGCTCCCTCCTGATTAGCCTGGCTTGAGGGAGAGGTTGTGGTTGAGTGATGGGCATGAAGGCAGCTCAAGGTACAAAATGGCTGCCCAGGTGGTTTTTTTCAGTCCATTGTATATTTAGTTTGGGAATAACAGAAACAAATTGCCATTGAATATCCCCGTGGACAGGGGATGGTTGTTATTGTACCACATACAGGAATTGCTTGCAGTGCATTCATAGACTTAACAGAAGCACCCCTCTGGGACAATGTATTGTGACTGTCACAAAGTTAGTATTGACTGCCAACACAATGGGTTGGAGGGCTGTCACGTTGTGTGGGCCACATTCACGGTGTGTCTGAGGCCTTTCTTATAAAACCAGGGCAAAACCAGAGCACTGGAGGGCGTGGCCGTTGTCCAGCGGGTGTCTGACGTTTTGTCCGTTTGCCGGTCGTGCCTAGCTTCGTTTATTCCAAGTTTACTCAAATGAAACGTGCTGTGTGAGTGTCCAAAGGTGTCTCCTTTTTTCTCTTTTCAGAGAGCGTGCACAACACTCGTCAACACTCCCGGTCAACATCCAACCCCCCCCCCCCCCGTAACGTCCACTTCCAGGACTCCCGGTCAACTCCCCATTTCCACGGTTGCTGCTCCGTCACAGCGTTCCCCCCCATCCCAACAATTCTGTGTGTGTGTGTGTGTGTGTGTGTGTGTGTGTGTGTGTGAGTGTGTGTGTGTGTGTGTGTGTGTGTGTGTGATCTATAAAGAGGATTCAATCCTCAAGATTAAGATTTAGATTTAGATGACATGAGACAGCTGCATACCAAATAATAATCCATGTTCATGATGGTCTAATGGTCTAATGCTAAACGCCTACAATGCTTCCCATTCATTTGTAGACAGTCCAAAGTTCAGTCAAGAACCTTATCTGGATTGTCACTGACTCCCTTTAATGAACTGCATTGAGATAATAGTTTAACGCTAACAAAAGAACAGATAATAAATGATATATCTATCTAGAAGTGTGTGAGCATGGTCAGATTCAAGGCTTTATGTTCACATGACAGACGTTGGTCTTTCTCAATAGGCTCATATGAGCTCAGACATTGAGCTAGTTCCGTAGAGTTTCACAATAAGGGTTCAATGATCAGGCCGTTTGTTCCCCCATGAAACCCAAATGGACCGAAGCCTCATTCCCATGAGCACGTATCAAACCCCCAGACTCGCTCACTCACATTTGGTTTGTTTTGGTTTGTTTTCCCGGCGGCCTTCCTCGCCGCTCACACCTCAGGAAACCTCTCCTTAACGTCACGGGGGCTACGGTCGGCCCAGAGTCTGAGGGTTTATGAGGCTTGTGTCGGGGAGCCCGGGGAGAGCCAGGGTGAGCTGGCGTTGTTTTTGGTCTCTCGCCGTGTTTGTTTCTAACTCTTTTCCACCGAAGCACATGGCAGGGTGCAGATAAGCATGAAGTATGGCTAGAGCAATCACTCGCTACATTTCACACCCCGGGATATCAAAGGATTAAGCGTCGGTATGGTCGGTATCTCCCTCCGCCTCCTCCTCCTCCTCCTCTCCCTCCTCCACTCCTCCTCCTCCTCCTCCGCCTCCTCCTCCTCCTCCTCCTCCTCCTCCTCCTCCTCCTCCTCCTCCTCCTCCTCCTCTCCTCCTCCTCCTCCTCCTCTTCCTCTCCTTCCTCTCCTTCCTCTCCTCCTCCTCCTCCTCCTCCTCCTCCTCCTCCTCCTCCTCCTCCTCCTCCTCCTCCTCCTCCTCCTCCTCCTCCTCCATCTGTCTCTTATAACACAACCATACATAACAATATGTTAAACATACTGTAGTCACTATATCTGTCTCTTATAACACAACCATACATAACAATATGTTAAATATACTGTAGTCACTATATCTGTCTCTTATAACACAACCATACATAACAATATGTTAAATATACTGTAGTCACTATATCTGTCTCTTATAACACAACCATACATAACAATATGTTAAATATACTGTAGTCACTATATCTGTCTCTTATAACACAACCATATGTAACACTATGTTAAATATACTGTAGTCACTATATCTGTCTCTTATAACACAACCATACATAACAATATGTTAAATATACTGTAGTCACTATATCTGTCTCTTATAACACAACCATACATAACAATATGTTAAATATACTGTAGTGGGATTGGTGTACGGCTCTTAAACTACATGGAAATGTGCTCTTCTCCGAGCGGAAATAACCGGGTGCGTTGTTATGAGCTCAGAGCTGTCTGTGGAAAAATGTGTGTTGGGCTGCACCTGCGGTGTCTCTCCACCAGAGGGCAGCAGAGTATCGTGTCACACACACTGTTGGAGCCAAACGAATAGGATTGAATGTTATTGAGTTGTGATCATGATGTTTGAATGTATATATATATATAGATATAGATATAGATAGATATATAGATATATACATATATATATAGATATCTATATATATATAGATATCTATAGATACATAGATATAGATATATGTATATGTATATCTATATGTATCGATATAGATATCTATATATAGCCGGTATTTACCGGTTTTTAGCGGGTAAAAATTATAAAAAAACGGTAATTTAAAAAGCTGCCTGTCAAAATGTCCGGTAATAATGCTCATACTAAACTGAGAGCAGCCCCCGTTGGACTTCTCCATCACGACAACCGGCTCTCGATCAAAACATGACCGCTAAGTTTAGAATTTGTCCGGTAAAACCCTGATATATATATGTATGTGTCCCTGTGTCCCTGTGTGTGTGTGTGTGTGTGTGTGTGTGTGTGTGTGTGTGTGCAGGGCAGGGGTCCGGTGCCTCGCTCGAGGCCACCTCGGCGGTGCGGCCGGGTGTTTCGGGGGGGGGGACTCGAACCGGCGACCTTCCGGTTCCCCTCCCCCCGACGGACCGAGCTATCCCGGTGCGCCGATTCTCCAGAAGGAAGCGAGAGCCGTTCCTCCGGAGACCTTCCGCCCTCAGAGGGCGGTGTGAATGGGGAAGGAGCCGACCGGAGAGGACCGGCGGGGCGGGGCGGCGCAGGGCAGCGGCACGGGCGGCACGCGGGAACACCGGCTCCTCCTGAGGGGAGCCGCCGCCCGCTTCCTCAGCTGGCGCATGTCACCGGTGAACAAGCTCCACGACCACGGGTCTGGGGACCAGGGGAGAGAAGGGAAGCCATTAAGGGGAAACAGAGCATTCCGTTGTAGTGACGCCCAGAGACCGCTAGATGGCGCCTTGGAACCCAAACGGCTGCAAGAACCTGACGACAACAAAACAACCTCAAGATCATCTGACCTTTAATGTTCATATCCTTGTAACGGACATGAATCAATTAATTCATAATACTACTTATAAAAAGTAGCCCGTATGTCCACATTTCATCACATTTAGAGAGAGAGAGAGAGAGAGAGAGAGAGAGAGAGAGAGAGAGAGAGAAAAGCTAGAAACTAGAAACATTGTTGGTCTCATAGAAAAACACATGAGTTCTTCAATTTTTTGTCTACATTTAAGTGTGTGTACATGGTGAGTCGCAGGTAAAGTGTGTGTGTGTGTGTGTGTGTGTGTGTGGTTACCATGGTGAGAAGCAGGGGCAGAATGATGGCTGGAATGAGACCCTCAAACCCATCAGTGCCAGCAAGGACGGGCTAGACTGAAGGACACACACACACACTCATGTGTCTGTCCCCCTGGTCGCTCCTCCTACGACCCCTCACCTGTCTGTCCCCCTGATCCCTCCTCCTAAGACCCCTCACCTGTCTGTCCCCCTGGTCCCTCCTCCTACGACCCCTCACCTGTCTGTCCCCGTGGTCCTTCCTCCTACGACCCCTCACCTGTCTGTCCCCCTGGTCCCTCCTCCCACGACCCTTCACCTGTCTGTCCCCCTGGTCCCTCCTGATACGACCCCTCACCTGTCTGTCCCCCTGGTCCCTCCTCCTATGACCCCTCACCTGTCTGTCCCATGGTCCCTCCTCCTACGACCCCTCACCTGTCTGTCCCCCTGGTCGCTCCTCCTACGACCCCTCACCTGTCTGTCCCCCTGGTCCCTTCTCCTATGACCCCTCACCTGTCTGTCCCCCTGGTCCCTCCTCCTACGACCCCTCACCTGTCTGTCCCCCTGGTCCCTCCTCCTACGACCCCTCACCTGTCTGTCCCCCTGGTCCCTCCTCCTACGACCCCTCACCTGTCTGTCCCCCTGGTCCCTTCTCCTACGACCCCTCACCTGTCTGTCCCCCTGGTCCCTCCTCCTACGACCCCTCACCTGTCTGTCCCCCTGGTCCCTCCTCCTACAACCCCTCACCTGTCTGTCCCCCTGGTCCCTCCTCCTACGACCCCTCACCTGTCTGTCCCCCTGGTCCCTTGTCCTACGACCCCTCACCTGTCTGTCCCCCTGGTCCCTCCTCCTACGACCCCTCACCTGTCTGTCCCCCTGGTCCCTCCTCCTACGACCCCTCACCTGTCTGTCCCCCTGGTCCCTCCTCCTACGACCCCTCACCTGTCTGTCCCCCTGGTCCCTCCTCCTACGACCCCTCACCTGTCTGTCCCCCTGGTCCCTCCTCCTACGACCCCTCACCTGTCTGTCCCCCTGGTCCCTCCTCCTACGACCCCTCACCTGTCTGTCCCCCTGGTCCCTCCTCCTACGACCCCTCACCTGTCTGTCCCCCTGGTCCCTCCTCCTACGACCCCTCACCTGTCTGTCCCCCTGGTCCTTCCTCCTACGAACCCTCACCTGTCTGTCCCCCTGGTCCCTCCTCCTACGACCCCTCACCTGTCTGTCCCCCTGGTCCCTTCTCCTACGACCCCTCACCTGTCTGTCCCCCTGGTCCCTCCTCCTACGACCCCTCACCTGTTTGTCCCCCTGGTCCCTCCTCCTACGACCCCTCACCTGTCTGTCCTCCTGGTCCCTCCTCCTACGACCCCTCACCTGTCTGTCCCCCTGGTTCCTCCTCCTACGACCCCTCACCTGTCTGTCCCCCTGGTCCCTCCTCCTACGACCCCTCACCTGTCTGTCCCCCTGGTCCCTTCTCCTACGACCCCTCACCTGTCTGTCACCCTGGTCCCTCCTCCTACGACCCCTCACCTGTCTGTCCCCCTGGTCCCTCCTCCTACGACCCCTCACCTGTCTGTCCCCCTGGTCCCTCCTCCTACGACCCCTCACCTGTCTGTCCCCCTGGTCCCTCCTCCTACGAACCCTCACCTGTCTGTCCCCCTGGTCCCTCCTCCTACGACCCCTCACCTGTCTGTCCCCCTGGTCCCTCCTCCTACGACCCCTCACCTGTCTGTCCCCCTGGTCCCTCCTCCTACGACCCCTCACCTGTCTGTCCCCCTGGTCCCTCCTCCTACGACCCCTCACCTGTCTGTCCCCCTGGTCCCTCCTCCTACGACCCCTCACCTGTCTGTCCCCTGGTCCCTCCTCCTACGACCCCTCACCTGTCTGTCCCCCTGGTCCCTCCTCCTACGACCCCTCACCTGTCTGTCCCCTGGTCCCTCCTCCTACGACCCCTCACCTGTCTGTCCCCCTGGTCCCTCCTCCTACGACCCCTCACCTGTCTGTCCCCTGGTCCCTCCTCCTACGACCCCTCACCTGTCTGTCCCCTGGTCCCTCCTCCTACGACCCCTCACCTGTCTGTCCCCCTGGTCCCTCCTCCTACGACCCCTCACCTGTCTGTCCCCTGGTCCCTCCTCCTACGACCCCTCACCTGTCTGTCCCCTGGTCCCTCCTCCTACGACCCCTCACCTGTCTGTCTCCCTGGTCCCTCCTCCTACGACCCCTCACCTGTCTGTCCCCATGGTCCCTCCTCCTACGACCCATCACCTGTCTGTCCCCCTGGTCCCTCCTCCTACGACCCTCACCTGTCTGTCCCCCTGGTCCCTCCTCCTACGACCCCTCACCTGTCTGTCCCCCTGGTCCCTCCTCCTACGACCCCTCACCTGTCTGTCCCCCTGGTCCCTCCTCCTACGACCCCTCACCTGTCTGTCCCCCTGGTCCCTCCTCCTACGACCCCTCACCTGTCTGTCCCCCTGGTCCCTCCTAATACAGCTCTTATCCTCCTGGATGTCAGTCCTTCCTCCTCCACAGTATTATGACTTATGTTTATTCATGAGTATTCCATCCTTTCACTTATCCTTTTGTACCCGATATATTGGGGTTGTCATACTTTTGCTGGACTTTCTGGACTCTTCTAGTAATCATAACAATCAAGACTCAAGATTCAAGATTATAGATGTTTTTATTTGCCATATGCAATAACAAGTTCAATGGAATACTCCATATTCCCCCCCGCAAGTATGAATGTTCTAAAGTAATAAAGACCTTAGCTACCAAATAAGGGTCGAAGGTCAAGTTTGGGCTCAGGATTCATGTGCACGTTCAACAACGTCATAAAAAGACATTTTCTGCCACATTTTCAATGATCTGCTGAAGGGAACTTGGATGGCCAGCAGTAGAACTTTAAGGTAATTGTTGGCAGTTCAACACTCGTACTCGTATTTACGTCCACAATTGTCACTAGAAATGTATTTTAAAAGCTGACTATGTCCAGCGTTGCTCATTCACAAATCTGGTTGTGGTGTTTCCTCTAGTTGTGTCATAATTGTTGTGTGGTTTGGTTGTGTGGGCGGCAGGACAGCTCAGTCTGTTGGACTTGGGGCTTGGGAACCGGAAGGTCGCCGGTTCAAGTCCCCGGAAAGGAACAAGACCAACGGAATGAGAAGCGGTACTCGGCCACTTCTCCTCCCGGGTTCACTGCCTCAGTGCCCTCGAGCAAGGCACCGGACCCCTCCCCTGCTCCCCTGTATATCCAATAGCTGGTACCCACTGCTCCTCATACTAGGATGGGTTGCATGAGAGGAACTCATCTCACTGTGTGGACATGAGACAAAAGAGGAAGTGATTCAGATTAGTAAACCCAATGCGTCTGAGGATCTTAACTCGTCCACACAGCAGAGCAGGAGGCTCACAAGTTCTCTGGTTTTCTGTCCACTTGGCTCATATTTGAGTAGGAGTGAAGACTCTTCCAGCGGCCTTCCACTTCAGCATAACACTGGAGCACTATTCAGGGACCTGTCTCAGTCAGAACAATCACAAGCTTTAAGACTCACACACAGAGATGGGCTCTGAGGCCGATCCAGTAGATCCACACCACACCAATATACATGTTGAACTAAGTAATAGTACACCTTGTACTCCATGTGTCACCATATGCAATGTTAACATCGCACACAATGGACAAATGTTTAATTCATTTGCAACCTCAAATTACATTCTCACAATTGTCCAAAGAGGAGGAAGCAACATGTGATAGGAATCATAACAATACACAGCTTGTACATTTATTAATGTCCCTCATTTAGGAGAATCACCACAAACTGTTTAGCAAAACCAATGACTGATAGAAATAAACATGGATTTAAGAAAATAGGAAAAATAGTTCTACGATGTATGCAATGATGAATCATATATAGAATAGGCGCTGGGCACATGCATGTGTGTGTGTGTCTGTGGGTGTGTGTGTTTGGTGTGTGTGTGTGTGTGTTTGGTGTGTGGGTGTATGTGTGTTTGTGTGTGTGTGTGTGTGTGTTTGGTGTGTGTGTGTGTGGGGGTCATGGGAACGCTATGAATTTTTTTTTCCCAATTCCGAGACTTGACCTCCAAGCAAAGAGGCTCGGTGCTGTAAGCTCACACACACACACACACACTCACACACACACACACACACACACGCACACACACACGCACACACGCACGCACGCACACACGCGCACGCACGCACACACACACACGTCTTGGCGTTGAGTGCTGGTCTAACTGCCGAGGGGGAGGAGTCAGCCTCTTGCTGTTGGAGTAACACGCCTCCATCACAACTCATAGATCTCCCTCTCACATGCCAGGGGCGGAGCCAGGGGCTGTGTCCCAAATCACTCCCTAGTCCCTAGTCCCTAGACCCTAGTCCCTAGTCCCTAGTCCTTTGTCCCTAGTCTCTAGTCTCTAGTCCCTAGACCGTAGTACCTAGTCCCTAGTCCCTAGTCTCTAGTATCTAGTCCCTAGACCGTAGTCCCTAGTCCCTCGTCCCTAGTCTGTATTCCCTAGTCCCTAGACCGTAGTCCCTAGTCTCTAGTCCCTAGTCTCTAGTCCCTAGACCGTACTCCCTAGTCCCTAGTCCCTAGTCTCTAGTCCAGGGGTCCCCAAACTTTTTCCTGTGAGGGCCACATAACTTTTCCCTTCTCTGATGGGGGCCGGGGTCAGTTTGTAACAGAAAAAGTGTGACGATCGCAGGGGTGCCTAAACGTAAACATGTATTGTTTTCCAGAAAGCGACACATAACCAAATATTAATAACCCTTTCCGGGATCTTCACAGAAAAAAAAGTCAGGAAATAAATAATAACACTATTAATGAAATAAATAACACTATTTATGAAATAAATAATAACCAAATAACCCTCTCTGGGTTCTTCACAGAAAAAAGTCAGGAAATAAATAACACTATTTGTGAAATAAATAATAACCAAATAACCCTCTCTGGGTTCTTCACAGAAAAAAAGTCCACTGAACATTAATAATAATAATAAGACTTATATAGCGCTTTTCCAGGTGCTCAAAGACGCTTTACAGGAAATAGAAAACATAAAGACTAATACAAAACACAACAAACACAACACAACAAAACAAGAAACAAAACAAAGCAGAGAACAAATGATGGGTTGAAAGCAAGAGTGAAGAGGTGGGTTCTGAGGGCTGTTTTAAAGCACAGAAGGGTGTTGGCGTTGCGGATGTGGATGGGAGGGCGTTCCAGAGGGAGGGTTTTAAAGCACAGAAGGGTGTTGGCGTTGCGGATGTGGATGGGAGGGCGTTCCAGAGGGAGGGTTTTAAAGCACAGAAGGGTGTTGGCGTTGCGGATGTGGATGGGAGGGCGTTCCAGAGGGAGGGTTTTAAAGCACAGAAGGGTGTTGGCATTGCGGATGTGGATGGGAGGGCGTTCCAGAGGGAGGGGGCCGCTGCACAACATGCTCTGTCACCCCAGGTCCGGAGCTTAGTCCTGATGGGTTTTAATAGGTTAGCATCAGCAGACCTGAGGCGACGGTTAGGGGTGTGGCGGTGGAGGAGGTCAGAGAGGTAGGGGGGGGCCAGGTTATTGAGCGCTTTGAAGGT
>CM051023.1:7408218-7430718 GCA_027704905.1 Muraenolepis orangiensis | reverse complement strand
TCGTACACCTTAAGCACCGCAGATTTCACTCGTGCATAGACCTTACAGTCTGCGGGACTCAAAGCGGAGTATGCCTCCTGGGCTCTACCAGTGAGAACACACTGCAACATCATACAACCATCTTCATCACTCCAGTTCCTTGCCTCTGCCAAACGCTCAAATAATGAAAAAAATACATCGGGGTCTTTCTCATTAAATTTGGGAAGCAAGCGCAGATCATGTAAAATGTCTAACGAGGTGGCCGCCCCCCGAGACGGATCACCAGTAACATCAGCAACCTCTGAACCGAGCCACTTTCCCTGCCCGACTAGATCTAGCTTCCTATTCTGCAGTTCTAATCTGGCAAGCTCAGTCTTCTGCTTCATTTCCTCTAAAGCCAAGTCTCGTCTCTGCTTTCCTTCTTCTAAAGCCAACTCTTGTCTCTGCTCCAACAGCAGAAGTTCCTTCTGTTGCTCAAAACTGAGAGTTTGTCATCCAGCTGGCTTGAGAACACCCTTCTCTACCAAATCTGCCTTTAAACTGGTTTTGACAGCCACCTTTGACAGTCTAACAGGTATCTCAATATCATATCTCTCAGCAATTAACAACAACTGCTCCTTAGTGCACTGGTCTAACAGTTCTACTGACTGCTCCTTAGTGCACTGGTCTAACAGTTCTACTGACTGCTCCTTAGTGCACTGGTCTAACAGTTCTACTGACTGCTCCTTAGTGCACTGGTCTAACAGTTCTACTGACTGCTCCTTAGTGCACTGGTCTAACAGTTCTACTGACTGCTCCTTAGTGCACTGGTCTAACAGTTCTACTGACTGCTCCTTAGTGCACTGGTCTAACAGTTCTACTGACTGCTCCTTAGTGCACTGGTCTAACAGTTCTACTGACTGCTCCTTAGTGCACTGGTCTAACAGTTCTACTGACTGCTCCTTAGTGCACTGGTCTAACAGTTCTACTGACTGCTCCTTAGTGCACTGGTCTAACAGTTCTACTGACTGCTCCTTAGTGCACTGGTCTAACAGTTCTACTGACTGCTCCTTAGTGCACTGGTCTAACAGTTCTACTGACTGCTCCTTAGTGCACTGGTCTAACAGTTCTACTGATGGTGACTCTTCAAAGTCATCCACAACAGAGGCCATAGTACACTATTGGTTACAAACAAACAAAACTTATGTTGGGATCATGAAGCGTGATAACCAAGAACAAGACAGTCTGATCAAATGGAACCTCCCCACCCTGACTAACTAAAGATACTAACTAACTAACTAACTCAAACCCTAGTCTTCGTGCCACTACTTGTAGGGGGTACTTATGCAGTAGAACTCTCTGGGCAGAAGAAGCAACTGTTATACAGCCGCCCCTCTGTGCCAGAGATCTGCTCCCGAGAGGACACAAGTGCCTGACGACACAAGTGCCTGACGACACAAGTGCCTGACGACACAAGTGCCTGACGACACAAGTGCCTGACGACACAAGTGCCTGACGACACAAGTGCCTGACGACACAAGTGCCTGTCTCTACCCACGTTTGCAGCCGCCTAAAGGTCACACCAAGACAAGCCCCCTATTGGGAACATGCCATCTTAGCCTATCCGGGGATTAATGGTTCCCAAGACGCACAGACTGTCCCATTAAGGTACCAAAACTCCAACGCCTCAACATGAGTAATACCAAAACAAATTAACAAACCTCTTGACTACAAGAAATCTGCAGAGAAAGAAGAAAAAAACTGCTACTTTTCCAAATCCCAAACAACCAAACACCCAAGAACAAAGAACAAATCACATGTGGTACTCCCCACAAATAATTAGGCTACAAACCAATGCTAACCAACAGGCTACAAACACTAGCTCCAAACCCTCAGGTCACAGACACTAGTTTAACCAATTAACCTAATTATCCTTTCCAATTAGCCCTTCCAGAATCAGACAGAGCCAAACAAATTGTCCCAACAGGAACTCAAACACAAATGCCAGCCAAATTACCAAACACAAATGCCAGCAAGAATCTAACCACACTAGGCCAAATTACAACAAGCAAAGTCAATTTCAACAAAAGGTCCACCAAACGGACGAGCCCCCAACTTGTCACAAACGGGTCAATTGTGACAAGTAGGGAGTCCACACGTGATAACAGTTGAACAATATAATTTATTCAAACCTATGTCTAACCAAAATGAACGATCGACAAACAATGAATATGGATGTATCAGAATCAGTGGTGAATGCGGTGTGTGGATGAGTGAGAAAGTGTTGTGTGGTGCGGGTGGTGTAAGTATTAGTATTATATATCCAAGGATCAACAGTGGGTGCTGGATAACCTGTTCCTGGGAGTGGAGAAGCAGACAGAGGGGATTAGACAAGGAAACCTAAATAGTCCATGTGCAGACAGCTCTCACTGCCCAGGTGCGGCCAATTGGGCTAACGACCCACCCACTCCACCATGCTCTCTGAGTCAGCAGACTCACCCACTAGCAGGTAGAGTGGGGGTCGTCACAATAGCATATAACAATGAATATTTTATTACATTGATTTATATATATATATATTGCTCTTTTTTTGTGCTAATATATTGCATTTCATATATGCATTTTTATATTTTTATACATTTAACTTTATGCAGTTTGTACTTTTTGCTTCTTTTTTTATTCTATTATTTTTATAACTGCTGTCTGTCGTCGGGTATTGCACATATGATTTTCACCCATTGCTTATACTTGTATAACTTTGATGTGACAATAAACTTGACTTGAAGTCAAAAGTCTTAGGTTCAAAGGACAGGCTGTAGTCTAACCAATCGTTGTCGGCAGGATTTGAACCTGCGCGGGGAAACCGGGGAGAGAGGGAGAGGGAGAGAGAGAGAGAGAGGGAGAGAGAGAGAGAGAGAGGGAGGGATTCCCTGTGCTCTGCTTATGCTGGTTGTACTTGTTGCCTAGGTAATAGCCTGGGTCGCAACCGAGTGATAAGTCATTAGTCACATGACCTGAGCTGATGTGTTGGGTCCACTAGAATGATATACAAAACTACATCTCTGCCTTACAGTCTTACACCTTAAACAAACCTTGTGCCTCTTCGTGTGCTAATACATTAAATATTAACGGTTATTAAACCGTAAATCTCCGTCTGCGTATATCTTCCTGTCAACACCTCAACGTCGCCTTCAAAATAAAAGCATCTCCAACCAAAACCAGAAATGAGACAAATGAAGCTTTAAACAAATATGCGGTAACATGGTTTATATAGCATTTAACCATAACCATAATATAAACATGGAGACCAGTGAACTGCAAGTGAATTCATGATTTCAATTATCAATTGCATTTTTCTTTCCAATGAGAAGCATTGGTGGTATAGAGGAGAGCATAGCTGCCTTCCAAGCAGCTGACCCGCTTTGATTCCCGGCCAATTCACCGATGTCTGTTTACTTATCCTTCATAATGTAATTTCCGACTCTAAAGAGGTAGCTCTAGCATCCATTCCTCTGCTGAATATTTTACACATCAAATTTTAAAAACAGTATCATTCTTTGCCGGAACAATGACTTGACCCGATGAGGATGGGATTTGAACCCACGCGTGCAGAGCACAATGGATTAGCAGTCCATCGCCTTAACCACTCGGCCAGAGATGGGGCAAAAGGGACTGCTACGGTGGGGGAAGAAGAGAGAGGAGAGGAGAGAGAGAGAGAGAGAGAGAGAGAGAGAGAGAGAGAGAGAGAGAGAGAGAGAGAGAGAGAGAGAGAGAGAGAGAGAGAGAGAGAGAGAGAGAGAGAGAGAGAGAGAGAGAGTTCATGTGCTCTGCTTATGTTCGTTATACTTGTTGTGCTTTGAGGCACCGTTTGAGCAACCCCACTGTGTGTTGTGTTTATCTTGTAGTAGTAGATAGCGTGTTGTTTTAACCCCACTGTGTGTTGTGTTTATCTTGTAGTAGTAGATAGCGTGTTGTTTTAACCCCACTGTGTGTTGTGTTTATCTTGTAGTAGTAGATAGCGTGTTGTTTTAACCCCACTGTGTGTTGTGTTTATCTTGTAGTAGTAGATAGCGTGTT
The DNA here is from genome assembly GCA_027704905.1 of Muraenolepis orangiensis. NCBI lineage: Eukaryota > Metazoa > Chordata > Actinopteri > Gadiformes > Muraenolepididae > Muraenolepis > Muraenolepis orangiensis. The sequence goes on along the minus strand of CM051023.1, from coordinate 7,426,683 downwards.
GTTTTAACCCCACTGTGTGTTGTGTTTATCTTGTAGTAGTAGATAGCGTGTTGTTTTAACCCCACTGTGTGTTGTGTTTATCTTGTAGTAGTAGATAGCGTGTTGTTTTAACCCCACTGTGTGTTGTGTTTATCTTGTAGTAGTAGATAGCGTGTTGTTTTAACCCCACTGTGTGTTGTGTTTATCTTGTAGTAGTAGATAGCGTGTTGTTTTAACCCTACTGTGTGTTGTGTTTATCTTGTAGTAGTAGATAGCGTGTTGTTTTAACCCCACTGTGTGTTGTGTTTATCTTGTAGTAGTAGATAGCGTGTTGTTTTAACCCTACTGTGTGTTGTGTTTATCTTGTAGTAGTAGATAGCGTGTTGTTTTAACCCTACTGTGTGTTGTGTTTATCTTGTAGTAGTAGATAGCGTATTGTTTTAACCCTACTGTGTGTTGTGTTTATCTTGTAGTAGTAGATAGCGTGTTGTTAATGCTCTTTATGTCGCTACCACTTTCCCTTAGACTGTGGTTTTATTTTTGGATTGACCACATCATTTACATAGGTAGTGATAATTAAGTTTGCACTGCCGCTTTTTTGGTGGCTCTCCTCTTTCCACACACTCCTGGTCTTCGCGTGCTGCCTTTTGGTGTCTCCAGTCACGGTGACCATTCAACGTCGCCGTTGCTGTTGGTGTTGCCACTGGAGATGGTTGCTGAGAGGGAGGGGGTGGCAGATGCGAGGACCAGCCAGGGAATGGGGCGGGTGGTACATGACCCTGCCCGTACGAGGACCAGGGAGGAGGAGATGGGGCGGGTGGTACATGACCCTGCCCGTACGAGGACCAGGGAGGAGGAGATGGGGCGGGTGGTACATGACCCTGCCCGTACGAGGACCAGGGAGGAGGAGATGGGGCGGGTGGTAGATGACCCTGCCCGTACGAGGACCAGGGAGGAGGAGATGGGGCGGGTGGTACATGACCCTGCCCGTACGAGGACCAGGGAGGAGGAGATGGGGCGGGTGGTACATGACCCTGCCCGTACGAGGACCAGGGAGGAGGAGATGGGGCGGGTGGTACATGACCCTGCCCGTACGAGGACCAGGGAGGAGGAGATGGGGCGGGTGGTACATGACCCTGCCCGTACGAGGACCAGGGAGGAGGAGATGGGGCGGGTGGTACATGACCCTGCCCGTACGAGGACCAGGGAGGAGGAGATGGGGCGGGTGGTACATGACCCTGCCCGTACGAGGACCAGGGAGGAGGAGATTAGGCTGGTGGCAGATGACCCTGCCCGTACGAGGACCAGGGAGGAGGAGATGGGGCGGGTGGTAGATGACCCTGCCCGTACGAGAACCAGGGAGGAGATGGGGCGGGTGGTAGATGACCCTGCCCGTACGAGGACCAGGGAGGACCGGCCTCTCTGCACTTCAGCTGCACTCTGCATCTGTTTGCTCAGCTGACTGAAAAATAAGTTTGTAAATAAGTTTTTAACCTCATTTGGTAACAATTGTGAAACACTTCAACCACAATTAATAGGATAAATAATGCATTTCTGTTTTAATGTAATAACTTGCATAATACACAATGTTTATGGTAAATCTAATCATCCCTTACCTTGTGATATCCACATTTGCAGGGGATTTGTTTCCTGAAGATATCATATTCACGCATTGGCAAATTAAATGGAGGAGTCAATGGACAGGCGTCAATGCGCTTCATGACAGCCTTCCATCTCCTAGAGCCCGGCTCGGTACCTGTGGTGAACCGGTACCCTCGGCATACAGGCTCAGGATACCTGCCCGATACGCCTCGGGTATACCAGTCTTCGTCATTTCTGAAAATATCAGGGTAAATGCTGCGTTACACAACGGGAATCGAGAAGCCCAACGGGGGGGGGGGGTGAATCGAACACCATGAAGCGCGGGGGGGGGGTGCGCGGGGGGGGTGGGAATCGTCGCAGTGGTTCAATATAATCTGTTCTCCTCAGGGGCCCCCGTCCAGCTCGGGGCCCCCTTCCAGCTCGGGGCCCCAGGCAATTGCCTACGTTGCCTACACTGTTGCGAGACGCCCCTGCAGACTAGACTATAAGGGGACAACTATGGAAAAAAGTACATCGACAATTTCAATATCAAGCCCTGAAATAAAAACGATTTCGAAAATTCATAAATATCCATATAGATAGATCGATAGGTCGATAGGTCGATAGATCGATAGATCGATAGATCGTGATAGATGGATAGATAAATATCCCGAGGGAAAAGCTTCCAGCAGCTCGTGACACAAAAACAAACAATTCTACTATTAAAATATGAAAACAAAGCGGCGTAGACAATTGTAGAATTATACTGTACAATTACAATTAAATCATTTGCTTGTAAATGAATATTGCTTGTTACGCTGTCGATCGATGAGTCGATGTTAGAGGTTGTATCTGAAACTTGGGTGAATTCATGATCTTCAATGTTCTTTAGAATTAGAAGCATTGGGGTGAGAATAGCTGCCTTCCAAGCAGTTTATTCCCAGCCAATGTCATTCTGACATTGTGCCAATGAGGATGGGATTCGAACCAACGCGTGGAAAGCACAATGGATTAGCAGTCCATCGCCTTAACCACTCGGACACCTCAACTCTCCAGAGATTGCAGATCTGTGCACAATATTTGATACTGTATTGAATGTGCTCTGGAAAACACCCTTTACCACTGAAAAACTGTTCAGTTATTAAATTATCAATTGCATTTCTCTTTACAATGAGAAGCATTGGTGGTATAGAGGTGAGCATAGCTGCCTTCCAAGCAGTTGACCCGGGTTCGATTCCCGGCCAATGCATTGATGTTTGTTTTCTTATCGTTCATTATGTAATTTCCGACTCTAAACGGGTATCTCTTGGATCCATTCCTGTGCTGAAGATTTTACACATAAAATAAAAAAAAAGTAGTCATTCTGAGCTGTAACAATAACTTGAACCGATGAGGATGGGATTGCTCAATGTTTAGAAGTGTAGTCAACTCTTCTCTCAGGGAAATGTAGAGGTCAATTTCCATGAATGCATCCACAGGAACATGCAGATTGTTTTGTGCCATCATGTAGGTGCATACATCTTCATCACAAGCTATATGACGGCGGTGGATACGGTCAGCTTCACAGCTGGTACCATCTTCCTCCGACACCTGACACAAATAGTCGCCTGTTCCATAGAGTTCAGGTATGGAACACATGACACCAGGCCGACCACGGGGAACATGTTCATTCCTTGATGGACCAATCAGATGGCTGTTCCATATAGTTCAGGTATGGAACACATGACACCAGGCCGACCACGGGGAACATGTTCATTCCTTGATGGACCAATCAGATGGCTGTTCCAGGTCTCCTTAGTTGAATCCAATTCTTCCTGCGGAGGTGAAAACAGTAGAAATGACCAAATCATAGTTATTGTTGTATTTATGTCACATGTCACACCATCTATTGTTGATGCCACTTGCCTGTATCAAACCGAGGAAGCAGAAGGAGATAAGCTTCTTGTCCAAAAAGTCCCCATCAAATTCACCTTCATCTTTAAGCCTGTGTAGATGACACTCTTTAAGAAGCACCAGCTCTCAAATCTTTGATTGCTTGTGCTTTAGCCATAAATAAAGCTTCTGTCACCCCATGAGCACCATCATCATTGACACATAGGTACCGTTGCATATCCCGTATTGTGCTGTTTTCCGTCCCCTTATCTGTCCTCAGGATACGGGCGCATCCACCTAGCTCCTCTACTGTCTCAAGGAAATCACCTCCTCTAACTGTGGGCTCAGGTCTGGTTCAGTCATCATTCAACCAGAGCATCCACCTAGCTCCTCTACTGTCTCTACTGTATAAATCACCTCCTCTAACTGTGGGCTCAGGTCTGGTTCAGTCATCATTCAACCAGAGCATCCACCTAGCTCCTCTACTGTCTCTACTGTATAAATCACCTCCTCTAACTGTGGGCTCAGGTCTGGTTCAGTCATCATTCAACCAGAGCATCCACCTAGCTCCTCTACTGTCTCTACTGTATAAATCACCTCCTCTAACTGTGGGCTCAGGTCTGGTTCAGTCATCATTCAACCAGAGCATCCACCTAGCTCCTCTACTGTCTCTACTGTATAAATCACCTCCTCTAACTGTGGGCTCAGGTCTGGTTCAGTCATCATTCAACCAGAGCATCCACCTAGCTCCTCTACTGTCTCTACTGTATAAATCACCTCCTCTAACTGTGGGCTCAGGTCTGGTTCAGTCATCATTCAACCAGAGCATCCACCTAGCTCCTCTACTGTCTCTACTGTATAAATCACCTCCTCTAACTGTGGGCTCAGGTCTGGTTCAGTCATCATTCAACCAGAGCATCCACCTAGCTCCTCTACTGTCTCTACTGTATAAATCACCTCCTCTAACTGTGGGCTCAGGTCTGGTTCAGTCATCATTCAACCAGAGTGTTCTTCTGGAGATCCCCTCAATGGCTCCATGGATGCATAGACCCAATGCCTCTCATTTCTCATATGAATCAACAGGCCATACTAAATTCTAAATACTAAATACTAAATACTAAATACTAAATACTAAATACTAAATACTAAATTGGGCCCTTTGGAAAAGTACGCTTGTCTGTTCAATCTTCTACTTCTGTGGATTTCTGTGCCCTCTTCTTTACGTCCTTGCGATCCCCTATCTTAGCATTTAGTGTACATCCACCTGTAGCCACGCAGAGCCCCAGAGCCTCGGAGCTCCTCCCTTATGAACTGAATAGCTTCTGTTAAATCCTCAAAGTGTTTTTCGGTGAAACGGTCCGTTCTTCTTCAGGATTCGTTTGAGAGTTTTCAAGCGGAGACATCCTGTCAAACTGGAGAATATCCTTGTATTTCAGGCCCAAGTTAAAGTATAGTTCTATTAACTCCAGATCATCCATGTGAGGAGGACAGATGACAGCTGAGGAGAGGTTAGCGTGGAGGTCGTTGATTCATCCTCATTCTAACATCTAAGCCTGGAGAGAAACACAAACAAGGAGAAAGATGAACTGATGTCAGTGCTTATTAAGTATGGCGCTGTTTTTATTGACACATGTCCATGAACCAGTCAAACACCACAACCCACTTGTGGTCAGCTGTGTGATCCTAGTAAGTCTACGCAAACACAAGCTTCCGGTTTTCGCCATTTAGCCTACTTAAATAATAGGCAAACTAAAAACCGTTTCTAAATCAAATCACATTTCAGCTAAGTATATTCTGTACTGAAATAATAATGGTAATAGACCTTCATACACAGATATTTTAAATAGGTCCTATTCAGAATGCTACTCCCAAACACATACTGTATATTACACATCATCATTCCAATACAAAACACCATCAGCGTTCTACCCGAGACGACCCCCGACATTAACAATCCAACAAGGTTATAGCTCCAGCTGTTTCCAGGACAAGGGTTAGGCTACATAGAACTATAGCCCTATAATAGAGGGCCACATCAGGCATGAATATTGAACTGTAGCGCTCATCACCAGAATCAAGGCTTTAGCTTAAACCACATACAGGACGTAGGCTATTTAAGCTATATACAGTGTATTCATATATGTAATGTGTATATTATACACATTACATATATGAACTAGCTATTAGTCTACATACCTTGTCGTTGATGAAGGTGGAGACAGTCTAGCCTCCGTTGTTCTGTGAGAAAGGTTATGAACCGGTCCATTCTATCAACACATAAGAAGTTAGTATGTTAAGTTAGCCCGCAGGAAGTAGTTAGCACAGTAGCACCGTGCTAACGTTAAGTGTTTGATATGTTAACGTTAGCTAGCTACTTAACGATCGTGACGACGACACGTGGCTTGGTTAATAAACTGTATGTGAGTGTGAAGGCAACTCACTGATTTCACTGTCGTAAAATATGTCCTTATAACAAAATTAAATTGACTTACTGCAAAGAAGTGCTGCTCATTGCGTGCTGTGCGGTGGAGATTCCTTGCAGAGTAACATCAATCTGCGCGATCTCTGGCTCGTAGGGCTCAGGGTCATGGGTCGTGGGATTACTAAACCGAGGGATCGGATTACTAAACCGAGGGAAAGTATTACTAAACCGAGGGAACGTATTACTAAACCGAGGGATCGGATTACTAAACCGAGGGATCGGATTACTAAACCGAGGGATTGGATTACTAAACCAACAGATAGGATTACTAAACCGAGAGATCCTATTACTAAACCAAGGGATCGGATTACTAAACGGAGGGAACGTATTACTAAACCGAGGGTACGGATTACTAAACCGAGGGATCGGATTACTAAACCGAGGGATCGGATTACTAAACCGAGGGATCGGATTACTAAACCGAGGGATCAGATTACTAAACCGAGGGATCAGATTACAAAACCGTACACACGGATTCACACATTTTCCATGTGACCCCAGGGGGGCTACGCAGGAATGTGCAAACAACAGCACGCAGTATTTACAATAACTGCACTGTGTGCCGGAAAATATAATTACAAGATATAGAGAAATGTGAAAAATATTAATATAAATGATGTATAGTCGTTACCACCCTCTCTTTCCCCCCCCCCTCTCCCTCTCTTTCCCCCCACCCTCTCTTTCCCCCCCCCCTCTCCCTCTCTTTCCCCCCACCCTCTCTTTCCCCCCCCCCCTCCCTCTCTTTCCCCCCCCTCTCCCTCTCTTTCCCCCCACCCTCTCTTTCCCCCCCCTCTCCCTCTCTTTCCCCCCACCCTCTCTTTCCCCCCCCCCCCTCTCCCTCTCTTTCCCCCCACCCTCTCTTTCCCCCCCCCTCTCCCTCACTTTCCCCCCCACCCTCTCTTTCCCCCCCCCCTCTCCCTCACTTTTCCCCCACCCTCTCTTTCCCCCCCCCTCTCCCTCTCTTTCCCCCCACCCTCTCTTTCCCCCCCCCTCTCCCTCTCTTTCCCCCCACCCTCTCTTTCCCCCCCCTCTCCCTCTCTTTCCCCCCACCCTCTCTTTCCCCCCCCCCTCTCCCTCTCTTTCCCCCCACCCTCTCTTTTCCCCCCCCCTCTCCCTCTCTTTCCCCCCACCCTCTCTTTCCCCCCCCCCTCCCTCTCTTTCCCCCCACCCTCTCTTCCCCCCCCCCTCTCCCTCTCTTTCCCCCCACCCTCTCTTCCCCCCCCCCCCTCTCTTTCCCCCCCCCCCCCCTCTCCCTCTCTTTCCCCCCACCCTCTCTTTCCCCCCCCCCCTCTCCCTCTCTTTCCCCCCACCCTCTCTTTCCCCCCCCCCCCTCTTGTTGACTTATGCTCATCTCCAAGACGTGATCAGTTCACTGGATTCATCATCACATCCAATGAAGATCACAAAATGCAGTCTGCAACGACATCTCCAATGTGATACAGTTTGATAAGTTGTGCTTCTAGAGATAAGAAGCCATCTACGGTGAAAGGGGATGTAGCTGAGTGGTAGAGCGCATGCTTCTCATGGATGAGGCCCCGGGTTCAATCCCCGGCATCTCCAACATGTAGGCAGGTTCATACAGTGGTGTGGAGGCTTGGGTTATTTTTCTAAATAATTCACGCTGTCTACCCCATACAATGAAATGCAAACAGTTTGATGGAAAGTGAAACAGGACAGTTATGTCCACGTGTTGTCGTGGCCGAGTGGTTAAGACATGGACTAGATATCCATTGTGGTCTCTGTTACCAACGTGTTCGTTGCATGTTGCATGTTTGTTTCTCCCTCTCTTTTCTCTCCCAGGTTTTGGTTCGTCCCGCCCCCTGTCAATCATCGTTGGTTTGTCGGTCCCCCTTTGATCAATCAGCCAACCAGCCAATCAGCCAATCGGCCAATCAGAGGGGCGTGGGCGCTACTTCAGTCTCCCACTCCCTTTGTGTGGGAGAAGAGGGGATGATATGTTTGTTTGGCCTGCTGTTAGCAGTCTGTGTTGGGCCTGCTTCTCGTTGCTCTTCAGTCACCATTGTTCCCAGTAGTGAAGCCCCATGGGGAGGGCGAGGTACGCCGAGGTAAGACGCCCATGGGTTTACACCACGCATCACGTAGGTTCAACTCTGTCTATTTACACTAGGCTAGCGTTTCCAGGCGGGTGTCACCTCCTGTGTTTCTGGGATTAGATTAGGTGGGACAGCTAGTTAGTAAGACATTGTATTGTGTTCTTAGTTTAGGGTACTAGAAGTGATAGGGTGCCAGGAATAGTTGGGGTGTTTTGCTGTTTTCATTCCTTTGACACCCTGTCTGTTTTTTAGCGTCCTCCCCTAGTCTCCCCTACCTGTGTCCTCGTGAAAAAGTATCATTGTGGTTTATTACTGTCTCATTTACTCCATAAATAAACCTGTTACTTTTTGCACCATATCCCTGTTGTCCCGTCATCCTGTTAGGTTCACCCCTTCTTCCCCTTAGACCAGCCCTCTAAGGGGGTTCCTAACAGTCTCCCTGCACTAGTTCTAATCCCGCTGACAACCATTAGTAAAAGTCCAGCCTCTCCTTTGAACCCAAGAGGTTTGACTCCTGCTCAACTCAACATGTGATCAGTTCACTGGATTCATCATCAGATTTAAAGTTGTGGTTATAGAGATGAGAAGCAAGTCACATGGAAGGGGAAGTCCCTCAGTGGCAGAACGCATGCTTTGCATGGAGGAGGCCCCGCCTTCAATCCCCGCCATCTCCAAGATTTGGGCATATTGAGACTGTTGATGGGTATGCGCTGATTTTACTCTAAAATGACAACACCGTGTGTGTGTGTGTGTGTGTGTGTGTTTGTGTGAAGGGTGTAACCTGAAAAATGAACCAGGGAAGAATCCAACCCAACAAGACTGTGAACCATTTCAAAGGAACTTCTCAAGAGTTGCAGTCAGTAATCAATCTTCTACTTTGCTTCTGAATAATGAATGACATCATGTTACAATGTTTGTACACTTCTGATTTTATTCTAAATTAATCAAAGTATCGTCAAAGACTGTGTGCGTCTGAGCTTCTGGTCATCAGAGCTCTCTGTCTATGGTTCATATTTACATAGGGTTATTATTTATATTTATTTATAACTTTTTCACACTTCTGGAGATCAGATTGACAGTCGCTCACCGCCTTCCGGAGTTTTTTCATTCTTTCGACTCGGACGTCCCGCCCGAAGTCACAGCTGGATTATCTCCGACCATCTTGGGCACGATTACACGCAAGCGTTGCCGGAAGAGGCGAGGGAAGCGAGCCGGCGTGCTAGTCAGGCTGAGATGTCGATCCGATCGCCCCCCCACTACCCACTATTCTACTGGCTAATGTACAGTCTCTGGACAATAAGTTAAGCGAGCTACAGGCTCGTATTCAATTCCACTGGGAAACTAAGGACAATTGTATCATCTGCCTTACGGAGACATGGATGTCGGAGGGGGTTACCGACGCAGCTATCGAGCCGACGGGATTTTCCGTTGCGCTGAAGGAACTGTATGGGGCTATCAGCGAACAGGAGTCGGCACACCCCGAGGCTGCTCTCATCGTGGTGGGGGGACTTCAATTAGGCAAACCTGAAGAAGGTTCTCCCGAAGTTCTACCAACACATAACGAGCAACACACGGGGCGAGCGGATCCTCGACCACTGCAACACCCCCTTCCGTGATGGCTACAAGGCCCTCCTCCCCGCCCACCGTTCGGCAAATCAGACCACCAATCTATCCAGCAACTCCCCGCCTATAGGCAGAGACTGAAGCAGTAACCGATCGCTGTGAGGGAGGTCCAATGCTGGTCGGACCAATCGGACTCTATGCTGCAGGATTGTTTTGATCGCGCTGACTGGCACATGTTCCGTGTTGCCTCGGACAATAACATCAACGCGTCATCGGTCACCGGGTTCATCAAGAAGTACATAGATGACGTTGTTCCGACCAAGTCGGTTCGGATATATCCTAACCAGAAACCGTGGATTAACGGCGATGTTCGCGCTGCCCTACACGCACGTAATGCCGCCTTTGGCTCCGGGAATACGGAGGAATATACGAGAGCTCGTTACGACCTCCGCAAGACCATCGTCACTGCCAAGCGGGAGTATAAGGACAGAGTGGAAGATAAATTCAAGAGCCACGACGCGAGTGGTATGTGGCAGGGGCTGCAGACGTTAACGAACTTCAGAGGGAGAACCAATTGTGAACAGAACCCCTCTACCTCCCTCCCAAGAGAGCTAAATACTTTCTTTGCTCAGTTCGACGTGAACGGCAGCCCGCCGAAGCCAGCGCCGCCTGAGGAGACCAGTCTGCTGAGCATCTCGGAGTCGGATGTGCGCCGCACCTTCAATCGGCTGAACATCCGTAAGGCGGCAGGCCCCGACGACATCCCGGGCCGCGTCCTCAGAGCATGCGCAGACCAGTTGGCAGGAGTCTTTGCAGATATCTTCAACCTCTCCCTGTCCCAGGGTGTTGTCCCCGCGGTCTTCAAGATGTCCACCATCATGCCTGTCTCTAAACAACCCAAGGTAACATGACTATAGACCTGTAGCCCTCACCTCGATTGTCAGCAAATGCTTCGAGACGTTGGTCAAGGACTTTATTTGCTCCGTGTTACCTGCCACGCTGGACCCACGACGCAATTGCCATGGCCCTCCACACTGCCCTTTCCCACCTAGAGGGAAATAACTGTTATGTGCGAATGCTGTTTGTGGACTACAGCTCAGCGTTCAACTCGATAGTTCCTGCCAAGCTCGACACCAAGCTTAGAGGTCTAGGCATGCTCCCATCCATGTGCAGCTGGATACTGGACCTCCGGTCGGACCACCGCCAGGTGGTGAGGATGGGCAGCACCACCTCAGAGCCACTGACCCTCAACACGGGAGCCCCCAGGGATGCGTGCTGAGCCCTCTCCTCTACTCCCCCTACACCCACGACTGCATGGCTATGCCCAGCTCCAACTTCATCGTCAAGTTTGCTGACGACACATCAGTGATGGGCCTGATCGCGGGCGACGATGAGACAGCCTACAGGGAGGAGCTCGGATCGCTGGAGCAGTGGTGCCAGGAGAACAGCCTAGCCCTCAACGTTAAGAAGACCAAGGAGCTGATCATGGACTTCAGGAAGCAGAGGGGAGAGCACAGCCCTATCTCCATCGACGGTGTTGCAGTAGCGAGGGTCAGCAGCTTCAAGTTCCTCGGCGTACACATCTCTGAGGACCTCACATGGTCCACGCACACCAAACACGTGGTGAAAAGGGCCCAACAACGCCTGTATTTCCTCAGGCGTCTGAAGAAATTCAGCATGGGCCCCCGCATCCTGAGAACATTCTATAACGGCACCATCGAGAGTGTTCTTACAGGGTGTATCACCGCCTGGTATGGGAACTGCACCGCACTCAAGCGCACAGCGCTTCAAAGGGTGGTGCGGACGGCCCAGTATATCGTTGTAGGTGAGCTCCCCTCCCTCCTGGATATATTCAGATTCAGATTACTTTATTTATCCCGAGGGAAATTAAGGATATACAACCAGCGGTGCGTTGTCAAGGCCAAACGCATCATAAAAGACAATGCCCACCCCAGCCACGAACTCTACTCACTGTTACAGTCAGGCAGGCGATACCGCAGTATCAAGTGCCGTACAAATAGACTCAGAGACAGCTTCCACAGTCAGGCCATCAGGCTGCTGAACAATTGCGTATAGCATATAGCAATGTATATTTTATTACATTGATTTATATATACATATTGCTCTTTTTCTGTGCCGATATATTGCATTTTATAAATTGCATTTTTATTTTTATATTTTAACTTTTATTATATTCTGTTTATTCCGTGTTTATTTTTATCCATTTGTATCTTATTTTTATAACTGCTGTCTGTCGTCGGGTATTGCACATAAGATTTTCACTCACTGCTTTATACTTGTGTAAACTGTGAAGTGACAATAAACTTTACTTGACTTGACTTGACTTGACTACATGCACTTAGTATAATAGGTACATTGTCAGTACTTGTACTTAGTATAATAGGTACATTGTCAGTACTTGTACTAAGTAGAATCGGTGCATTGTCAGTACTTGTACTTGGTAGAATAGGTACATTCTCAGTACATGTAGTCAGTATAATAGGTTCATTGTCAGTACTTTTACTCAGTATAATAGGTACATTGTCAGTACAAGTACACTCAGTAGAATAGGTACACTCTTGTGACGGTCAAACCCAGCTGTTTCTGCTCCTAGTCCTGGATTTCCGCGGGCTTCCTGGATCCGCGATGTCACCGGACTCCGTTCCGAAATGCCACCTATTCAAGCCATGTCTGTTGTGTTACTCAATGCTGGATTATCACCCGGATTTTCCGAAAAGCATCACGTTCGTATCGAGTTAAGTTCATTGTGTTCGGTCTATTGATCCTCCGTGCTTTGACCCTCACCTGGAGAACGACCTTGTTTTTGCCTGTTTTGTACCTTTTTTGTACCTCTGCCTCAACCCTCGACATCCTGTTGACGACCTCTGCTTGCCTTGACCACCTTTTTGGATTTTTGCACAATTCAACACACACTCCATCAGTAACTTTGTAGTAATTTGTATTATTATTTTTATTGTGCAGTATTGTTACAGTACAGTGTAAGTATAGTACATAGCAGAGTATATTTTGTTAAATTGTAGTATAAATTCAAACTGCAGGAGGGAATGGAGAGTAAGCATTAAATTATACTTGTTGCATATGGCAAATCAAATTCTTGAATCTTAAACCTTGACTTGAATGAAGGAGCAGGTAGGGGTCAGAGGTCATTAAGGAGCAGGTAGGGGTCAGAGGTCATTAAGGAGCAGGTAGGGGTTAGAGGTCATTAAGGAGCAGGTAGGGGTTAGAGGTCATTTAGGAGCAGATAGGGGTTAGATGTCATTAAGGAGCAGGTCGGGGTCAGAGGTCATTAAGGAGCAGGTAGGGGTTAGGGGTCATTAAGGAGCAGCTAGGGGTTAGGGGTCATGAGGAGCAGGTTCAGGAGAACATACGTATCTTTAATAACTGAACATGCTGTGTGCTGCTAAGTTGATCCCAACACAAGGAAGTCAATATTAGCTTTATCAGCTCACAACACAAGGAAATCAATATTCACTTTATCAGCTCCCAGCACAAGGAAATCAATATTCACTTTATCAGCTCCCAGCACAAGGAAATCAATATTCACTTTATCAGCTCCCAACACAAGGTAATCAATATTCACTTTATCAGCAGCTTTCTCCCCCATATATTTCCTTGTATTGATGAACAGAATATCAATCAGGATCCGTGTTAGATACTCATATCAGAGCCCTTTTTAGAATGTTAATATACACAGAATATCATTGTACTACAGTAATATAGAATGAAAATAAACAGAATATCATAGTACTATAGAATGAAAACAGACTGAATATAGTACTATATAATAAAAATAGAGAGGGTGGTTCTATATGTATGTGTGTGTGTATTGATATGTATGTGTGTGTATGGGTTTTTGTAATTATATATGTGTGTGTGTGCGTGTGTATTTCTATAAGTGTGTGTGTGTGTGTGTGTGAAAAAAAAGTGTTTTTGTGTATTTCTATATGTATGTGTGTGTTTGCGTTTATTTAATTGTGTGTGTGTGTGTGTGTGTGTGTGTGTGTGTGTGTGTTTATAAATATGTGTGTGTGTGTGTGTGTATTTTTATACATGTATGTGTGTGTGTGTGTGTGTAATTATAAATATGTGTGTGTCTGTGTGTGGTAATGGACGCTTTTGTATTGCACTTTTATCCAAAGCGCTTTTTGTTTTGTGTGTGTGTGTACTTCTTTATATTTGTGTGTGCGTGTTTATACTGTGTGTGTGTGTGTGTGTGTGTGTGTGTGTGTGTGTGTGTGTGTGTTACTATTGTAAGTCACTTTGGATAAAAGCACCTGCTAAATGACTGTCATGTAATGTAATGTATTGTGTGTGTGTGTGTGTGTGTGTATGTATGTGTGTGTGTGTGTGTGTGTGTGTGTGTGTATGTGTGTGTGTGTATGTGTGTGTGTGTGTGTATGTGTGTGTATGTGTGTGTGTGTGTGTGTATGTGTGTGTGTGTGTGTGTGTGTGTGTGTGTGTGTGTGTGTGTGTGTGTGTGTGCCTGCGTGTCAATGTGTGTTACTACAAGCGACACAGAGACACTGAGGAACCATACTTTCCTAACCCAAACGCAGGGAGGAGGTCCTCCTGGGTGAATGTGGACTGGAAGGTGTGGATGAGTGTCAGTGTGTCTGAGGACCCTCCTCCATCTGGGGACACTCTGTAGAAGGAGAGAGAGCCAGCAGGTCGGTCCACATACACTCCTACTCTGTTAGAGGGGCGGAGACCTAAGATGTATGTTTCACTACCGTTGTACCGGACAGTGTAAAGATCATCAGAACAATAAAGACTCCAGGACTTGTTGTTGAATCCAAGCAAGCAACCCCCTCCTCTCCTAGTGAATCCTCTGTACATCACTCCTATAGCAACAACACCTCCTTTCCTCTCCACCTCCCAGTAACAGCGGTCAGTCAGACCCTCTCTACACAACACCTGGGGCCAGTAGTCAAATCTCTCCAGGTGATCAGGATACGACTTCTCCTCTCTAACCACTGTCACCTTCCTGTTGTCCTCAGACAGAGAGAGTCCTCTGTGGGCTGTGTTTGGGTCCAGTGTGAGTTCACACTCATCTGATGGGAGAGAGAACCAAAGACATGATGAGTCTACACAGAAATACTCCTGATGAGGTCATCAAGATATGAGCCGTTTGGAGTCAGTTCAATAAACCCTTTAGAAATGGGTGGAGCCGTGAATAACCACTGAGGAAGAAAAAGTACTTGATTGGAAAGTACTCTCTTGATTTATAGATAGGACATCATTAAACGCTAGCAGTTGATAGTTTCCAAGGCCCTAGTTTCCTAGTTTCTAGTTTCCTAGGACCTAGTTTCCTATTTCCTAGTTTCCTAGCACCTAGATTCCTACACCCTAGTTTTCTAGGACCTTGTTTCCTTGTACCTGGTTTCCTAGTTCTCAGTTCCTAGTTTCCTAGGATCTAGTTTCCTAGTTCCTACTTTCCTTGGACCTTGTTTCCTAGGACCTAGTTTCCTTGTTTCTAGTTTCTTAGGACATAGTTTCCAAGTTCCTAGTTTCCTAGCACCTAGTTTCCTAGCTTCATAAGACCTTGTTTCCTAAGACCTAGTTTCCTAGTTCCTAGTTTCCTAGTTCCTTGTTTCTTTGGACGTAGTTTCATTGCTTCCTAGGACCTTGTTTCCTAGGACCTAGTTTCCTAGCACCTAGTTTCCTAGTTCCTTGATTCCTTTGACGTAGTTCCTTATGACCTAGTTTCCAAAAACCTAGTTTCCTGGCACCTAGTTTCCGAGTTTCCTAGTTCTAGTTTCCTAGTTCCTTGTTTTCTTGGAACTTGTTTCCTAGAACCTAGTTTCCTAGAAAATTGTTTTCTTTGACCTAGTTTCCTAGTTCATTGTTTCCTAGGACCTTGTTTCCCAGGACCTAGTTTCCTAGCAGCTAGTTTCCTAGTTCATTCCTTTGACCTTGTTTCTTATGACATAGTTTCCTAATACCTAGTTTCCTGGGACCTAGTTTACTAGTTCCTTGTTTCCTAGGACCTTGTTTCCTAGATCCTAGTTTCCTAGCACCTGGTTTCGTAGCTCCTCCTTTTGTAGCTCTTCGTTTCCTAGGACCTTGTTTCCTAGGACCTAGTTTCCTAGTTCCTAGTTTCCTAAATATGTCCAAGGAAACTAGATCCTAGGTAACTAGGTTATATTTAGATCATATTCTGAATATAAAATACACACCTATAAGTATGATGTATAGATACAATATTATATATTAAAAGGTATATTTTAGATGATGTTTCTAAAATATGTATGGTTATCAATATTAATATTGATATTATACATGATGTCCACCATCAAGTATCTTATCAATATATTGATAAGATAAATGATGTCTACAATCATTTATCTTATCAATATATTAATATATTGATAAGATACATGATGTCCACCATCATGTTCATTCCCAGTAGGACGTCACCTCCTGCTGTGTTGATGGACTTTCAATCTGAGGAGTTAGTGTGTTGTTGTGATGACTCAAACTAAACAGACACTTACACTTCTTTAGAGTCGACCTCAGGTCAGGCAGCTTCTTCATCTCCTTGCACTTTTTTACAGCTGGTTTCAGGTCAGGCACCGTCTTCATCTCCATGCACTTCTTTACAGCTGGTTTCAGGTCAGGCAGCTTCTCCATCTCCATGCACTTCTTTACAGCTGGTTTCAGGTCAGGCAGCTTCTTCATCTCCATGCACTTCTTTACAGCTGGTTTCAGGTGAGGCAGCTTCTTAATCTCCATGCACTTCTTTACAGCTGGTTCCAGGTCAGGCAGCTTCTTAATCTCCATGCACTTCTTTAAAGCTGGTTCCATGTCAGGCAGCTTCTTCATCTCCATGCACCTCCAAACAATCACCCCCACAACAACAATTACAACAATTACAGCTAGTTTCAGGTCAGGCAGTTTCTTCATCCCCATGCACTTCTTTACAGCTGGTTCCAGGTCAGGCAGATTCTTCAGCTCCATGCACCCCCAAACAATCACCCCCACAACAACAATTACAACAATTAAAGCTAGTTTCAGGTCAGGCAGATTCTTCATATCCATACGCTTCTTTACAGCTGGTTCCAGGTCAGGCAGCTTCTTCATCTCCATGTCCAAAGTCTCCTTCAGCTGATCCAGGGATCTCCTCAAGGTCCTTACGTATGACAGAGGAGGAGGGACCTCCACTTTGGTCCAGTCCCTGGTGTTTGGAGGATTCTTCAAGGATCTGAAGCTCTGGAGGAAGTGGAGGGGGTCTTCAGTGTGTGAGAGCTGCTTAACCTCTGAGCTCCTATTGGTCAGATCTTTAACTTCCTGCTCCAGCTCTTTGAAGAGGCCTTCAGCGTGTTTCTCTATGGATTTTAGTTTCTCTTGAACTGTTTGTTTGTGATCATCCCGACACTTTTTAACGCAGCTCATCAGAGCGTCGAGGACCTGGTCACCATCGGCTAGCTCTCGGTCTGCGTCTTCTTTGCTGCGTGTTACTGCGTCTTTGATCTCCGGAACCTTTCCTTGTCTCTCCTGGATCATCTGCTGATCTTCAGACTCTATCTTCCCCAGCTGGGCCTTCTTCAGCTCATATTCCTCCTTCAGAGGTACAACAGGATGGGACCTGTGGTCCCCCTCTGTACAGAACTGACACACACACACCTGTTCAGTCTGGCAGAAGAGCTCCAGAAGTCGGCCGTGTTTCTTACACATCCGGTCTTCTAGACGATCCTGAGGCTCGACCAGCTTATGTTTCTTCAGGCCTGCGACTCTCTGATGTGGCTCCAGGTGGGAGTGGCAGAAGGAGCTCTGACAAACTAGGCAGGACTTGACAGCCTTCAGTTTGGTCCCAGTACAGAAGTCACAGGGAACTTCTCCTGGTTCAACACAAGGCTGCTCCTTGACCGGTACGGACCGTCTAAACTGATCAACCATTTCTGATAAGAGGGTATTGACCCGTAGATCGGGTCTTGTGTGGAACAGCTCGTTGCAAACAGGACATTTGAACTGGACCTGGTCCTCCCAGAACGTGGTGATACAGGCTCTACAGAAGTTGTGTCCACATGGTGTGGAAACTGGACTCTTGAACACATCCAGACAGACGGAACAGGAAAAGTTCTCCTCAGACCAGGAAGATTTAGCAGAGGCCATTCCTAGAACACATTGTTGAATCAAGTTAAAAAAACAATCACATTATATTTATTGTTTACATGATAATGTGCACATCTTTACATTTTTACTGTACCTAACGTGTGTCTATATATATCAATCTTAAGATTTATAACTTTTTTTAAGATTTATAATCTTTTTTAACTGCATACCCCTGCTCACTACCTGTTGAATTCTCATAAATATATACACATATAATTACAAATATACTATATCAATTCCTAAAATTCTGCACTCCACACGTTATTTTATACAGTTTTTATACCTAGTAGACTGTCTTACATCTTATTTAACCTCTGTACATTATATATTACCGTACACTTTAATGTAACATTTACACTCTGGTTAGATGCTCAATTATTTTTGCTGTACTGAACTTGATCTGTTCAATGATAATTATTAGATAATAATTATAATCTAATCTAATCTAATGTTTAGACAACGGTTTAAACTGGTTTTAATGTCCCTATATGTGTATATATCTCTATCTATATGAGTGATGGAGTAGCGTAGGGCTTGATATAAACATATAATACACATCTAATACTACATGAACTTAACAATGGTCCACCATCAAAGTGTGTCCGTTGGAACAGGCTCCCTGGTGCAGAACTAACTCTTTGAAGCCCTTGGTCAACACTCACTACTCACCTTAGAACGCTGTCCACCGCTTAGTTGGACAAAGACTGGTGTCCTTTGTGTCACACTTTGCTGAGAGAGAGAGAGAGAGAGAGAGAGAGAGAGAGAGAGAGAGAGAGAGAGAGAGAGAGAGAGAGAGAGAGA
>CM051023.1:7361182-7407718 GCA_027704905.1 Muraenolepis orangiensis | reverse complement strand
TTTGACGAGTGTGTAGACAAGCAAGCATAGTCCAAAGTCAGCCACGTCTCTTGGCAGGTGTGTGTGGTGCCAAGATCGATGGGGCATGGGGTATGAATGCTCTAAGTCTTCATGTATGTGCGTAGTGTGGGGCATGGTGGTAGCGCATGGCGTACACCAACCAGCCGAGAGTGGGGGTTTGGGGTGGTGACCGGATCCAGGGGCTTGGGCGATGAACTGGGCAAGGGGTGTGGGCAGGAAACTGCATCACCTGTCTGTCCCCCTGGTCCCTCCTCCTACGACCCCTCACCTGTCTGTCCCCCTGGTCCCTCCTCCTACGACCCCTCACCTGTCTGTCCCCCTGGTCCCTCATCCTACGACCCCTCAACTGTCTTTCCCCCTGGTCCCTCCTCCTACGACCCCTCACCTGTCTGTCCCCCTGGTTCCTCCTCCTACGACCCCTCACCTGTCTGTCCCCCTGGTCCCTCCTCCTACGACCCCTCACCTGTCTGTCCCCCTGGTCCCTCCTCCTACGACCCCTCACCTGTCTGTCCCCCTGGTCCCTTCTGCTACGACCCCTCACCTGTCTGTCCCCCTGGGCCCTCCTCCTACGACCCCTCAACTGTCTGTCCCCCTGGTCCCTCCTCCTACGACCCCTCACATGTCTGTCCCCCTGGTCCCTCCTCCTACGACCCCTCACCTGTCTGTCCCCCTGGTCCCTCCTAATACAGCTCTTATCCTCCCTGGATGTCAGTACTTCCTCCTCCACAGTATTATGACTTATGTTTATTCATGAGTATTCAATCCTTTCACTTATCCTTTTGTACCCGATATATTGGGGTTGTCATACTTTTGCTGGATTTTCTGGACTCTTCTAGTAATCATAACAATCAAGACTCAAGATTCAAGATTATAGATGTTTTTATTTGCCATATGCAATAACAAGTTCAATGTAATACTCCACATTCCCCCCTGCAAGTATGAATGTTTTAAATTAATGAAGGCAACAGACCTTAGCTACCAAATAAGGGCGAAGGTCAAGTTTGGGCTCAGGATTCATGCGCATGTTCAACAACGTCATAAAAATACATTTTTTGCCATATTTTCAATGATCTGCTGAAGGGAACTTGGATGGCCAGCAGTAGAACTTTAAGGTAATTGTTGGCAGTTCAACACTCGTACTCATATTTACGTCCACAATTGTTACTAGAAATGTATTTTAAAAGCTTACTATGTCCAGCATTGCGCCTTCACAAATCTGGTTGTGGAGTTTCCCCTAGTTGTGTCATAATTGTTGTGTGGTTTGGTTGTGTGGGTGGAAGGACAGCTCAGTCTGTTGGACTTGGGGCTTGGGAACCGTAAGGTCGCCGGTTCAAGTCCCCGGAAAGGAACAAGACCAACGGAATGAGAAGCGGTACTCGGCCACTTCGCCTCCCGGGTTCACTGCCTCAGTGCCTTCGAGCAAGGCACCGGAGGCCCTGAGGCCCTCATGCTGAAACCCCCACCAAAAGACTACAAATATGGAGGTTTAGGTTGGATCAGAGGAGTGAGACCAGGTCTTCTGGGAAAGATGTTGGTTAGGACATACCAATGCCCAGTCCATCTCCAGGGAGTGTGGGTGTGGGTGTATATCTATAGACACACATTTAACTACAGCTATAGAGGAGCATAACTACGGGATGTGTATATGTGTGTGTGTGTGTGTGTGTGGGTGTGTGTGTATATCTATAGACACACATTTAACTACAGCTATAGAGGAGCATAACTACGGGATGTGTATATGTGTGTGAGTGTGTAGGTGTGTGTGTGTATATCTATAGACACACATTTAACTACAGCTATAGAGGAGCATAACTACGGGAATTGTATATGTGTGTGAGTGTGTGTGAGTGTGTGTGTGTGTGGTGTGTGTGGGTGTGTGTGTATATCTATAGACACACATTTAACTACAGCTATAGAGGAGCATAACTACGGTATGTGTGTGTGTGTGTGTGTGTGTGTGTGTGTGTGTGTGTGTGTGTGGTGTGTGTGTGTGTGTGTGTATCTATAGACACTCATTTAACTACAGCTATAGAGGAGCATAACTACGGTATGTGTGGATGTGTGATTGTCTTGGTCTGTGAACTCTGTTGATGTGGGGTTTCAGTACGCTGTAGTTTGACAGGAAGTGAAACTGACAAGAGAGAGAGAGAGAAATTAATTTATATAGATATAGATCTATAACTGTTATTCATTACTAGTTATTAAAAGCCCCTCCCATTGATCATATTTAGATGAAAAATAAACACACTTGTAACACTTTGAAGCAACAGAGAGACACAGAATGAGTTTCCAACAGAAGCCATGTCATATACATGTCCATAACTTGATTCATAACACAGGACCACTTACTGAACCACTGACTGTAGGGCCGTGTCCCGTCTAATCTCTAGTGTCCTGCTCTTCTTCTACTTGTTTCAAGGCCTCTGAGTAAGAGCCATTTGGACCACTACAATGGGGAAGTAGAGCCGTCTGCAGAAGTGTCTGAATGTGACCTTTAACCTCCAGTCCAGTGCATCTCCACGAGGCGTGGTGGAGGTAGGAGGAACTCAGGGCTCCACTCAGCATGAAGGCTCTGCTCCTTGGATGTACTGAGGGGGGACACGGGGGGTAGACTGATCCTCACTAGGTCCCTCTTTGATATATATATACACAAACCTGCAGCCATGTTGCTAGATCTATGTTGATATATAGATAGATATATATATCTCCATACAGTTTATCTCTCTCTATACATCTACATATATTTACTTGTAATTAAGTGTGATTTCTTATAAGAGAACAGACAGTCTCTGTCTATCTATCTATCTATAGATAGATTTGATCTATCTATAGATAGATAGATAGATAGATATTTAGATCTAAATATATATAGATCTATGGATCTATATGTAATTCTATATATCTATATATGAACTTGTAACTGCTTGTGATTTCTAATAAGAGGAGGACAGATCTCTCTGGGGTCTCTAGAACATTCTTTATTTCATGATGATCTCCAAAAAACAAAAATACATCAAACACACAACCACACACACAGTGAGACAATGGTGTGTGTGTGTGTGTGTGTGTGTGTGTGTGTGGTGTGTGTGACACACAGAAAGATAGTGTTACTTTCAAGTATCTTGTGAAAATAAGTGATATATTGAGAATATGAGTGACAGATGTATACATATATATATACATATATACACACATATCTATCTATAGATCTATATGGGTCATACATGGACAAGAGCGTAGTACATTATTTGCTGACAAACAAAACAGTTAAAGTGAATTCCCCCCGCATCTCTCCAGCATCTTTAGAACCAAAAAAGATATATTCCTTCATGCCTTCTTCCAAGCCTTCTCCTCTCTCAGGGGTCCACATCCGGTACACATCCCACCCATATCGGTTCACATCAAGTCCAAATCCCGCCCACATATTGTACATATCCCGCCCACATCCGGTTCAAATCCCGCCCACATCCCGCCCATATCCGGTCTACATCCCGCCCACATCCGGTCCAACCTCTCATGTGTATATATATATGTGGGTGTGTTTTTGGATGTGTGTGTGTGTGTGTATTTCTATGTGTGTGTGTGTGTTTATTTCTATGTGTGTGTGTATTTTTATTTTAACTACTGATTTTATCCCGAGGGAAATGAGTTGTCTTCATTAGAGCCGTCCTAGTGTTAGGAGCAGTGGGCAGCCATTAGTACAGCGCCCGGGGAGCACCAGGTTACTTAGGCAGTAACCTGCTGTTTCTGGGTCTTCAACCGGCGGGGGGTGGGGGTGTGTGTGTGTGTGTGTGTGTGTGTGTGTGTGTGTGTGTGTGTGTGTGTGTGTATTTCTGTGTGTGTGTGTGTATTTCTATGTGTCTGTGTGTGTGAGTGTGTATTTCTATGTGTGTGTGTATTTCTATGTGTGTGTGTGTGTATTTCTATGTGTGTGTGTGTGTATTTCTGTGTGTGTTGCTACAAGCGACACAGAGACACTGAGGAACCTTCTCCCCCCCATAACCCAAACGCAGGGAGGAGGTCCTCCTGGGTGAATGTGGACTGGAAGGTGTGGATGAGTGTCAGTGTGTCTGAGGACCCTCCTCCATCTGGGGACACTCTGTAGAAGGACAGAGAGCCAGCAGGTCGGTCCACATACACTCCTACTCTGTTAGAGGGGCGGAGATCTATGACTGTTCCTCTACCGTTGTACCAGACAGAGTAATGACCATCATAACAATAAAGACTCAAGGACTTGTTGTTCCCTCCAAGCCCGCTGTCATGACCCTCTCCTCTCCTAGTGATTCCTCTGTAAGTCACTCCTATAACAACACTTCCTCCTTTCCTCTCCATCTCCACCTCCCAGTAACAGCGGTCAGTCAGACCCTCTCTACACAACACCTGGTGACAGTAGTCAAATTTCTCCAGGTGAATAGGATACGACTCCTCCTCTCTAACCTTCGTCACCTTCCTGTTGTCCTCAGACAGAGAGAGTTCTCTGTGGACTGTGTTTGGGTCCAGTGTGAGTTCACACTCATCTGATGGGAGAGAAGGAAAGACATGATGAGTCTACACAGAAACACTACATATCAAATACACATACAAGTATCATGAATAGATGTATTATTCTATATTAATATATCTAGATGATATGTTAATATATTATTAAATATAAATAAATATTATTAAATTATTTTAAATTAAATAATTATTAAATAAAGAGTTATATTAATATATTGATAAGATACATGATGTCCACCATGTATATTATGAATATATTAATATATTGATAACATACATGATGGTGGACATCATGTATGTTATCAATAGATTCATATATTGATAAGATACACGATGTCCACCATCATGTATCTTATCAATATATTATTATATTGATAAGATACATGATGTCCACCATCATGTATGTTATCAATATATTGATATATTGATAAGATACATGATGTCCACCATCATGTTCAATACCAGTAGGACGTCACCTGCTGTGTGGATGGACTTTCAATCTGAGGAGTTAGTGTGTTGTTGTGATGACTCAAACTAAACAGACACTTACACTTCTTTAGAGTCGACCTCAGGACAGGCAGCTTCTCCATCTCCATGTCCAGTGTCTCCTTCAGTTGATCCAGGGATCTCCTCAAGGTCCCTACGTATGACGGAGGAGGAGGGACCTCCACCCTGGTCCAGTCCCTGGTGTTTGGAGGATTCTTCAGGGAACTGAAGCTCTGGAGGAAGTGGAGGTGGTCTTCAGTGTGTGAGAGCTGCTTCACCTCTGAGCTCCTATTGGTCAGATCTTTAACTTCCCGCTCCAGCTCTTTGATGAGGTCTTCAGCTTGTCTCTCTATGGATTTCAGTTTCTCTTGAACCATTTGGTTGAGATCGTCCCGACACTTTTCAATGCAGCGCATCAGAGCGGCGAGGACCTGCTCACCGTCGGCTAGATCTCGGTCTGCGTCTGCTCTGCTGAGCTTCACTATTACTTATAATACTACTACTACAATTATACTACTATTACTACTACTACCACTACTACCATCCACTACTTCTACTACTACTACTACTAATACTACTACTCCACTACCACTACTAATAAAACAACTACTACTACCACTACTAATATAACAACTATTACTATGATTACTACTACTTTTACTACCACTACTAATACTAATACAACTACTACTACTACATCTTCTAATGACTACAACTACAACTACTACTACTTATAATACTTCTACTACTACGACTGATACTACAACTACTACTATTAACACTACTTATAATAGTACTACTACTCCTACAACTAATACTACTACTACTTAAACTACTACTACTGCCACTACAACTACTACTACTACTACTTACGACTTATACTACTACTACTACTAACACTACATAATATTATGACTACTACTACTAAAACTACTACTACTTATAATACTACTACTACTATTACTACTACCATCCACTACTTATACTACTACTACTACTACTACTCAGTGGCGAAGCGTGTCTATCACAACTGGACCTTCTGTAGACCAGGGATTCCCCAACTTTTCAGCCCGCGACCCCCAACATAACAGACCCCCCCCCCCCCCCCCCACCGGAGGGACTGGAACATTAAAAACAACGTGTGCACAGATCTTCACCATCGAGAACATCGTGAAGTCCAAGGGGGGGGGGGGTAATCGTGATATTGAAAATTGTGTGTGGCTTTTTTTTCAGCTGCAAATGATACTGTCGTGAATCTGTCGGAATCAAAATTCCTTTATTCGTCACCCGTACATATATCAAAATATCTATGCACACGTTATTATTAACAATAAAAACCTCATGGTCACATCAAGAGGATTCTGAAATCATCTCGCGACCCCCCCCCCCTCGGGGTCCCGCGCCCCCCCCCCTCGGGGTCCCGCGACCCCCACTTTGGGAACCCCTGCTGTAGACCACCACCCCCATCATCACCACCACCATTCGAAAATTCAGTTGTTCTAGTCAGACGGACGTCACGGAGGAGTCACTTTATGCCTTATCTCATTTAGGCAGATCAGATTGTCGCAGCCAATTCCCAAGTGTACCATAGTTGTAAAGCAGTGTCCATGTAGTGAAGTAACAGACCACCACAGACCACCACACACAGGCTATCGGTTAAAGGGACGGTCAAACACGCTTCACGTGAAAATGCTTAACGTAACTTTGGAACTTTAAGTTCCAAAATAGCGATCAATAATCACCAAATGTCTCTGGCATATGTCTTGTCATTAGCACTTTCACCTGTCAAAATGAAAGTGAAAAGGTGAAAGTGCTAATGACAAAACATATGCAAATTAGGTGATTATTGATCGCGGTTTTGTAACTCTTAGTTACGTCAAGTCTTCACGTTAAGCGATGCAAAGAAAGATCAAGTCCAAACTCTCAATTCAAATGCACAACAATGCTTAACAAACCCAAGTCAGCCATTAACTAATCAGTCAACAAGTGTGTGGAAACAAAATGCAACAACCAGCTGAGACAAAACCAGCAAAGACAAATGAGTCTCACTCACCAATGATGTTCACTTAAAGACCAAATCCCTTCTCCTGTCCTTCTGGATGAATCGTTCGACCACCATCAGGTCATAAAGATGATCGCTTTTCAGATCCAAAATAAGTTCCATTTCCCTGCTCTCTTGTCGGTCCCAAACAGCAACACTCCCAGCAGTAGAGCCTCTTGTGGCTAGTAGAGCCCGTTAGCCACGGGTATCGTTCCCAGTTGCTACTCTGAAAATGGCGAACATAGCCTGCTTTAACTACTTGAGTCAGCTCCAGATTGTCAGGTGTTGGGCGGCCTTTTTTAATAATGTCCATCTTAACATTAAATGGTCGTCTTGAAAATGGTTCAGACAATAAATCCGCAACGACATCATCTTCACCTGTTGCCATTTTGACGTAAAAAAAACAACGTAGAAAACGTAACACTACGCTAGATCCACTCTCGCGCCAGCCACCACCTTGCACCTTCTAGCTCCCTATTGAGCTGCGGGGAAATCTAAAAGAATACGCCCATTGGCTACAAATCACGATATGATTGGTTGATCAAATTGTCAATCCAAACGTACGCTCTCATTCAGTCTAAGGGCCAATGTCAGCGGAAATACTTTGGTTGAAGGATATTCTTCCCAGCAACCTAGAACAATATCTGATTGGTTGCATTGTTTTTCCAACACAAAACCACTCAAATGCGTTGTGCATGGACCGAGAAAGACAAACAAATCAACGTAATACTGTAATATTGTTAGACCCCAACGAGACCGAGGAACCAAATGTGCCAAAGAACCCAGAAGTAGCGAGACACGGACACTCAAAGCAAAGGAAAAAAATGTCTTTACTGAAAACTCCAACATCAAAAACATAAACTGGGCAGGGTTGGACAGGATACTTGGCGAGGTAGGAGCTGGAACACGCAGTCTCTCGTGATAGTGGTTCACAGTGAACTTGCCCCCGACGTCGGTCTTCGGCAGTAGGTCCTCATGGATCTCGCCCCCGACGTCGGTCTTCGGCAGATGGTTCCCAACGGTCTCGCTCCGATGTCGGTCTTCGTCAGGATGGTTCTCGGTTGGTGTGCAATGGTCTAGCACCGACGTCGGTCTTCAACAGCCTTAAGTAGGGAATATCCCAGGTGTTCATTGGCCTCAGCCGGCCTGATTATGATGGGAAACACCTGGGATCAATTAGAGCACGGGGGCACAACAAATATAACACGGATACGATTCTCATTTATTCATTTTATTTAAATTTTATTAAATGTTATTAAATTGTATTACATTTTATTAATACAATTAATTTCGAGTTTTTGGTTTCATCTGAGAGTTCCAGGGTCTTCTCTGAATACCTTGAAGGCCCTGACGCTTCACCACTGCTACTACTACTACTACTACCATCCACTACTTATACTACTACTACTACTAATATTAATACTACTACTCCTACTCATAGTTACTACTACTACTACTATTCCACTACTACTACTACTACTATTACAACTACTACTACTACTACTAACACTACTACTACTACAACTACTACTACTACAAATACTTATTCTACTACTAATTACTACTTATAATACTACTAACTACTACTACTAAAAAAAACGATATTTTAAAAACATATTAAAGTGTTTAGACAACAGTTTAAAGTGGTTGTAATGTCCTATATGTGTATATATCCCAATCCATATTCTACTACTACCACTACTACTAAAAAAAACGATCTTTTAAAAACGTATTAAAGTGTTTAGACAACAGTTTAAAGTGGTTGTAATGTTCCTATATGTGTAAATATCTCTATCTGTATGAGTGATGGAGTAGCGTAGGGCTTGATATAAACATATAATACACATCTACGTTTGCTCGGAAGTGACGTCATCGCGTGGCCCCGCCCCCCATGACGTCACAAAGCTTTGCGGAGCATAAAAGGCAAGACGCGACACGGAGATAACAGTTCCTCTTTGAGACGCGACGAGGAGAGAACAGTTGAAAGGACACCAGCCTTTGTCCAACTAAGCGGTGGACAGCGTTCTAAGGTGAGTAGTGAGTGTTGACCAAGGGCTTCAAAGAGTTAGTTCTGCACCAGGGAGCCTGTTCCAACGGACACACTTTGATGGTGGACCATTGTTAAGTTCATGTAGTATTAGATGTGTATTATATGTTTATATCAAGCCCTACGCTACTCCATCACTCATATAGATTGAGATATATACACATATAGGGACTTTAGAACCACTTTAAACTGTTGTCTAAACACTTTAATACGTTTTTAAAAGATCGTTTTTTTGTAGTAGTAGTGGTAGTAGTAGAATATAGATGGGGATATATACACATATAGGGAAATTAGAACCTGTTTAAACTGTTGTCTAAACACCTTAATACGTTTTTAAAAGATCGTTTTTTTTTGTAGTAGTGGTAGTAGTAGAATTCGAGTAGTTGTAGTAGTAGTAATTGTTGTTAGTAGTAGTAGTAGTAGTAGTCCTTAGTATAAATAGTAGTAGTAGTATTATTAGTTGTTGTATTAGTAGTGGTAGTGGAGTAGTAGTAGAAATAGTGGATGGTAGTAGTAGTAGTATGAGTTGTAGTAGTAGTAGTATTATAAGTATTAGTATTAGTAGTATTATAAGTAGTAGTAATATAATAAGTATTTGTAGTAGTGGTTGAGTAGAAGTAGTTGTAGTAGTATTATCAGTAGTAGTAGTATCAGTAGTGTTAGTAGTAGTAGTTGTAATAGTAGTGGAGTAGTGTTAGTAGTTGTAATAGTAGTGGAGTAGTAGTAGTGGTAGTAGCTGTGAGTAGGAGTAGTAGTATTAATATTAGTAGTGTTAGTAGTAGTATAAGTAGTGGATGGTAGTAGTAGTAGTTGTAGTAGTGGAGTAGGAGTAGTAATAGTAGTAGTTGTAAAATTTGTAGTAGTAGTTGTAATAGTAGTAGTAGTAGAATAAGTATTTGTAGTAGTAGTAGTAGTAGTAGTAGTTGTTAAGTCAAGTCAAGTCAATTTTATTTGTATAGCCCTTAATCACAGTTATAGTCTCAAAGGGCTTCACATGCCACATGTTTACAACACCCCCCAAACCCTAGCCCCCCTAAGGGCAAGAAAAAACTCCCTTAATTACGTAGGAAGAAATCTTGAGAAGGAACACAGAGTAGAAGGGGATCCCTCCTTCCAGGGATGGTTCAGGAGTGCAATGGGTGCCATAAGTGACTTATAGTAATGTACAAAGTACAAAGATAATAATAATATACATATAATATACACAATATACAAATATTAAAATGAGAAGATGATTTGTGTGGTGCTGGCCGGTATCCTTCAGGTGGGGATCACAGCAGCACACTGAAAAACAGAAGCAGACTGCGGTGTGGTTAGATGGGGTAGGGTGGACATGGAACATGTAGAGAACCTCTAGTCTAGTACCCATCGGCAGCAGGGATAGGTTAGTGCTGACTAACGGGTCGATTTAGCTGTAATGAGAGCTGAGGGGCACTCCTAGGCACCAAACGACAATGTAAAAAGGTAGGTTTTAAGTTTAGATTTAAATATTTCAACAGAGTCTGCTTCCCTTATTACAGGTGGCAGACTGTTCCACAAATAGGGCGCACGGTAGGAGAACGCTCTATTCCCTGCTGATTTCTTTATGACTTTTGGGATTGATAGAAGGCCGGCTCCTGAAGACCGGAGGGGCCGAGAAGGACAATAGGGAACAATAAGGTCCTTCAGGTATGAGGGTGCTAATCCGTGTAGGATTTTATAAGTAAGTAGTAGCACCTTAAAATCTGACCTCGCATTAACTGGAAGCCAGTGGAGCGAGGACAGAATTGGAGTAATGTGGTCAAACTTTCTGGTCCTAGTCAAAAGTCTAGCAGCAGCGTTCTGCACAAGCTGGAGGCTTTTGGTAGCAGAGTTCGGTAACCCAGAAAACAGTGCATTACAGTAATCTAGTCTAGACGATATAAACGCGTGGATGAGTGTCTCTGCATCCGCGGCAGACAGCATTGGTCGTATTCTAGCAATGTTTCTAAGATGGAAAAATGCAGTTCTGGTTATATATTTTACATGTTGACTGAAAGATAGCGTCGGGTCGAACAGGACACCAAGATTCTTCACACAAGAGCTTTGGGCCACAATAGAGCCCTCAAACAGCAGTGCGACATCTTCAAATAGTGGTCGTTGTTGCTTCGGACCGATGATTATCATCTCTGTTTTTCCTGTGTTAAGCTGCAGGTAGTTTTGGGACATCCATCTTTTAATTGCACTCAGGCAGGATTCAACTTTATGGATCTGGGAGGAGTCGTTTGACTTGATAGGAATATAGATTTGGGTGTCGTCAGCGTAGCAGTGAAAACTTATTCCATAACTGCGAATAATATCACCAAGAGGGAGCATGTAGATTGCAAAGAGCAGAGGACCAAGGACCGACCCTTGGGGAAGACCAAAGCTTAGGTTACAGTGATTCGATTGTGAATCATCACAAAGAACAAATTGCTTTCTATTTGTGAGGTAAGATCTAAACCAGAGAAGAGCCGAACCTTTAATGCCAACATAGTGTTGGAGACGATCAAGGAGAATGCTGTGGTCGATTGTGTCGAAAGCAGCACTAAGGTCGAGCAGCACCAGCAAGGAGCTTGCGTTGCTGTCCATTGTAAGGAGAAGATCATTAACTACTCGGGTCACAGCAGTTTCAGTGGAGTAGAAGGTTCTAAACCCAGACTGGAAGGGTTCAAATAAATTGTTCACCATCAGATGATTGATGGTTTGATCAGCTACAATTCTTTCCAGTACTTTCGAAAGGAAAGGAAGGTTAGAGATGGGCCGATAGTTGCTAAGTACTTCTGGGTCTAGGCCGGGCTTCTTCAGTAGAGGTTTTATCACAGCAGTCTTGAAGGTAGATGGAACTGTTCCAGTAGACAGGGATAGGTTCATGATGTTGAGCATAGTAGGCCCAACGACCGGGAAAAGTTCTTTAAGAACCTTGGTGGGGAGAGGGTCCAGCATACAGGTAGTGGGTTTAGAGGCCTGTGTTAGTTTAGCAAGTTCATCCAAGGAGATTGTGCTGAACTGCAGGAGGGTTTCTTCAGGAGGGACACATAGTGCCCCTCTTACATGATGTTCAGGATGATGGGTGGGGAAGGCATCAATGTCTTTTCTAATAGTCTCGATTTTGTGCTCAAAGAATTCTGAGAAGTTTCTAGCAGAGAGAGAGGAGCCAACTGTTTGAGGTTGTTTTTGCGTCAGGCTTCTTACTGTGTCAAACAGAAACTTAGGGTTGTTCTTGTTTAAGTTGATAACACTTGAAAAGTAGGCGTTCCTGGAAGTAGTTAATGCAGCTTTATAGCTGAGCAGGCTGTCATGCCATGCAAGATGAAAGACTTCAAGTTTTGTTGAACGCCATTTGCGTTCTAGTCTTCTGCAGCTTTGTTTGAGGGTGCGAGTCTCCTCATTGAACCAAGGCGCTGGCCGCTTTGTGGTTCGCTTTTTAACAATAAGAGGAGCAGCAGAGTCGATGGCTGCAGATAAGGCCGTGTTAAAGTCTTCAGTAAGACTACCCACAGAGCCACTAAAGTCAGAGAGAGGAGCGAGTGAGAAGGATAACTTAGCTGCCATGGATGCAGTAGTTGCAGGGGTGATGCGACGGCAGCTATAGGTAGCCTGGCCCTCATCGCGGGGGCAAGATACCATCACCTTGAAAGTAAGAAGGAAGTGGTCAGATAAAGCTGAGGTGTAAGGTGAGATGGCCAGGTCTGAGATATCAACACCACGTGACAAGACGAGATCCAGAGTGTTTCCACCACTGTGGGTAGGGTGCTGGACAAGCTGTTTAAAGCCAAGGGCATCGGTTATAGAAAGAAAAACCTTTGCAAGAGGATCAGCCGGGTTATTAACATGAATGTTAAAATCACCAACAAGTAAAACACTGTCAGAATATGTTACAAGGTCAGCCGCAAACTCAGAGAACTCATCCACGAAACGTGTGTATGGGCCTGGTGGGCGGTATACTATAGCTAAGAAGAATGAATCTACTGCCCTTTCTGCTGTAGTAAGTACTGAGGAGCAGAAAGCAAGAACTTCAAAGGATGAAAAAGCATAGTTCTTTTTCTGCTTCATGGAGAGGTTCGAGCTTGAGATTAAAGCCACTCCACCACCTTTTTTGGATTCTCGGGATAGCTGTGTGCTAACATAGTTGGGTGGGGTAGCTTCGTTTAACGGTAGGTAAACATCTGGTTTTAACCATGTTTCACATAGGCCCAGGATGTCTATCCTATTTTCAACAACTAGATCATGGACCAAGAGCGCTTTAGTTGAAAGCGATCTGATATTTATGAATCCTATTCTAAGCTCTTCCAGAGTATTAAGGTTTGAGGGAGTTGGATTGCAACGCATCTCAGTGGAAGAGTTTACAGGAACATTTTTGCAGATTTGCCTTCGCCTGCGGGTTTTACACCTCAGGACAGTGCGGGGCAGCTCCACAGTACTGATAGGTGTAGGTGTTCTATAAACCTCCAGTTTGCAGTTGCTGCTGCTGTGACCAGTATAAAAACCTAGAGGCACCTCAGTGTCAGCATTACGTGCTACATCACCCAGGCTAACTAACCTAGTTAACCCACCCAGTCTTCTAGACTCTGCAACGTGGGCTAGTATGTTGCTAGCAGGTTCGCTAATGGCCTGCGTCCCAGCATGCTGTAAGTGCATAAGTCACGCCTGGCTAAGACATCTATCTATGTTTTCTGACATAATTGAGGCGCCTAACCCAGTGGGGTGAAGGCCGTCTCTCATCAGCATGCCAGGGCGGTCCCACATGGAGGACCAGTTATCTACAAAACCTAAGCCCTGCTCTTCACTATATCGTGCCAGCCAACGATTCAGGAAAAATAGTCTACTATAATGCTCATCATTATTACTCCTGGTAGGTAGAGGGCCAGAGAGAATTAATCGATGCCGACACATCTTTCTGGCGAAGTCACACAGTATAGCTATGTTACTTTTAGTGACTTCTGATTGTCTCATCCTAGTATCATTGGTGCCGACATGAATTACAATGTTGTCAAAACTAGTGTCGGTGTTGGGTGCGTCTAATCTAACACCGTGTGTGTTCTTACCGCATGCCAGCACCCTAAGATTAGCTTCGATGTCGGGAGCCCTGGCCCCTGGTAAGCACATCACGTCAGCTGGCATGTGTAGTTTAACTTTACGCGTAACAGAGTCGCCTATGACTAGCGTCTTCCCCCCCGAAAGAGACTTGCGAGGAGGGTTGCCTGCCTTCGCAAGGGGTGCTGCCGACAGGGAGCCCTGGACGGAGCTAATGCTAATGTTAGCGTTAACGTTATGAGACCGCCTGGCAGGTCTCTTCTCTACACTCTCTGGTGTATCTGTCTTTTCAATGGACGCTATCTTTTCCTCCTCTAGTTGACAGATACGTCTCTCTAGGAGAGCTATCTTATCTACAAGGAAGGCACAGGAGCAGGAGCAACAGGAGTCCATACTTACCTTGTTTGATGCGACGAACGTGGGGACAGATACAATACAGGACAATACAAAACAGCAATCGGTGTTAACCGATTCGCTGTTTTGTATGGTCGCTAAACAACAGTCGGATTATATAATAACAACAGCGAACTTTAGAAGGATACTGATACGGCTGACGGGAACCTGGTAGCCGAACCAAACAAACCAACAAACCAACTATCCGGAAGCAGGAAGTAATCCGGAAGTTGCGTCTCGAATCAGATACAGTTTCCTGTTTCTCAAACGTGTCCCTTTAGCTAGGTAGTTGCCCTTTAACCTGACCTTGTTATAGTATTAGTTTTAGTATTGGAATAGTAGTAGTAGTAGTAGTATTAGTAGTAATTGTAGTAGTAGTAGTAGTAGTACTACCCTCTCTCTCTCTCTCTCTCTCTCTCTCTCTCTCTCTCTCTCTCTCTCTCTCTCTCTTTACATTACACTTTAACACTTTAATACGTTTAAAAAAAAGGTTGTTTTCTAACTTGATTCAACAATGTGTTCTAGGAATGGCCTCTGCTAAATCTTCCTGGTCTGAGGAGAACTTTTCCTGTTCCGTCTGTCTGGATGTGTTCAAGAGTCCAGTTTCCACACCATGTGGACACAACTTCTGTAAAGTCTGTATCACCACGTTCTGGGAGGACAAGGTCCAGTTCAAATGTCCTCTTTGCAACGAGCTGTTCCGCACAAGATCTGATCTACGGGTCAATACCCTCTTATCGGAGATGGTGGACGAGTTTAGACGGTCCGTACCGGTCAAAGAGCAGCCTTGTGTTGAACCAGGAGAAGAGGGGGACCACAGGTCCCATCCTGTTGTACGTCTGAAGGAGGAATATGAGCTGAAGAAGGCCCAGCTGGGGAAGATAGACTCACACGCAGGGACCTTGAGGAGATTCCTGGATCAGCTGAAGGAGACACTGGACATGGAGATGAAGAAACTGTTTGTCCTGAGGTCGACTCTAAAGAAGTGTAAGTGTCTGTTTAGTTTGAGTCATCACAACAACACACTAACTCCTCAGATTGAAAGTCCATCCACACAGCAGGAGGTGACGTCCTACTGGGAATGAACATGATGGTGGACATCATGTATCTTATCAATATATTAATATATTGATGAGATACATGATGGTTGGTATCTTTTACATAATGCATAACCATCACAATGAATCTTTCTTCTGTAAAATACAACATATATTATTACTGTAACAATATTATTTATTAATGATGAGTATTATGAGTGTTATCATTATTAGACAATCATAATCAGGATGCTGTTAATCATACTTGTATGTGTATTTTATATTCAGAACATGATGTAAAATATATCTAATAATATATGTGAATAAGTATATTTTATATAATAATATATATCACTATATAATAATGTTTATATTCATAAATAAAATATATAAATATGAATATATTATAATAAATCTATTACGTTATAATTATATATATAATATATAATAATATATATTTTCATCATACTTTAGGTCCTAGGAAACTAGGCAACCAATCTTAGAAACACCTCTCCTATCAAAGTCACAATTGTAGTTATCCAAGGTTAATGTTGGCAACTGCTAACGTTTAATGATGTCCTATCTATAAATCAAGAGAGTACTTTCCAATCAAGTACTTTTTCTTCCTCAGTGGTTATTCACGACTCCACCCATTTCTAAAGGGCTTATTGAACTGACTCCAAACGGCTCATATCTTGATGACCTCATCAGGAGTATTTCTGTGTAGACTCATCATGTCTTTGGTTCTCTCTCCCATCAGATGAGTGTGAACTCACACTGGACCCAAACACAGCCTGGAGAGGACTCTATCTGTCTGAGGACAACAGGAAGGTGACGAGGGTTAGAAAGGAGGAGTCATATCCTGATCACCTAGAGAGATTTGACTACTATCACCAGGTGTTGTGTAGAGAGGGTCTGACTGACCGCAGTTACTGGGAGGTGGAGATGGAGATGGAAGGAGGAGGTGTTTCTATAGGAGTGACATACAGAGGAATCACTAGGAGAGGAGAGGGTGATGACAGCAGGCTTGGATTAAACAACAAGTCCTGGAGTCTTTATTGTTCTGATGATCGTTACTCTGTCTGGTACAACGGTAGTGAAACAGCCATAGATCTCCCCCCCTCTAACAGAGTAGGAGTGTATGTGGACCGGCCTGCTGGCTCTCTCTCCTTCTACAGAGTGTCCCCAGATGGAGGAGGGTCCTCAGACACACTGACTCTCATCCACACCTTCCAGTCCACATTCACCCAGGAGGACCTCCTCCCTGCGTTTGGGTTATGGGGGGGTTTTGGTTCCTCAGTGTCTCTGTGTCGCTTGTAGCAACACACATAGAACACACACACACACACACACACACACACACACACACACACACACACACACACAGAAACACACACACACACGCAAATATACACACACAGAGAAATACACAAATGAAAACAAACACACACATACACACACAAACATAGAAACACACACACACACACTTATACAAATACAAAAATATATAGAAATAAAAACACACATATACACACACACACATTTTTATAGATAAACACACACACACACATATAGACACATCGCTATTTGTCATTCTATAGTCATGTTAATTTAATAAAGATATGTTCTCCTGTACCTGCTCCTCAATGACCTGACCCCTACCTGCTCCTCAATGACCTCTGACCCCTACCTGCTCCTCAATGACCTCTGACCCCTACCTGCTTCTTAATGACCCCTAACCCCTACCTGCTCCTCAATGACCTCTGACCCCTACCTGCTCCTTAATGACCTCTGACCCCTACCTGCTCCTTAATGACCTCTGACCCCTACCTGCTTCTTAATGACCCCTAACCCCTACCTGCTCCTCAATGACCTCTGACCCCTACCTGCTCCTTAATGACCTCTGACCCCTACCTGCTCCTTAATGACCTCTGACCCCTACCTGCTTCTTAATGACTTCTGACCCCTACCTTCTCCTCAATGACCTGACCCCTACCTGCTCCTTAATGACCCCTAACCTCTACCTGCTCCTTAATGACCTGTTATCCCTACCTACTCATTTTTGACCTCTGCCCTCTACCTGCTCCTTAATGACCTCTGACCCCTACCTGCTCCTTAATGAGCCCTAACCCCTACCTGCTCCTTAATTACCTCTGACCCCTACCTGCTCCTTAATGACCTCTGACCCCT
Source organism: Muraenolepis orangiensis (assembly GCA_027704905.1). Lineage (NCBI taxonomy): Eukaryota > Metazoa > Chordata > Actinopteri > Gadiformes > Muraenolepididae > Muraenolepis > Muraenolepis orangiensis. The sequence goes on along the minus strand of CM051023.1, from coordinate 7,389,969 downwards.
ACCTGCTTCTTAATGACTTCTGACCCCTACCCGCTCCTCAATGACCTCTGACCCCTACCCGCTCCTCAATGACCTCTGACCCCTACCTGCTCCTTAATGAGCCCTACCTGCTCCTTAATGAACCCTGACCCCTACCTGCTCCTCAATGACCCCTAACCCCTACCTGCTCCTCAATGACCTCTAACCCCTATCTGCTCCTTAATGAGCCCTAACCCCTACCTGCTCCTCAATGACCCCTAACCCCTACCTGCTCCTTAATGACCTGTAATCCCTAACTGCTCATTTTTGACCTCTGACCTCTACCTGCTCCTTAATGACCTCTGACCCCTACCTGCTCCTTAATGAGCCCTAACCCCTACCTGCTCCTTAATGAGCCCTAACCCCTACCTGCTCCTCAATGACCCCTAACCCCTACCTGCTCCTTAATGACCTCTGACCCCTACCTGCTCCTTAATGACCCCTTACCCCTACCTGCTCCTTGATGACCTCTGACCACTACCTGCTCCTTAATGAACTATAATCCCTACCTGCTCCTTAATGACCTCTGACCCCTACCTGCTCCTTAATGAACTGTAATCCCTACCTGCTCCTTAATGACCTCTGACCCCTACCTGCTCCTCAATGACCTCTGACCCCTACCTGCTCCTTAATGACCCCTTGCCCCTATCTGCTCCTTAATGACCTCTAACCCCTACCTGCTCCTTAATGACATCTGACCCCTACCTGCTCCTTAATGACCTCTGACCCCTACCTGCTCCTTAATGACCTGTAACCCCTACCTGCTTCTTAATGACCCCTTACCCCTACCTGCTCCTTAATGACCTCTGATCCCTACCTGCTCCTTAATGACCCCTTACCCCTACCTGCTCCTTAATGACCTCTGACCCCTACCTGCTCCTTAATGACCCCTACCTGCTCCTTAATGACCCCTAACCCCTACCTGCTCCTGAATGACTACTCACCCCTACCTGCTCCTTAATGACCTCTTACCCCTACCTGCTCCTTAATGACCCCTAACCCTACCTGCTCCTTAATGACCCCTAACCCCTACCTTCTCCTTAATGACCTGACCCCTACCTGCTCCTTAATGACCTCTGACCCCTACCTGCTCCTTAATGACCTCTGACCCCTACCTGCTCCTTAATGACCTCTGACCCCTACCTGCTCCTTTATGACCCCTAACCCCTACCTTCTCCTTAATGACCACTACCCCTACCTACTTCTTCATTCAAGGTTCAAGATTCAAGATTTTTACTTGCCATATGCAACAAGTAGAATTGAATGCTTACTCCCCATTCCCTCCTGCAGTTTGAGTTTATACTACAATTTAACACTATATACTATACTATGTACTATACTTACACTGTACTGTAACAATACTGTACACAATTAAAATGGAAATAAAAATGACTATAAAGTTACTGATGGAGTGTGTGTTGAATTCTGCAAAAAAGCATTTAAAAAGCATTTTAAAGTGCCAGTAGTGCAGCAGCATCATGAATTCTGTGCAGAACAGTGCAGTAACTGTAATGAGTCCAGCAAAGTATGACAGTGTAATGTTAATGACAATGTTATGATAGTGGCAGCACTCCTAGCAGTTCAGTAGGTCACTGCCTGTGGATCAAACTATCCTTGAACCTGGTAGTCGTTGTACGGATGCTGCAGAACCGACGACCGGACGGTAGGGGGAGAAGAGATGGAGCCCAGGGTGGTTGGGAACCTCGCAGGCATAACAGGTATAACAGGCAACTGTAAACACATTCAACCGCCCTCTTTAAGATGAATCCAGTGACAAACTGAATATGCTCTGTGGGGTTAAGTTAACGTTACATTTGGTTATGGATGAGAGAAGTGGGAAAAGCTGTGACTCCTGTAAACGCTTAACGTTAGTAGTGTCCAACTCAACAGCGTACTGACCAGCAGTAGTGTCCTTTATCCTGACTCTGGTAAAGACTAATCTAAAGTCAATGATTAGAACCACTTATTGTTAGAAAAGTAAAAACTAAATAACGGTACAACTGCATCTGATCGTACGTCTGTTACATTTTAAATTGTTTGTATTTTTCAGTAATATGACGTTAACAAGAAGACTACACCAGAGGACGGCACAAGGTGGTAAACGCCTGTCCCAGGTTCACTAAGACCTCAGATTCTACTGGAGAGTTCTCAACCAATCAAACGCAGGGGGGGCAGTCCACAGTTCAACTGTTTAGTTGGAAAATATGCTAATTAAAAGACAATTAAAAGATATGAGCTTTAAAAGAGAATTAAAAGAGATGAGCTTTAAAAGATAATTTAAAAGAGATGAGCTTTAAAATATAATTAAAAGAGATGAGCTTTAAAATATAATTAAAAGAGATGAGCTTTAAAATATAATTAAAAGAGATGAGCTTTTGTATGTATTTTGTGTATTTTAACACCCTTGTTATAATCTAAAACACTGTCTTTTGATCCTCTATACATTGCAGGGACAATATGGTAACAACTTAACCTGCTGGTGGACCTTTAGGCCAAGTTAGACATGTTCCAGATGTGCTATCTGCTGGTGGACCCCGAGGCCCAGTTAGACATGTTCCAGATGTGTTATCTGCTGGTGTGCCTTTAGGCCCAGTTAGACATGTTCCAGATGTGTTATCTGCTGGTGTGCCTTTAGGCCCAGTTAGACATGTTCCAGATGTGTTATCTGCTGGTGGACCCTGAGGCCCAGTTAGACATGTTCCAGATGTGTTATCTGCTGGTGCACCCGAGGCTCAGTTAGACATGTTCCAGATGTGTTATCTGCTGGTGCACCCTGAGGCCCAGTTAGACATGTTCCAGATGTGTTATCTGCTGGTGTGCCTTTAGGCCAAGTTAGACATGTTCCAGATATGTTAGCTGCTGGTGTGTCTTTATGCCCAGTTAGACATGTTCCAGATGTTTTATCTGCAGGTGTGTCTTTAGGCCCAGTTAGACATGTTCCAGATGTGTTATCTGCTGGTGGGCCTTAAGGCCCAGTTTGACATGTTCCAGATGTATTATCTGCTGGTGGACCCCAAGACCCAGTTAAACATGTTCCAGATGTGTTATCTGCTGGTGGACCCCAAGACCCAGTTAAACATGTTCCAGATGTGTTATCTGCAGGTGTGTCTTTAGGCTCAGTCAGACATGTTCCAGATGTGTTATCTGCTGGTGGACCCCAAGACCCAGTTAAACATGTTCCAGATGTGTTATCTGCTGGTGTGTCTTTAGGCCCAGTTACACATGTTCCAGATGTGTTATCTGCTGGGGGACCCCGAGGCCCAGTTAGACATGTTCCAGATGTGTTATCTGCTGGTGTGTCTTTAGGCCCAGTTAGACATGTTCCAGATGTGTTATCTGCAGGTGAGTCTATAGGCCCAGTCAGACATGTTCCAGATGTGTTATCTGCTGGTGGACCCCGAGGCCCAGTTAGACATGTTCCAGATGTGTTATCTGCTGGAGGACCCCGAGGCCCACTTAGACATGTTCCAGATGTGTTATCTGCTGGTGTGCCTTTAGGCCCAGTTAGACATTCTCCAGATTAGTTATCTGCAGGTGTGTCTATAGGCCCAGTTAGACATGTTCCAGATGTGTTATCTGCTAGTGTCTTTAGGCCCAGTTAGACATGTTCCAGATGTGTTATCTGCTGGTGGACCCCGAGGCCCAGTTAGACATGTTCCAGATGTGTTATCTGCTGGTGTGACTTTAGGCCCAGTTAGACATGTTCCAGATGTGTTATCTGCTGGTGTGCCTTTAGGCCCAGTTAGACATGTTCCAGATGTGTTATCTGCTGGTGTGACTTTAGGCCCAGTTAGACATGTTCCAGATGTGTTATCTGCTGGTGTGCCTTTAGGCCCTTACAAGGATCTGAGGTGCTTTCAACGGGCAGCTGTAAGAAGAGCTGTGGGGAACGTTTGACCAACAACAATGAAGTGATGTAAAAGCCAAAGAATGTGTGAAAATGCATATACTTGGTGACAAGGAAAGGCGTGGTCAGTCTGTACCAATAGGCACGGCAGACTCTCTCTTGCTGCAGGAGATGAGGATTTGATGCTTTGTGTCAATAAAGATATTGAACTTAGTATCCGGACCCCTGCGATTGATTCTTATTCCACACGAGTAGAAATGATACTACATAATTGGCGTCACAAACAGGATTTGGTTCAAACTAATATTAACCAAAAGGCAGACTTCCGGTGGAGTGAAGGCACCCGGGCTCCAGTCCTGGCCAGGCTGGAGTTTGAGGTAAGCTCTAAACATCTTCCTCAAAGCGCCTGAGTGCGTCTGCTCTTATTGATTGTGTTTTATGGTTAACAATTCACCAAATCGAAAAGGACCTTTTTGGGGTCTATTGGGTGGAATAGAGTAATTAGCATGTCCGCTGGAATATAAAGTGGGAAGTCCACTATAAACAACGCCTTTCATTTTCAGTCCGATTGGGTTAAGCATGTGTGATGCCACTAGGGCAGGGGTCGGGAACCTATGGCTCGCGAGCCAGATGTGGCTCTTTTGATGATTGCATATGGCTCGCAGATAAAACAAAATATGACGAAAAAAAAAAAAAAAAGACGAGTATCGTACATTTCAGGACGAATGAACTTTTTGATGATCTTCCGAACAAAGACAAGATAATCAAACGGATACAAGACATGCCTCTGTCGGCAAGAACTGTTCATGATCATACCATCGTGATGGCAAACAAAGTGGAGGAAACGCAAGTGAAGAACATAAATGCAGCGCCGTTCTTTTCTCTGGCTTTGGATGAGTCAACAGACGTGAGCCATTTGTCGCAGTTCAGCGTGATTGCAAGATATGCTGTTGGTGACACACTGCGCGAAGAAAGTCTTGCTGTTCTGCCATTAAAAGGGTCCACAAGAGGTGAGGATTTATTCAAGTCTTTCATGGAGTTTGCTCAAGAAAAAAGTCTACCTATGGATAAACTTCTCTCAGTGTGTACTGATGGTGCTCCGTGTATGGTGGGGAAAAACAAAGGATTTGTGGCGCTTCTCCGTGAACATGAAAATAGACCCATCCTAAGTTTCCATTGCATTATACACCAGGAGGCACTTTGTGCTCAGATGTGTGACAGGCAGTTTGGCGAAGTGATGTCGCTGGTCATTCGTGTGATCAACTTTATTGTTGCCCGAGCCTTAAATGATCGCCAGTTTAAAACACTGCTGGATGAAGTAAATAACTATCCTGGTCTGCTTTTGCACAGCAATGTGCGTTGGTTGTCAAGAGGGAAGGTGCTTAGCCGTTTTGCGGCTTGCCTGAACGAAATCCGGACTTTCCTTGAAATGAAAGGCGTCGGGCATCCTGAGCTAGCCGACACCGAGTGGCTCCTCAAGTTTTACTATCTCGTAGATCTGACTGAACATCTGAACCAGCTCAACGTGAAAATGCAAGGCATTGGAAATACAGTGTTATCCCTTCAACAAGCTGTATTTGCTTTTGAAAACAAGCTGGAGCTTTTCATCACGGATCTTGAAACAGGTCGTTTACTACATTTTGAAAAACTGAGCCAATTTAAAGATGCATGCACAGCAAGTGAGCCCATTCAAAACCTTGATCTCCACCAGCTAGCTGGCTGCACATCCAGTCTCCTACAGTCCTTCAAAGCACGCTTTGGAGAATTTCGTGAGCACACTCGTCTTTTTAAGTTCATCACCCATCCAAACGAGTGTTCACTGAACACAGCCGACCTGAATTACATCCCTGGTGTCTCCGTCAGAGATTTTGAAGCAGAAGTGGCTGACCTGAAGGCCTCAGACATGTGGGTGAATAAGTTCAAGTCACTGAATGAAGATTTGGAAAGAATCACACGACAGAAAGCGGAGTTGGCGAGCAAGCACATGTGGACAGAAATGAAAAAACTCCAACCCGAAGACCAGCTGATTCTCAAAACTTGGAACGCGCTTCCTGTCACATACCACACACTGCAGCGTGTGAGTATTGCTGTATTGACCATGTTTGGATCTACGTATGCATGTGAGCAGTCATTCTCACATCTTAAAAACATCAAGTCCAACCTACGATCACGTTTAACGGATGAAAGCCTCAACGCTTGCATGAAGCTTAACCTCACCAAGTACCAACCCGACTACAAAGACATCAGCAAATCCATGCAGCACCAGAAGTCGCATTAATGGTGAGTGTTATAACAACATTATTTAAAAGAATAAATTCAGAGGCTTATTATGCTGACATTTAGTTGAATTCACTTTTAAAATATATTATATGGCTCTCACTGAAATAAATTTCCAAATTTTTTGCTTTCATGGCTCTCTTAGTCAAAAAGGTTCCCGACCCCTGCACTAGGGGCTAGGTAGTTTGATAAAGACAGTGTGTGTCTGCGCTTCTAGTCATCAGAGCTCTCTGTCTATGGTTCATATTTTAATAAGGTTATTATAGTTCATGACTGAGTGAAATCATGGAACAACAGCCTAGAAGAGGTTAGTCTGAAAGGAACTGAACTGGGAGGGGAACTGGACCAACTGGTTCATCATGCTTTGTTACCGAGTCAGAGATTCTGTAGTCAACTCTGATCTGTGATTGTAATGTTACGTGCATTCTTTGTTCGTGTTCCTACCTATTTTCTTTTTTCGTTTAAGGGGTTCTAGTGACACCTATAGGCCATTAGGTAAATGTTTCTCATTGGTTGTTCATTCACGTGGGTTGTTAGTCGCGTGATCACAACAACGCCATCTTCCGGAAAGCAGGCTAGTAATTAGCATTGTTCTAGGGCTTTCATCTGCCGGTGTGATCCTAAAAGAAGCTTTGTTTGTGAGTATAGTCGTTCATCTATGTATTTAGAGATTTTATGTGCTCATATGTTATATTTCGTAATATTTGTGTACTTTATTGATTGTTGCCCTTTGTATTGTTTACAGTTTCACACTTCAGTTACTTCAATCTTCAATAAATGGACGTAGAAGTGCACGTCCGTAACGTACTTTGGGCTCATTATTGAAGTTATTGGAAGAGGTTGAAGGTGTTTAGCTATCTGGCGATGTGCGCCCTGCTACGTGCTCAGGTGCCAGAATAGTGAAAAAACGACATCACGACGGGTCCTACACAGCAGACACAAGATGGATAACGCTACTTCTCTCACAGCGGGAGAGCAGGCAGCCTCTCCATCAGAACATACAGCTCCTCCAACAGATGCTACTTTTGCTACCAGGTCAGTAGCCAGTGTTAGCGTCTCCGGCTCAAGCTCAAATGAGTCTTCCGCTAGCTTAGCTGCAGCGAAAGCACGGGCTAAAGTGATGGCTGCACGTGCCCGCACAGCTTTTGTTAAGAAAGAAAACAAAATATTATTAGAAAAAGCTCGGATGGATGCTGCTCTCGCTACACTAAAGCTAGATGAAGAAATTGCAGCAGCAGAGGCAGAAGCTGAAGCTCTTGAGTCTACAGCAGCAGAATCACAGAGAGGCTCCAGACATGACACTTTATACATCGCAGCTCTTCCAACTCAATCTCCACAAGAAAGAACCAGCGAGTACATTGGGAGTCATTCTGGAGCGGCCTCCGAGTTTAGATCCCCTGCCTCGGCACATCATCAGCCTCAGCAACACAATGCTGCTGCCGCCAACAGTGCTGCTCCCTACATCTCCAAAGCTAGACCACATAGCTCAATCAGCCAGCTAGTGAAGCCAGATCCTGACGCAGACCCTCGCAGCTTCTACCAGGGGTTACGTCAACCACACTACTCCCCTCGCCGTGAGCAAGCCCCTCAAACCCTCTCTGCTGACCGAACAGGTTTAGGTGACATCGCTAGATTCCTCGCTCGGCGCGAACTCCTGAGCTCTGGTCTCACCGAATTTGACGATCGACCTGAAGGATACTGGGCATGGAGGTCAAGCTTCCTAAACTCCATAGAGGGAACAGGACTTACCTGCAGCGAAGAACTCGATCTGTTAACTAAGTGGTTAGGCCCACAGTCTTCAGCACATGTCAAGAGGATTCGAGCCATCCATGTCAACGACCCAGCTTTAGGCCTACAAACGGCATGGTCTCGTCTTCAGGAGTGTTATGGGTCGCCAGAGATGATCGAGAAGGCTCTCTTAGACAGAGTAGAGAGTTTTCCTAGGTTCAGCAATAGGGACCCCCAGAAGCTCAGAGAGCTTGGCGACCTGCTACAGGAGCTATCATCTGCGCAGCGTGGGGGCAGCCTACCTGGGCTGTCTTACCTAGACACCGCCAGAGGACTGAACCCCATAGTGGAGAAGTTACCATCCTCCCTCCAAGAAAAATGGATCTCTCAAGGGAGTAATTACAAGCTACACCACCAGGTACATTTCCCACCGTTCGCCTACTTCGCCGACTTTGTCAGCAGAGAAGCCTACATCCGCAACGACCCAAGCTTCTTTCTGTCCTCTTCAGCTGCTACAGCAATGAAGCCAGACGACGCAGTGAAGACGAGTAGCCCCAGACGCTTCGTCTCCTCGCACAAGACGGAGGTCTCTTCTACGTCCGACTCTGACACTACAGAGACCCCCAGTGCTTGGCCGGATGCCAGTAGCCAATGTCCTATCCACAAAATGCCTCACCCCCTTAAATACTGCAGAGGCTTCAGAAGCAGAACCATCGAAGAATGCAAGGCATTTCTTAAAGAAGCCGGCTTATGTTTTAGATGTTGTTCAAGCAAACATCTCGCCAAAGAGTGTAAAATTGCAATCCAGTGTAAAGAGTGCAACAGTGACAGACACATAGCAGCTCTTCACCCCGGACCAGCCCCGTGGAATAGCTGGACCCACGAGCCAGTGGATGGTAGGGAGTCAGATTACGGCAGGGAGGAGAAGGGTGAGCCATCTCCTACTGTAAACAACAAGTGTACGGAGGTCTGTGGAGGAAACAGCCCACGCTCCTGCTCTAAAATCTGCCTTATCACAGTGCACCCCAAGGGACAACCGGGAAAGACAGTGACACTCTATGCTATTCTCGACGATCAGAGCAACCGGTCACTTGCCAGATCTGAGTTTTTTGACCTCTTTGACCTCAAGGGCACAAACGCTCTATACACACTCCGGACGTGTGCCGGTCTCACTGAGATGTCTGGAAGGAGAGCCACGGGCTTTGTCGCACAACCTTTGGATGGAAGTCTCAACATAAATCTCCCGACTCTCATAGAGTGCAACTACATTCCCGAAGACAGGTCAGAGATACCTACCCCGGAAGTGGCAAAGCATCACACTCACCTCAAGGCCATTGCTAAAAACATCCCACTACTCAACCCAGATGCTCAGATCCTACTTCTCCTTGGCCGCGACATCCTACAGGTGCACAAAGTAAGAGACAAGCGTAACGGACCTAATAATGCACCATATGCCCAACGCTTGGATCTCGGCTGGGTCATCATCGGGGAAGCTTGCTTAGGCGCAGCACACAAATCAAAGGATATAAGTGTGTTCCGTACTCACATTCTCGAGAACGGACGCCACTCTCACTTCACGCCCTGTACAAACCATCTCACTCTGAAAGAGAAACTCACAGAGAACAGTGAACGGTCCTGCAATCCCCTCAACCTGCAAAGCTCACAGCCCGCTTGTGTTCCAGCACCATGCATTGAGGGGGACTCCTTGGGAAGTAATATCTTCCAACGCACTGAGGATGACAACAAGTTTGCCCCCTCTATCGAGGACAAGCAGTTCATTGAGCTGGTGAATAAAGAAATGTTCATCGATGAAGGAAACAGCTGGGTAGCTCCGCTCCCCTTCCACACACCTGACATCCTGGCCACAGCAAAGCGGGTCATCATTGGATGTGTCCAAAGCGAAACATATCAGACTGAGATGTCTTCTCTGAAGCTAGGGATGGACATCCCGATTAACAGTCCACTGAGGAAGTTGGATCCTGTCCTCGATGACGATGGACTCCTAAGAATCGGGGGGCGACTTCGTCACTCAACCCTCCCAACAGAGGAAAAACACCCTCTCGTCATCCCTGGTCGCAGCCACATCGGTGCTCTTCTCATTGACTACTACCACAAGAGGGTCAAGCATCAAGGCCGGGTCTTCACAGAGGGAGCTATACGCTCAGATGGTGTCTGGATAGTTGGAGCCAAGAGATGCATCGCGAGACATCTGCACAACTGTGCGATATGTAACAAGCTCCGAGGTAAGACAGCGGAGCAAAAGATGGCTGACCTCCCTGCAGATCGGTTAAGCACAGAGCCACCCTTCACCAATGTCGGCATTGATGTATTTGGCCCTTGGAGTATCTCTACTCGACGCACCCGTGGAGGAGCTGCAAATAGCAAGAGGTGGGCAGTGATCTTCACCTGCCTCAGCGTGCGTGCTGTCCATATAGAGCTCATCGAGGCCATGGACACATCAAGCTTCATAAACGCTCTTCGGCGATTCGTTGCCATCCGGGGTCCCGTGAAGCTGATCCGATCCGACTGTGGCACGAATTTCAAGGGAGCCTGCAAAGAGCTGAAAGTGCTACTACAAGATGACAAGGAGCCCAACGTCTCCAGGTTCCTCAGCGAAGAAGGCTGCGCATGGATTTTCAATCCTCCCCATTCCTCTCACATGGGAGGCGTTTGGGAGAGGATGATTGGAATCTCCAGGACAATTTTGAATTCCATGTTGTCTCAGATTCAACCTTCTCACCTTACCCACGACATCCTGTCTACCCTGATGGCAGAGGTATCAGCCATAATCAATGCCAGACCTCTGACAATCATCTCAACGGATGCGAGTGCTCCATCCCTTCTTACTCCAGCTACGATTCTGTCTCAGAAAGTCTGTAGTCCTCCTCCTCCAGGGAGCTTCATTGATGCAGATCTACACCGTCAACAATGGAGAAGAGTCCAGCACTTGGCCAACACCTTTTGGGCGAGGTGGAGGCGGGAGTATCTCTCTACACTCCAGAGTCGCTCCAAGTGGCAGAAGAGCCATCCTAATGTCAAGGAAGGAGACCTAGTGCTTCTTCGAGACACTCAGGTTCAGAGAAACCAGTGGTCGATGGCTTTGGTGACAAAGGCCTTCCCTGTAAGCGATGGCAAGGTCAGAAAGCTAGAGCTTAAAGTCACCAGAGGGGGAATTTCCAAGACCTTCCTCCGCCCCATCACTGAGGTGGTGGTGCTCATGTCCACCTAGGGTTATATAGCCTATTAACTTACAGATGTTTAGTCTTTAATAGTGGTATTGTGTTAAATACCAGGCAGGGAGTGTAATGTTACGTGCATTCTTTGTTCGTGTTCCTACCTATTTTCTTTTTTCGTTTAAGGGGTTCTAGTGACACCTATAGGCCATTAGGTAAATGTTTCTCATTGGTTGTTCATTCACGTGGGTTGTTAGTCGCGTGATCACAACAACGCCATCTTCCGGAAAGCAGGCTAGTAATTAGCATTGTTCTAGGGCTTTCATCTGCCGGTGTGATCCTAAAAGAAGCTTCGTTTGTGAGTATAGTCGTTCATCTATGTATTTAGAGATTTTATGTGCTCATATGTTATATTTCGTAATATTTGTGTACTTTATTGATTGTTGCCCTTTGTATTGTTTACAGTTTCACACTTCAGTTACTTCAATCTTCAATAAATGGACGTAGAAGTGCACGTCCGTAACGTACTTTGGGCTCATTATTGAAGTTATTGGAAGAGGTTGAAGGTGTTTAGCTATCTGGCGATGTGCGCCCTGCTACGTGCTCAGGTGCCAGAATAGTGATGTATCATCAATATATATCACTAATATATCATCATATATCACTTTATTACAGCAGGAAGAAGACTAAGATACTGTAGTCTGTAGTCAGTACAGGAAGAACTCAGTACATGCTGTATAATTGGTACATTGTCAGTACTTGTACTCAGTATAATAGATACATTGTCAGTACTTGTACTCAGTAGAATAGGTACATTCTCAGTATATGTACTCAGTATAATAGGTATATTGTCAGTACTTGTACTCAGTATAATAGGTCCATTGTCAGTACTTGTACTCAGAAGAATATGTACATTCTCAGTATATGTACTCAGTATAATAGGTATATTGTCAGTACTTGTACTCAGTATAATAGGTACATTCTTGTCACGGTTCAACCCAGCTCTTTCCGCTCCTAGTCCTGGATCTCCGCGGGCTTCCTGGATCCGCGATGTCACCGGACTCCGTTCCGAAATGCCACTCCGTGTTTTCCCTGTCAGCCATTTCACACTGAACTCACCTGTTGTCAATCGCTCCTCATTGACCAAGCTGTATTCAAGCCATGTCTGTTGTGTTACTCAATGCTGGATTATCACCCTGATTTCTCCGAAAGCCTCACGTTCGTATCAAGTTAAGTTCATTGTGTTCTGTCTATTGATCCATCTGGAGCCATCTTATTAGGCGTTTACCACCTCTAGCTGTCTTCTTGTCATTATCGTATTACTGAAAAATACAAACTATTTAAAATGTAACAGACGTACGATCAGATGCAGTTGTACCGTTATTTAGTTTTTACTTGTCTAACAATAAGTGGTTCTAATCATTGACTTTAGATTAGTCTTCACCAGAGTCAGGATAAAGGACACTACTGCCGGTCAGTACGCTGTTGAGTTGGACACTACTAACGTTAAGCGTTTACAGGAGTCACAGCTTTTCCCATTTCTCTCATCCATAACCAAATGTAACGTTAACTTAACCCCACAGAGCATATTCAGTTTGTCACTGCATTCATCTTAAAGAGGGCGGTTGAATGTGTTTACAGTTGCCTGTTATACCTGTTATGCCTGCGAGGTTCCCAACCACCCTGGGCTCCATCTCTTCTCCCCCCTACCGTCCGGTCGTCGGTTCCGCAGCATCCGTACAACGACTACCAGGTTCAAGGATAGTTTGATCCACAGGCAGTGACCTACTGAACTGCTAGGAGTGCTGCCACTATCATAACATTGTCATTAACATTACACTGTCATACTTTGCTGGACTCATTACAGTTACTGCACTGTTCTGCACTGAATTCATGATGCTGCTGCACTACTGGCACTTTAAAATGCTTTTTAAATGCTTTTTTGCAGAATTCAACACACACTCCATCAGTAACTTTATAGTCATTTTTATTTCCATTTTAATTGTGTACAGTTTTGTTACAGTGTAAGTATAGTACATAGTATAGTATATTGTGTTAAATTGTAGTATAAACTCAAACTGCAGGAGGGAATGGGGAGTAAGCATTCAATTCTACTTGTTGCATATGGCAAGTAAAAATCTTGAATCTTGAACCTTGATGAAGAAGTAGGTAGGGGTAGTGGTCATTAAGGAGAAGGTAGGGGTTAGGGGTCATAAAGGAGCAGGTAGGGGTCAGAGGTCATTAAGGAGCAGGTAGGGGTCAGAGGTCATTAAGGAGCAGGTAGGGGTCAGAGGTCATTAAGGAGCAGGTAGGGGTCAGGTCATTAAGGAGAAGGTAGGGGTTAGGGGTCATTAAGGAGCAGGTAGGGTTAGGGGTCATTAAGGAGCAGGTAGGGGTAAGAGGTCATTAAGGAGCAGGTAGGGGTGAGTAGTCATTCAGGAGCAGGTAGGGGTTAGGGGTCATTAAGGAGCAGGTAGGGGTCATTAAGGAGCAGGTAGGGGTCAGAGGTCATTAAGGAGCAGGTAAGGGTAAGGGGTCATTAAGGAGCAGGTAGGGATCAGAGGTCATTAAGGAGCAGGTAGGGGTAAGGGGTCATTAAGAAGCAGGTAGGGGTTAGAGGTCATTAAGGAGCAGGTAGGGGTCAGAGGTCCTTAAGGAGCAGGTAGGGGTCAGATGTCATTAAGGAGCAGGTAGGGGTTAGAGGTCATTAAGGAGCAGATAGGGGCAAGGGGTCATTAAGGAGCAGGTAGGGGTCAGAGGTCATTGAGGAGCAGGTAGGGGTCAGAGGTCATTAAGGAGCAGGTAGGGATTACAGTTCATTAAGGAGCAGGTAGGGGTCAGAGGTCATTAAGGAGCAGGTAGGGATTATAGTTCATTAAGGAGCAGGTAGTGGTCAGAGGTCATCAAGGAGCAGGTAGGGGTAAGGGGTCATTAAGGAGCAGGTAGGGGTCAGAGGTAATTAAGGAGCAGGTAGGGGTTAGGGGTCATTGAGGAGCAGGTAGGGGTTAGGGCTCATTAAGGAGCAGGTAGGGGTTAGGGCTCATTAAGGAGCAGGTAGGGGTCAGAGGTCATTAAGGAGCAGGTAGAGGTCAGAGGTAAAAAATGAGCAGTTAGGGATTACAGGTCATTAAGGAGCAGGTAGGGGTTAGGGGTCATTGAGGAGCAGGTAGGGGTTAGGGCTCATTGAGGAGCAGGTAGGGGTTAGGGCTCATTAAGGAGCAGATAGGGGTTAGAGGTCATTGAGGAGCAGGTAGGGGTTAGGGGTCATTGAGGAGCAGGTAGGGGTCAGGGTTCATTAAGGAGCAGGTGGGGCTCATTAAGGAGCAGGTAGGGGTCAGAGGTCATTGAGGAGCGGGTAGGGGTCAGAGGTCATTAAGGAGCAGGTAGGGGTCAGAGGTAATTAAGGAGCAGGTAGGGGTTAGGGCTCATTAAGGAGCAGGTAGGGGTCAGAGGTCATTAAGGAGCAGGTAGAGGTCAGAGGTCAAAAATGAGCAAGTAGGGATAACAGGTCATTAAGGAGCAGTTAGAGGTTAGGGGTCATTAAAGAGCAGGTAGGGGTCAGAGGTCATTAAGGAGCAGGTAGGGGTCAGGTCATTGAGGAGAAGGTAGGGGTCAGAAGTCATTAAGAAGCAGGTAGGGGTCAGAGGTCATTAAGGAGCAGGTAGGGGTCAGAGGTCATTACGGAGCAGGTAGGTGTCAGAGGTCATTGAGGAGCAGGTAGGGGTTAGGGGTCATTAAGAAGCAGGTAGGGGTCAGAGGTCATTAAGGAGCAGGTAGGGGTCAGAGGTCATTAAGGAGCAGGTAGGGGTCAGGTCATTGAGGAGAAGGTAGGGGTCAGAAGTCATTAAGAAGCAGGTAGGGGTCAGAGTTCATTGAGGAGCAGGTAGGGGTCAGAGGTCATTAAGGAGCAGGTAGGGGTCAGAGGTCATTGAGGAGCAGGTAGGGGTTAGGGGTCATTAAGAAGCAGCTAGGGGTCAGAGGTCATTAAGGAGCAGGTAGGGGTCAGAGGTCATTGAGGAGCAGGTAGGGGTCAGAGGTCATTGAGGAGCAGGTAGGGGTCAGGTCATTGAGGAGCAGGTACAGGAGAACATATCTTTATTAAATTAACATGACTATAGAATGACAAATAGCGATGTGTCTATATGTGTGTGTGTGTGTTTATCTATAAAAATGTGTGTGTGTATATGTGTGTTTTTATTTCTATATATTTTTGTATTTGTATAAGTGTGTGTGTGTGTGTTTCTATGTTTGTGTGTGTATGTGTGTGTTTGTTTTCATTTGTGTATTTCTCTGTGTGTGTATATTTGCGTGTGTGTGTGTGTGTGTGTGTGTGTGTGTGTGTGTGTTCTATGTGTGTTCCTACAAGCGACACAGAGACACTGAGGAACCAAAACCCCCCCATAACCCAAACGCAGGGAGGAGGTCCTCCTGGGTGAATGTGGACTGGAAGGTGTGGATGAGTGTCAGTGTGTCTGAGGACCCTCCTCCATCTGGGGACACTCTGTAGAAGGAGAGAGAGCCAGCAGGTCGGTCCACATACACTCCTACTCTGTTAGAGGGGGGGAGATCTATGGCTGTTTCACTACCGTTGTACCAGACAGAGTAACGATCATCAGAACAAAGAAGACTCCAGGACTTGTTGTTTAATCCAAGCCTGCTTTCATCACCCTCTCCTCTCCTAGTGATTCCTCTGTATGTCACTCCTATAGAAACACCTCCTCCTTCCATCTCCATCTCCACCTCCCAGTAACTGCGGTCAGTCAGACCCTCTCTACACAACACCTGGTGATAGTAGTCAAATCTCTCTAGGTGATCAGGATACGACTCCTCCTTTCTAACCCTCGTCACCTTCCTGTTGTCCTCAGACAGAGAGAGTCCTCTCCAGGCTGTGTTTGGGTCCAGTGTGAGTTCACACTCATCTGATGGGAGAGAGAACCAAAGACATGATGAGTCTACACAGAAATACTCCTGATGAGGTCATCAAGATATGAGCCGTTTGGAGTCAGTTCAATAAGCCCTTTAGAAATGGGTGGAGCCGTGAATAACCACTGAGGAAGAAAAAGTACTTGATTGGAAAGTACTCTCTTGATTTATAGATAGGACATCATTAAACGCTAGCAGTTGCCAACATTAACCTTGGATAACTACAATTGTGACTTTGATAGGAGAGGTGTTTCTAAGATTGGTTGCCTAGTTTCCTAGGACCTAAAGTATGATGAAAATATATATTATTATATATTATATATATAATTATAACGTAATAGATTTATTAGAATATATTCATATTTATATATTTTATTTATTAATATAAACATTATTATATAGTGATATATATTATTATATAAAATATACTTATTCACATATATTATTAGATATATTTTACATCATGTTCTGAATATAAAATACACATACAAGTATGATTAACAGCATCCTGATTATGATTGTCTAATAATAATAACACTCATAATACTCATCATTAATAAATAATATTGTTACAGTAATAATATATGTTGTATTTTACAGAAGGATTCATTGTGATGGTTATGCATTATGTAAAAGATACCAAAAATCATGTATCTCATCAATATATTAATATATTGATAAGATACATGATGTCCACCATCATGTTCATTCCCAGTAGGACGTCACCTCCTGCTGTGTGGATGGACTTTCAATCTGAGGAGTTAGTGTGTTGTTGTGATGACTCAAACTAAACAGACACTTACACTTCTTTAGAGTCGACCTCAGGACAGGCAGCTTCTCCATCTCCATGCACTTCTTTACAGCTGGTTTCAGGACAGGCAGCTTCTTCATCTCCATGCACTTCTTTACAGCTGGTTTCAGGTCAGGCAGCTTCTTCATCTCCATGTCCAGTGTCTCCTTCAGCTGATCCAGGAATCTCCTCAAGGTCCCTGCGTGTGAGTCTATCTTCCCCAGCTGGGCCTTCTTCAGCTCATATTCCTCCTTCAGACGTACAACAAGATGGGACCTGTGGTCCCCCTCTTCTCCTGGTTCAACACAAGGCTGCTCTTTGACCGGTACAGACCGTCTAAACTCGTCCACCATCTCCGATAAGAGGGTATTGACCCGTAGATCGGGTCTTGTGCGGAACAGCTCGTTGCAAAGAGGACATTTGAACTGGACCTTGTCCTCCCAGAACGTGGTGATACAGACTCTACAGAAGTTGTGTCCACATGGTGTGGAAACTGGACTCTTGAACACATCCAGACAGACGGAACAGGAAAAGTTCTCCTTAGACCAGGAAGATTTAGCAGAGGCCATTCCTAGAACACATTGTTGAATCAAGTTAGAAAACAACCTTTTTTTAAACGTATTAAAGTGTTAAAGTGTACTTTAAAGAGAGAGAGAGAGAGAGAGAGAGAGAGAGAGAGAGAGAGAGAGAGAGAGAGAGAGAGAGAGAGAGAGAGAGAGGAGAGAGAGAGAGAGAGAGAGAGAAGACGGAGAGAGAGAAGGGGAGAGAAAGAGAGAAAGAGAGAGAGAGAGAGTAGTACTACTTCTACTACTAATACTACTACCACTACCAATACTACAACTACTACTACTTTTACTACCACTACTAATACAACTACTACTACATCTTACTACTATTCCACTACGACTACTACTCAACTACTACTACAAATACTTATTCTACTACTACTACTACCAATACTACTACTAACTACTACTACTACTTATAATACTACTACTAGTAATACTTATAATACTACTACAACTAATACAACAACTACTAATACTACATCTACTACTACAACAACTACTACTACTTTTACAACTACTACTACCACTACCACTACTAATATTACTACTACTTTTACTACCACTACTAATACTAATACAACTACTACTACTACTACATCTTCTAATGACTACTAATACTACAACTACTACTACTTATAATACTACTACCACTACTACTTATACTACTACTAATATTAATACTACTACTACTCAAAGCTTCTACTACTACTACTACTACTATTCCACTACTACTACTACTACTATTAAAACTACTACTACTACTACTTTTACAACTACTACTACTATTACAACTACCATTCACTACTTATTCTACTAACACTACTAATATTAATACTACTACTCCTACTCACAGCTACTACTACGACTACTATTCCACTACTACTGCTACTATTACAACTACTACGAATACTATGACTACAACTACTTTTACACCTACTACTACTACTACTACTAATATTAATACTACTACTCCTACTCACAGCTACTACTACTACGAGTACTATTCCACTACTACTACTACTACTACTACTACTCCACTACTGATACTACTACTACAACTCAACCACTACTACAAATACTTATTCTATTACTACAACTACTACTTATAATACTACTACTATTACTTATAATACTACTACTACAACTCATACTACTACTACTACTACTACTACCATCCACTACTTCTACTACTACTACTCCACTACCACTACTAATATAACAACTAATAATACTACTCCTACTATATATACTAATGACTACTACTACTACTACTACTACTACTAATAACACTACTAATATTAATACTACTACTACTACTACTACTATTACAACTACTACTACTACAATCCACTACTATTACCACTACTACCACTACGACTATTACTACTACTACTATTACCACTACTGATACTACTAACAACTATTACTACTACTACAACTACTACTACTCAAATTCTACTACTACCACTACTACTAAAAAAAACGATCTTTATGTAGCGGGTAGGGTGGTTGAGACCGGAAGCACAGCATGAAGGCCGGCCCACTGGCACTGATTGTTTGATTCGCGCTTGCTTTTAAAAGGTGTCTGACGTACACAGGAGGACAATAGTGCGTTTTGTGTTTTGAAGAGTGAGCCGCTTGGAGTTAAGCTGTGCGATCAGGAGAACGTGAGTTTTTGGAAGGTTATGTCTATTGGGTTTTAACGCTAAACTCATTCATTTGAGTAGCGCTTAACACGGCTCATTGTTTGTTTGTAGCTCGGCCTGGCGTCTGTGTGCGTATGGTGACCAGTAAATGGTATGCGCAGTTACAAGTCTACAGTAACCATTGGAGCGAGTAGTGATTCCCCACGGGTTTGCAGCAACGTAAGTTTACTGGCTCCCTTTCGCCCTCAGACGTAACGTAATGTTTATAGCTCTGATTGTTTCCTGTCTGATATTGCCTATGAATAGAAGCAGCGCTGACGCTGACAAGAGTGTGCTCAACTATTAGACATCTATACGGTGGAACTTCATTGGCTTTATAGCTTTGAATTCAGGCTGTCCTCAAAACCGAGGATTGTCTTCGTCTGTCCAACTAGCCACTGTTTTTCCTGGGTTTAATCATTCTGTTGTTTTTATCTATTTGTTCGAATATACTTATGTGTGTGTCTCGGAACCTTGCCACAACTGTGTTGCGACCTGGAGCTCGGTGGGCCTGGGCTGACGGCCTGCTACGTTTAGCCTACTAGTTCACACGTTTGTTTTGTTTGTTTGTTTGTTTTGTCTGTCTTTCTTTGTTTGTTAGGCAATTAGTATAACTCTGGCCTTGGGCATTGTGCAATATTTCTCGTTGGGGCGGTGCTCCGTTTGCAGTGTTTACCAGTTTGTAGTGTGAAACGCCGTGTGCGTGTACGGCCTATTTTGGTGTGAAGTCTCATAGCGTTGAAGTGTGTGTGTGTGTGCGCGTGTGCACTCTAACTATTTATTCAACCTTATTTCGCTATACTATTTATTAGACTTTTAACACTGTGACTTATTATGTGATTGTGGTGCCGTGACTTATTTATTGCAGCATTTTGCACACCTGTGGGAAATAATTGCTTGTGCTGATTGCCAACTGTGTATTTATTGTGCCTACTGTTTTAATAAAATTGTATTTTGATTACATCAGTCCCATCCTTGTTCCTTTATTGGACATAACCTGTTTAGATAGCTTTAAGGGTAGCGCTGTTTGGAGCGCTGTTTGGGTTTCCTAGCTTAATTATACAAATTGTGAATTTGGGCGCCCCCTGGGGGTCACATTTAAAAACGTATTAAAGTGTTTCGACAACAGTTTAAAGTGGTTATAATGTCCCTATATGTTTATATATCCCCATCTATATTCTACTACTACTACAAAAAACGATCTTTTAAAAACGTATTAAAGTAGTTAGAAAACGTTTCAAACTGGTTCTAATGTCCCTATATGTGTATATATCTCTATGTATATGAGTGATGGAGTAGCGTAGGGCTTGATATAAACATATAATACACATCTAATACTACATGAACTTAACTCCACCATCAAAGTGTGTCCGTTGGAACAGGCTCCCTGGTGCAGAACTAACTCTTTGAAGCCCATGGTCAACACTCACTACTCACCTTAGAACGCTGTCCACCGCTTAGTTGGACAAAGGCTGGTGTTCTTTCAACTGTTCTCTCCTCGTCGCGTCTCAAAGAGGAACTGTTATCTCCGCGTCGCGTCTTGCCTTTTATGCTCCGCTAAGCTTTGTTTCCTCGGAAGTGACGTCATGGGGGGCGGGGCCCCCCATGACGTCACTTCCGAGCAAACGTAGATGTGTATTATATGTTTATATCAAGCCCTACGCTACTCCATCACTCATATAGATAGATATATACACATATAGGAACATTACAACCACTTTAAACTGTTGTCTAAACACTTTAATACGTTTTTAAAAGATCGTTTTTTTGTAGTAGTAGTGGTAGTAGTAGAATTCGAGTAGTAGTAGTAGTAGTAATAGTTGTTAGTAGTAGTAGTAGTAGTATCAGTAGTGTTAGTAGTATTAGTTGTAATAGTAGTAGTAGTGGTGGAATAGTAGTAGTAGTAGTAGTATTTATATTAGTAGTAGTAGTAGTATAAGTAGTAGTAATAGTAGTAGTTAGTAGTATTATAAGTAGTAATTAGTTGTAGAATACGTATTTGTAGTAGTAGTAGTAGTAGTAGTGTTAGTAGTAGTAGTAGTAGTAGTTGTAATAAGTAGTAGTAGTAGTAGTAGTAGTAGTGGAATAGAAGTAGTAGTAGTAGCTATGAGTAGGAGTAGTAGTATTAATATTAGTAGTAGTAGTAGTATAAGTAGTGGATGGTAGTAGTAGTAGTAGTAGTAGTAATATAAGTAGTGGATGGTAGTAGTAGTAGTAGTATTATAAGTAGTAGTAGTTTTAGTAGTAGTAGTCATTATAATATGTAGTATTAGTAGTAGTAGTAGTAGTATAAGTCGTAAGTAGTAGTAGTTGTAGTGGCAGTAGTAGTAGTAATAGTTGTAGTGGAGTAGTAGTAGTACTATTATAAGTAGTATTAATAGTAGTAGTAGTAGTATCAGTAGTAGTAGTAGAAGTATTATAAGTAGTAGTAGTTGTAGTAGTAGTCATTAGAAGATGTAGTAGTAGTAGTTGTATTAGTAGTGGTAGTAAAAGTAGTAGTAATCGTAGTAATAGTTGTTATATTAGTAGTGGTAGTAGTAGTAGTAGTAGTAGTAGTAGTTGTAAAAGTAGTAGTAGTTGTTGTAGTAGTAGTAGTAGTCATTAGTATATGTAGTAGTAGTAGTAGTAGTTGTTTTATTAGTAGTGGTAGTGGAGTAGTAGTAGTAGTAGTAGTAGAAGTAGTAGATGGTAGTAGTAGTAATAGTAGTATGAATTGTAGTAGTAGTATTATAAGTAATAGTAGTAGTAGTATTATAAGTAGTAGTAGTTAGTAGTATTAGTATTAGTAGTATTATAAGTAGTAATTAGTAGTTGTAGTAGTAGTAGTAGTGTTAGTAGTAGTAGTTGTAGTAGTTGTAGTAGTTGTAATTGTAGTAGGAGTAGTAGTAGTACTACTCTCTCTCTCTCTCTCTCTCTCTCTCTCTCTCTCTCTCTCTCTCTCTCTCTCTCTCTCACTCTCCCTCTCGCTTGCTCTCCCCCCCCTTTTCTATCTCTCTCTCTCCCACTATCTCTTTCACTTCATCACTCTTTTTCCCTCACTGTCTCTCCGCTTAAAACTCTTGTCTAAGCACTTTAATACGTTTAAAAAAAAGGTTGTTTTCTAACTTGATTCAACAATGTGTTCTAGGAATGGCCTCTGCTAAATCTTCCTGGTCTGAGGAGAACTTTTCCTGTTCCTTCTGTCAGGATGTGTTCAAGAGTCCAGTTTCCACACCATGTGGACACAACTTCTGTAGAGCCTGTATCACCACGTTCTGGGATGACAAGGTCCAGTTCAAATGTCCTCTTTGCAACAAGCTCCTTCTGCCACTCCCACCTGGAGCCACATCAGAGAGTCGCAGGCCTGAAGAAACATAAGCTGGTCGAGCCTCAGGATCGTCTGGAAGACCGGATGTGTAAGAATCACAATTATCAATTTCTGGAGCTCTTCTGCCAGACTGAACAGGTGTGTGTGTGTCAGCTCTGTACAGAGGGGGACCACAGGTCCCATCCTGTTGTACCTCTGAAGGAGGAATATGAGCTGAAGAAGGCCCAGCTGGGGAAGATAGAGTCTGAAGATCAGCAGATGATCCAGGAGAAAAAAGGAAAGATTCAGGAGATCAAAGACGCAGTAACGCGCAGCAAAGAAGATGCAGACCGAGAGCTAGCCGATGGTGACCAGGTCCTCAACGCTCTGATGAGCTGCGTTAATAAGTGTTGGGATGATCACAAACAAACCGTTCAAGAGAAACTAAAATCCATAGAGAAACACGCTGAAGGCCTCATCAAAGAGCTGGAGCAGGAAGTTAAAGATCTGACCAATAGGAGCTCAGAGGTGAAGCAGCTCTCACACACTGCAGACCCCCTCCACTTCATCCAGAGCTTCAGATCCCTGAAGAATCCTCCAAACACCAGGGACTGGACCAGGGTGGAGGTCCCTCCTCCGTCATACGTAGGGACCTTGAGGAGATCCCTGGATCAGCTGAAGGAGACACTGGACATGGAGATGAAGAAGCTGCCTGACCTGAAACCAGCTGTAAAGAAGTGCATGGAGATGAAGAAGCTGCCTGTCCTGAAACCAGCTGTAAAGAAGTGCATGAAGAGGAAGAAGCTGCCTGTCCTGAGGTCGACTCTAAAGAAGTGTAAGTGTCTGTTTAGTTTGAGTCATCACAACAACACACTAACTCCTCAGATTGAAAGTCCATCCACACAGCAGGAGGTGACGTCCTACTGGGAATGAACATGATGGTGGACATCATGTATCTTATCAATATATTAATATATTGATGAGATACATGATGGTTGGTATCTTTTACATAATGCATAACCATCACAATGAATCCTTCTTCTGTAAAATACAACATATATTATTACTGTAACAATGTTATTTATTAATGATGAGAATTATGAGTGTTATTAATATTAGACAATCATAATCAGGATGCTGTTAATCATACTTGTATGTGTATTTTATATTCAGAACATGATCTAAAATATATCTAATAATATATGTGAATAAACATATTTTATATAATAATATATATCACTATATAATAATGTTTATATTAATAAATAAAATATATAAATATTAATATATTATAATAAATCTATTACGTTATAATTATATATATAATATATAATAATATATATTTTCATCATACTTTAGGTCCTAGGAAACTAGGCAACCAATTCTTAGAAACACCTCTCCTATCAAAGTCACAATTGTAGTTATCCAAGGTTAATGTTGGCAACTGCTAGCGTTTAATGATGTCCTATCTATAAATCAAGAGAGTACTTTCCAATCAAGTACTTTTTCTTCCTCAGTGGTTATTCACGGCTCCACCCATTTCTAAAGGGTTTATTGAACTGACTCCAAACGGCTCATATCTTGATGACCTCATCAGGAGTATTTCTGTGTAGACTCATCATGTCTTTGGTTCTCTCTCCCATCAGATGAGTGTGAACTCACACTGGACCCAAACACAGCCCAGAGAGGACTCTCTCTGTCTGAGGACAACAGGAACAGAGTAGGAGTGTATGTGGACCTACCTGCTGGCTCTCTCTCCTTCTACAGAGTGTCCCCAGATGGAGGAGGGTCCTCAGACACACTGACACTCATCCACACCTTCCAGTCCACATTCACCCAGGAGGACCTCCTCCCTGGGTTTGGGTTATGGGATTATGGTTCCTCAGTGTCTCTGTGTTGCTTGTAGCAACACACATAGAGCACACACACACACACACACACACACACACACATAGATATAAAATACACACATTCACACACAAAAAATGTAGCTTTGGATAAAAGTGCAATATAAAAGCATCCATTACCAGACACACACATATATATAAATACAAACACACACACACATATATAAATACAAACACACACATAAAAACACATACACACACACATATATGGAAACACATAAACACAAACACACATATAGAGACGCACACAAGGGGGGGGCAGTAGCTCAGTGGATAAAGACTCGGCTTGGGAGCTGCAAGGTCGCCGGTTCAAGACCCAGAAACACCAGGTTACTGCCTAAGTGCCGTTGAGCAAGGCACCCCCTACCCTGCTCCCCGGGCGCTGTACTAATGGCTGCCCACTGCTCCTAACACTAGGACGGGTCAAATGCAGACAACTCATTTCCCTCTGCATTAAATATAAAGTTAAAAATAATTAAAACACACACATAGAAAGACTTAGATTTTTATTGATTACCTTGTGTTAGGAGCTGATAAAGTGATGAATGCTTACTCCCCATTCCCTCCTGCAGTTTGAGTTTATACTACAATTTAACACATATATACTATACTATGTACTATACTTACACTGTACTGTAACAATACTGACACAATAAAAATGATAATAAAAATGACTATAAAGTGACTGATGGAGTGTGTGTTGAATTCTGCAAAAAAGCATTTAAAAAGCATTTTAAAGTGCCAGTAGTGCAGCAGCATCATGAATTCAGTGCAGAACAGTGCAGTAACTGTAATGAGTCCAGCAAAGTATGACAGTGTAATGTTAATGACAATGTTATGATAGTGGCAGCACTCCTAGCAGTTCAGTAGGTCACTGCCTGTGGATCAAACTATCCTTGAACCTGGTAGTCGTTGTACGGATGCTGCAGAACCGACGACCGGACGGTAGGGGGGAGAAGAGATGGAGCCCAGGGTGGTTGGGAACCTCGCAGGCATAACAGGTATAACAGGCAACTGTAAACACATTCAACCGCCCTCTTTAAGATGAATGCAGTGACAAACTGAATATGCTCTGTGGGGTTAAGTTAACGTTACATTTGGTTATGGATGAGAGAACAACAATTCAACAACAAGTCCTGGAGTTATGATGATGGTTACTCTGTCTGGTACAACGGTAGTAGAACAGTCATAGATCTCCTCCCCTCTAACAGAGTAGGAGTGTATGTGGACCGACCTGCTGGCTCTCTGTCCTTCTACAGAGTGTCCCCAGATGGAGGAGGGTCCTCAGACACACTGACACTCATCCACACCTTCCAGTCCACATTCACCCAGGAGGACCCCCTCCCTGGGTTTGGGTTCTGGGAGGGTGATGGTTCCTCAGTGTCTCTGTGTCGCTTGTAGCAACACACATTGACACGTAGGCACACATGCACGCGCACACACACACACACATATACAGTATACACACACACACAAAACGATATAGAAATACACACACACACACACTTAAACAAATACACACACACATATATAAAATGATTAAATTACACACATAAACACACATACACACACACACTCACACACACACATATAGAAATACACACACACACACACACACACAAACACACACACACACACACATATATAAACACACACACACACATATAGAACCACCCTCTATGATATTCTGTGTATATTAACATTCTAAAAAGGCTCTGATATGAGTTTCTAACACGGATCCTGATTGATATTCTGTTCATCCATAATATTGGGATCAATATTTCGTCTGAGGACGACCTAGATGATGATATTTGTGAATATTGATTTCCTTGTGCTGGGTGCTGATAAAGTGAATATTGATTTCCTTGTGCTGGGAGCTGATAAAGTGAATATTGATTTCCTTGTGTTGGGAGCTGATGAAGTGAATATTGATTTCCTTGTGCTGTGAGCTGATAAAGTGAATATTGATTTCCATTGAACAACTTAGCAGCACAGCTTGTTCATTTATTAAAGATATGTTCTCCTGTACCTGCTCCTCAATGACCCCTAACCCCTACCTGCTCCTTATGACCCTACCCTACCTGCTCCTCCTCCTCCTCTGTGTCCTGCCATCTGCAGAAGTTCTCGGACGACTCTGCAGTTGTTGGTTGTGTCAGCGAGGGAAACGATGAGGAGTACAGGGGCGTCGTGGACTCCTTCGTTGAGTGGTGTGAGCTGAACCATGTGCAACTCAACACAGACAAGACGAAGGAGATGGTGGTGGACTTCCGCAGGAGGAAATCTACCCCCACACCCATTTCCATCAAGGGTGTGTCCGCAGAAGTTGTTCAGGAATATAAATACCTGGGAGTTCACCTGGACAACAAACTGGTCTGGGCCAAGAACTCTGAGGCTGTTTACAAGAAGGGCCAGAGCCGTCTATACTTCCTGCGGAGGCTCCGGTCCTTCAACGTTTGTAACAAGATGCTGAAGATGTTCTACCAGTCGGTGGTAGCCAGTGCCATCTTCTCCGGTGTCGTGTGCTGGGGAAGCAGGTTGAGGTCAGCAGACGCCAACAAGATCAGCAGGATTATCAGGAAGGCTGGCGCTGTCCTGGGGGTCCAGCTGGACTCCTGGTTGGTGGTGTCTGAGAGGAGGATGCTGCGCAAGCTGCGTAGTATCCTTGACAACAACTCTCACCCTCTCCATCAGGTGCTGACCTCATACAGAAGCACCTTCAGCAACAGACTCATTCCACCCAGGTGCACCACAGAACGCCACAGGAAGTCCTTTCTTCCTGTGGCCATCAGTCTCTATAATTCATCTACCTCGGGTCGTGAGAGGGACAGTGGAGACTCAGTGACCTGAGGCCAACGTGTAACCCCTGGTTACTAGAGCTCCAATGACTCCAAAACTTATCTCTAACATTGAAATGAGATTTGACCAATCAGAGCGTTAGGCCCGCCTCCTACGTTTACCGTGAACTCCGGTCAATACCAGATTTTCCTTTGTCGAGTCAGGAATGACATGAGGTGTGGATGTTTAAGACATCGTCCCGTTGGTATATGATAACTATCCTCAGATTACTGATAGAAGAGAGAATACTGGTATGATATCCTGAATTGAATTAGAAAGAAGAACCTTTGTGGATATTGTGAGAAGTGTGCGAAGGGATTCAGCACACACTCGTCGAGACGGTTGCTAGTTAGCATCAGAGAAATCCTTGGCTGGGTTTTGTGTTGGATTGATTTGGATCCTGGATTCGTCTGTTCGTCTGCTGGTTCCTTTGGACTGCATCGGCGGCGGACAGGCTGGCGAGCCTCCCACGAGAACGACCTGTGAAGTGAACAAGGACAGAGTTAAAGCGCGCCTTCTACAGAGCGGTAGGATAAGCGCACTCAACGACACGTTTCCCAGGATGGATTCGTATCACTGAACTGATTTAAAGGGCCACGGACACCAAGTTCCCTGAACACATGGACAGAGTTTGACCACCATTCATGGAATGAGTGAAGTCGTTGTGTGTAAATGGATAGAGATAACTAAGTTGTAATAGGATTCAGGTTCTTTGTTAAGTACACTGCTCAGGGAAACCATTTTGTTTGTTTTATTGCTTTTGTGTTAACAGAGCTTTTGATTTGAGATGGTTTGGATATAAGGGTCTTCTTTCAAAGATTAAGAGTCCTGGTTCCTAGAATTAGCTAATCCAGTTAGTTTAAGTTATAATATTAAAATAGTATATAGATAATAATTAAAACAGTAAATAGATAATAATTAAAATAGTATATAGATAATAATTAAAACAGTGAGTAGATATAATTAAAATAGTAACTAAAGTAGTGGAACCAGGGAAGGTTTGGGCATCAGACCCAGGGTGTTTTGTACATATTCATTCATTTTGTTTAATTCATTGTACAGTGTATTATCCTGACTTGTGGAAAGAAAATAAACCAAAGAAGGTAAGGAAGAACTGGAAAGAGAAACACATTTCCTTACCTTCAAAACATAGATCTGTTGTCAGTGCTTCATTCTTGTGCAGACCATCTCTCTTCCGAGGCGAACTTGGTTTCTTCTGATCTGGCCCAAACCCATATATAGATACCTTGTCTAGTTACTAAGCTAGTGTTACACAAAGCTTTGTCGGGAGCCCCGAATCCTATGAGGTGAGGATAGGGAAGTCCGCCGCAATGCTGGCAACACTCAGTATTTATCCCTCCTTAGGACTGGCCCTAAGATACTGTCTTTCACCCCAATGATGCAAGTCTTGACCACCTGGCTCCACCAGCCCCATCCCCAGCACGGGAACGGAGGAACTCTCGTGCAGGCAGAGGAAGCCAGAGGTGTTGGACCAGGAGCGGCCAAGCCTTTGATCCAGCTCAATAGTTGTATGCCAACCCCCCCTCAACAGCTGTAGACTGTAATAGCCACTGTCCCCCGCTGTGAGATAAACATTACAGTTGGTCAAGCAGGATGAGGATAAGGATAAGGATAAGAACCCCTCAGGACAATAGGACAAAAGGGTGATATGGAGAATTACATAGGGGGGACACAAGGTCAAAGAAACAGAGAGTGATAGAAGGGACAACATATGATTTTTCCATTACA
>CM051023.1:7275718-7360182 GCA_027704905.1 Muraenolepis orangiensis | reverse complement strand
CCTCATCTCGTCCCTAGTGTGTGTAGACTCGCGTCCTGAATACCGAGCGCGTTGGAGCCAGTCCTCATTCCAGTTCAGGGCTCTGAGCTGTACACATCTACAATTGTGCCTCTCTAGAACACTGCAAAATTACCTTTTTTAAATAACCTTTTTTTTTTAAACCATTTTCGTGAGACATTTGCATGTGTAATCATCTTTATTGGCCCTACATAAAATAATACAATTTTCTTGGACAATTTACTTCATAGATACAGTGCCATATGTATTGTAGAAAACGCGATTGAAACATTGTTTCATACAATGTATGTCCGACTGCACCACGTCATAACACGTCCCCAGTAGGTTTGAAGTACGACAATTCTGTTTGTAGCCCGTCTATCTTGTTTTAAGTACGTTGTCAATCTGTCTGATTTAAGAACGGGATGGACGGGATAACATTTAGAGCAGACTCAAAGTTCTACAGCACCATCCCCGCCTGAGCCCGTCCATGAAGTTCGTAAACACACTGTAAATAGTTGCTACTACGTCCACTAGGTTCATACACAGTTGGAGCCCGTTCGATAACATTTTTGCAAACGTATTGAGAACTAGTTTGGTGTGATATAAGTAAAAAAACATTTGTGTGGAAGCAGAAGTTAAAACCCTGTAAGGCCCCACGTTGTAATTTTTACGTTACTTTAAGCTATCCTAAAAAAGGCAGTAAATGTTTTTGTTTTTTTAAAGACTACATTTACATAGTCAAAAGGTCATTTTGTTCAGCCTCACAATGCTATTTGGTAGTAAATGTGTTTGTAGGTCCCGCCCTCTGGCCACAAACTCACACAACTTCAACATCTTCAAACAAGCAACATCACTGTTTTATTGGACTGGATGTGTCAGATTCAAGTAAGTAAAATGCCTCAAAAGATTACCCTTCTTATGTTCACATATATAAATAAAACACTAATATAAATATAATGTCTTTGATAATTCACTATAACAAAGTTTTAATTGTGTCTTCACTGTTAAGATTTTGAATTAAGACCAGAATAAAATCGATTAATACATTGTTTCTGATAGCAGTATGTGAAATTATATCTGTAGCAATATTTTAAACTCTACTTGTATCTTATCAGTTAATTAGTTACAAGAAATACATTTAACTCTTCTCTGGTTCTGGTAATTGATAATAATGATAATTAGTCTATTATCATTAGCCAGACAGTATTGTGTGACTTGTTGCATTGGTTTACCTGCATGTACGGGTGCAGACATTCCTTTTAGTATGATAGTAGGCTAAGCCAGACATAATTAACACTTGTTCCACCACCCTATCTATTCCTTCAGGTAATATATTACAATATAATAAGCATATGTATTATTGATACATATCTATATATTTATTAATTACTTTTTCCATTTCAGAATGCCACCAGCAAAGAGCGGTCCTCTATTCAGTGTGCAGGATGTGATTGCGGCAGTGTCAATGGGATACGAGCCAAGTCTGAACTTGGATTGTCAGGTGATGTGGTGATGACGCTTGCATGCACGCTTCCAGAAGGTCAAAACTACAAAATATACGCAGACAACTACTTCACCTGTATCCCATTGGTAGTGAAGCTCCTTGACCACGGAATTCATTATGTGGGAACAGCCAGGCAGGTGCGCTTACCAAACGGTAATCTCGAAGACGAGAAGAGCTTGAAGAAAAAAGGGAGAGGAAGCTTTGACATCAGAGTGGAGGCCAACCACAACATCTGTGCTATCAAATGGTATGACAGCAGAGCGGTCACACTTGTGTCATCCTTTGCTGGACCAGACCCTGTGGAGAAAATTCAACGCTGGGACAAAGCCAACAAAACCTACATAGAAGTTGAGAGGCCTTACATTGTGGGTGCTTACAACAAGTACATGGGAGGTGTGGATTTGTTGGACTCGTTTACAGCCAAATACAAGTTCCCCATGAAATCCCGACGCTGGTACATTTACATCTTCTGGCACACCATCATCCTTGCTGTGATCAACGCCTGGCTCCTCTACAAGCGGGACTGCATGGCTCTTAAGATGAAAAAGCAGGAGATCATGAACAGCAGACCGTTTCAGGCAGATCTAGCATCCTCTCTCATCCTGGTAAGAACGCATTTCTGCTATTTGCCGTTTGTAACATTTCTTTATATTTCACTGTAATATTTTGACTTGTATCCTAATGTATTTTTGACATGTATCTAAATTGATTCTGTTCTAATCAGGTGAATACAACTCCTTATAACACCCAAGAGAGGACGACCATCTTCAGCCAATGGGAGCCCAGCACCGACAGTGACACCAAGGAGCCGATTGAATGCTCAGAAGAGACCATCCTCAGGTGACGGGAGTCCACCAATCGGGCCCCGTCCAAGAGATCACACCCTCCACTGGATGTACGCAAGGGCCAAATGGCACACCTTCCAGTGAAGACAAATAGAGGACTCTGCAGACACAGTCACCGTTTCCCCAGCCCTCACCCGGATCGCCACGCCCCCTTATCGCATCCCGCATTCATGTCACCGTTTCCCCAGCCCTCGTCCTGATAGCCACGCCCCCTTGTTAGTTCTGCCCCGCAGCTGCAGCGGATCACCTTGATCATCCCCCTCATGTTTGCCTGCCCGTCTTATTGGTTGCCTAGGACCTCATTGTTTCCACCAGTTATGTTCCTTGTGTTTAATTATGCGGCGTCTTCTTTTGTTCGGGGCCAGTTCATCATCATTATATACAGTTTTGTTGTTTGTTAGGCTCGCACTTGTTTGATGTGTATGAACAAGCGTCATGTTTCCACGTCATGTCACAGTTTCCCCAGCCCTCGTCCAGCTAGCCACGCCCCCTATCACGAGTCGTGCATTTGGGTTCACCTCCTCCTTCAAGTCCGTGTTCCTCATTTTGCCGTGACCATCTGTTACATGAACCCTGGACATAAATGCGCACTGTAGTTGTTTTTTAATCTAATTTCTGACTTTTGTGACTGAAACACACCTCCTGTGTTCATTTCTGGTGAAACCATGGCATGGAGAGCAGTGTCGTTCCTCCTCCTCCTCCTCCTCTTCCACTCCTGCTCCCTTCACCCCCTCGGTTGCCCGACCAACTGGTTGAGCCAGTGCCGGGCGTCCCTCAACTCCTCCATCACCGCCCTGGAAGTGCTGCCCGGCGGAGGCTGGGATAACCTGAGGAACGTGGACATGGGTCGGGTCATGAACTTCAGCTATTCCCAGTGTCAGACCTCCGAGGACGGCCTGTACCTCCTACCAGACGAGGTGTTCGTCGTTCCCCAGAAGGTGACCAGTGTGGAGTCCAACTCTGAGATCATCAGCTCCTGGATGGAGGCCAAAAGCTCCACGTCTCAGACTATCAACATGGGCATATCTTTCCTTCGTGAGCTGAACGCCAAGTTTTCGGTTGAGAACCAGAGATTAAAAACGTACCAGGTCAAAGATTTATCCAGCACAGTGAGAGTACAGGTGGGTTTTTATAAATAATCAATCATAAACAGGGTTTTTATGGTCTTTTAAAATGATTACATGGGCTTTTACTTCTCTCTCTTGAAACCCAAAGCCCCTTGGGTTTCAGAAGAATGCAAGTTTTATTTTGAATAAGTTACAGCATAATACAGCATAATAATAATAATAATATAAATACAAAAAAATACATTCAGTTGACCAAACTTATGTAGGCTATCTACCAAACAAAGAACCACAGGGAACACAGCGTTGGGGAGGATTGTGACACATTAATCATTAACTGTTAGTTGTTACAACAAATAAATAAAAGTACATAGACACTACCTGTGTTATCTGACATATCTGGTATCTATACAAACTAAACACAGCAGTGATGTCTTGGGCCTCATTTATACTTTAAATGCACTCAATAGAAAAGAAAAATTGCTGCATCTTCACTCAAAAAACTGTGCTATAACGCGTATTGTCATTGTGTCAATGACATCATCCTGTCATGAGATTGTCGCTGAGTCTCTGATTAGATTAGATTAAATTGCACAGCAGAAGTACAGAACAGTGAAAATAAGTTGGCATCTAACCAGAGTGCAAATGTTACAGTAAAGTGCCTAGAGATATACATTACATATGACTTCATTTAACTAACTTGGCATGTCGGCCGATATCCCAAAACAAAACGCATAAAATATTAACTTATAACTTATAATAATTAAGTTATGGCAAAAGGGCAGGGCTACATAATAGCAGCATAACTGCATAATAGCAGCTTGATAGCAGTCAATTATTATTAATTGTTTGAAAATGTAAACATTTAGGAAGCGTTAAATTACTCAAACAACAATGAATCTTATATTAACTTCTGAAATTATTTTGAAATATTCTGAAAAAGCTACTCATTACAGAAATGACACTAAATGTGATGTATTTTGGGACACCTAATAAATGACGACACAATCTTGCATTCAACTCTGTCCCTCAATAGGTCCGCAACTTGGTCTACACTGCCAAAGCCTATCCCGATTTCACCGTGGACTCCCGCTTTGCTCAGCAAGCGGAACAGATAGCAGACGCCATTGAAAACAACCAGACCAAGTATGCAGTGTATCTCTCGGAGAAGATGGTGCTCAATTATGGAACCCACGTAGTCACTGGTGTTGACGCCGGGGCTGCTTTGGTCCAGGAGGACTACCTTCGATCTTCTTACGTGGCTGACAGTGCGTCGCAAACCACCTCCATCTCACTACTGGCCGGCTTCAACTTTTTCAACAAACTCAAGTTCGACATAAGCAGCAAAGATGCCACGGCGAGCTCCAAGCTGCAGGCGTACCAGTCCAACATCTCCTACTCCCTCACCCAGAGTCACGGAGGGGTACCCTTTTACCCCGGCATGACCCTGCAGAAGTGGCAGGAGAGCACCAGAAACAACCTGGTGGCCATTGACCGCTCGGGGCTTCCACTGCACTACTTTATCAACACCCAAACCTTCCCCGACATGCCGGCGCCCACGGTCGGCAAGGTGGCTCTGTCGGTGAGTCACGCCATAAAGCATTACTACGCCGTCAACACGCGCCGGGGCTGCGTCGACATTAACTCAAAGAACTTCAACTTCCAGGCCAACATGGACGACTGGTCGTGCCAGGGTCCGGCAACTAACCTCAGCTTCGGCGGTGTCTTCCAAAAGTGTTTTCCGCTCAGCTCAGACGACGATCCGCTGTGTCAGGCCCTTGATGGGAAAAACCCGGTCACAGGGAACTTCTCCTGCCGCTCGCCATATATCAGCACTCTGCTGCGTTCAGAAGTGAGGCATAAGCGTTACAATAAATACGAGTGTCACAAAGTAGCGTACACTTGCTATTCGATGTTCACGTGCCACCACACAGTGTGCGGCAACAACTATTACGTACGCACAGCCAAGGTCAACACCTACTGGTGTGCTATTGACAGACAGGCCCCAGATAATTCGGGGTACTTGTTTGGAGGG
Organism: Muraenolepis orangiensis; assembly: GCA_027704905.1. Lineage (NCBI taxonomy): Eukaryota > Metazoa > Chordata > Actinopteri > Gadiformes > Muraenolepididae > Muraenolepis > Muraenolepis orangiensis. The sequence goes on along the minus strand of CM051023.1, from coordinate 7,354,734 downwards.
ATCTATGGCCCCTCCCTTCTGAATCCCATAACCAAAACCAAGAGCTGCCCTCTATACTTCTTCCCAGTCAAGTTTCTGTCTGACGGTCTGATGATCTGCGTGAGTAACGACTACGAGATGGCTACTGCATACGCTGTACCTTTCGGAGGCTTCTTCAGCTGCGAGTCATCCAACCAAATGGCAGGGAACCAGAGACGGTGCCCGGCACAATTCAGCCAGCACCTCGTCGCCATCAGTGACGGTTGTGAGGTCCTCTACTGCGTCCAGTCGGGACTGTTCACAGATGGTCAACTGCTGCCCATCCAACTGCCTCCCTTCACTCTGCCACCGATGATCAGCACAATGGGTACAATGAGTACAGTGGTGGTGATGAGTGAGGGAGGGCGGAGCTGGGTGAGAGTAGGACAGAGCAAGACGTGGACACTGGTCAAGCCAGAGGACGTGAAGGACGTTGTGCGTCAGCTTCATCTAGACCCTGGCGAGATGACCGCAGGATCCATTGCTGGGTTGAGCTTCGGGATCATCGGTTTGTTGGTGCTGCTAGCCGTAGGAGGGATGCTCCTGGTGAGAAGGAAAAGGGCTATGAGAAGGGAGATGGCAGAGCTGCTGGTAGAGCTGCTGCCAGAGCGCTTATAATTTCACACATAACTTTTGATAATTGGTTTGATCAGGGTAAACATGTATACTGTCTAAATCGATTTCTCATATCTATTTAATGTTATGAGGCTGTCTGTATCTACCATGAATACTCCTGAATAAATTGTTCAATTATTTTTCATTTCCTTTAAATTAATATTTTATATTGAGCAAATCCATCCAACAAGGTGCAGAAGTAAAGTAGTTCATAGCCTTATTTATGACTCCATCTGTTTGTTAAAAAATCTTAGATGTTATATATTCATCCATAGACAAAAGGACAACTACCAAACATGTCATTGATGGTTCAATGACATATGTTACCACTTAACGTAAGTAACTGATATTATTCTCATGATCATCGCTGATATTGTCTAAAAGCTAAGATGATAAGTCTTACTATTAGTCTTTGAGTCCGAGGTATTAGGATGACACTAGTGAACAAACATTAGCTACGTCACATTAATTTGTTAAAGAAAGACAAATAAAGCATCATACAGAGGCAGGCACAGTCAACCAGAAACCATGTCCAGAAACCGAAAAGCATTTCACTCACCATAAAATGTAACAACACAATCAAAATATTCATCCATAAAATAGAGGCACTAAGTGTGTCCTATTTGTCTAATGTAGTAATCATCATATATGATGATTTGGAGTCGCTGGGTCATCATGATCGTGAAAATCTTTGATTTTCTTTACAAATAATATATAATATATAATATAAAATACCACTAAAATCCAATCTAATGTCCTATTTGCCCAATGTACTAATAATATGTGGCATTTCAGAATAGAGGACACACAGAGAGAAGCAGAAGGTGTTAAGTGAAGTTAAGAGATAAGTGTTGCCTCAGCTGGACTTTCCCTTGTCTGCCCCATCTAGTCCAGCTTTGATATGCCATGTGTCTGAAAGGCAGGACAGAGAAGTTCCAGAATGTAGCTGCATGTGAATTGTGAAAATACATGTCCAGAGGGTAATTGGCAGGGGGGGGGGGGTAATTTCCAAGTGCTGGAACAATTATCCATCAGTAAGGTGCTCCCATCCATCCACATGGGGCCACTTCTCAAATATTTGGTATTCAATCAATTATATTCTTGGTTTTCAGATGACGTCAGAGGGCTTTCTATATTTGCGTCCGCCATGTTGGAGCCCCTCGCGGTGTTAAAATATATGTAAACATAAGCCATTTCTATACAGCTCTCACGTTCTACCTGAAACTTTTCGACTTCTTTATGGATCTTAAAAAATCTATAAAAGCTTGGAGGCATTTAACCAAATGGTGTCCAGGTTTGTGTTCTCTGTACAAGGAAAGCTTATTTGCTTATCAGCTTAACAAATTCAAGTCAGCCATTAACTAATCATTCAACAAGTGTGTGGAAACAAAATGCAACGACCAGCTCAACGAGACGTAACACTGCGGCAAAACCAGCAAATACAAATTAGTCTCACTCACCAATGATGTTTACTTCAAGACCAAATCCATTCTCCTGTCCTTCTGGATGAATCGATAACTCGGTCATAAAGCTGATCACTGCTTTTCAGATCCAAAAGAAGTTAAAAATAATGCAGTGAGTCGGGATTGTCCTGTTCTGTTCCTCCGTGTTTTTATCCGTTTGAGGGCGGACAATGTTCTTTCCACAGATGCAGTGGTGACGGGGAAACTTTTTAATATTGTCCATCTTTTCACTGAATGATCGTCTTGAAAAGGGTGCTAACAACAATTCTGCAACAACATCATCTTCACCTGTTACGGAGCCCGGGAAGGGACATACTTTTGCAAGATCTCTCAAAACGTTTGCGACATCTCGCAAAAGTTAATATAGCTCAACGTAGGCAGGCTACTACTTCCAGGTCAGTTCAACCACAACAATGGAGGCCATACATCTGTGGGAGAAGTATATAGAATTTCATTTTGAGATTGGTCTCAAATATAAAGAAATTAAGTCGGTGCTTAGCAGCAGGCACGGTTGTCAGATAAGCGAGAGACATGTGAAGATAATTTGTTGTGTTGCATGGGGCTCATCCAGGTGAGTTATTAACTAAGTGTGTTAGGTGTGTGTATGTGAGGGAGAAGTGGGAGGAGGAGGAGGAGGCAGAGAGAGTCAGAGAGGAGGGGAGGGAGGCATGTGGATGCTATCATTTAGTGGTTTATTCTCTATTTAAGTTTATGTCTGTACAGTTCTTCCTCAATGTATTTGTATATTTTTAACAGGAGTTGACACTGCACAAGTGTGGAACGCACACACCATCAGGCCATCGAGAAACATGAACGTCCCCAGCGGTGAACTGTATGGGACAAGAGCCTTCCATTCTCCAGTTGAAGATGAACATGTTCAACTGTGTAAAGTGAATGTGTCTTTCGCCTGACCACACTGTGCGATCCAGATATTTATGAACTGTGCAATATCATCATGGTCGAGTCCTATCTGACTCCACCAACAGATCCCAATCAGGCTGTGAACTTGTATATGCACCTAAGAGAGGCCATCAGTGCATCTTTGTAAGACAATATTTAGTTGTGTCTTGCAGGGGCCAGTAAGTTGAGCTGCAAAGTGGGTGGAGTTATTATTCTTGCCATCTTCTCTTTTTATGATTTTCTCAATGCTCATCAACACAGATGCATAGGGCTCTCCTGTAAAATGTATCCACGCTATGTATATTTACGTATGTTTGTTTACTTTAAATGATAACCTTTTTTATGATAAACATGTCTGTTAAGCTTGATGGTTATATCAAAAAACAACAACAACACTCTTCAGCTGGTGTTGGTTTAGAGATATAGCCTATCAAAAGTGGAATCAAACCTCAAACTAAAATGTTAATAAATTGAGTAAATTGTATTTAAGGAACTGGTTCCAGTTTTTGATTGAATGTATTTAATTTGGTATGTTGGTCAGACAAAACAAAACTAATAAAGGAGGAACAAACATGCTACCTTGGTTACTGAATCTGTTGATTTTCTTAATACAGTTGATACCAGACACCAGACCGGTTTTATGAACCTGTAAGATGACTCAAATACTGATTTGTTGACCGTTTCTGTGCTTGCACAGACTGGGTTGCCAAGCAATGGAATGTCATATAGGGGGTAGAATATAACTGCAGAAGTTCATGATCTTTTTGTTAATACATTTTTATTAACAATTATTTTTTATTGTTTCAGGCCATATATTATATATATTTTAGACCAATCTCAAAAGTCAGTCCACACGGCAGACTCACGAATGCTCCAGTTTCTGTATTTTCACAACGCAGAACCCTAACACTGGCAATCCATTTTTTAGAGAGGCCCGCTAGAGGCGTGTCCTTCCCATTTATACTCGGGTAACAACCAATCATTACTTGTATACATTAAAATGTACAAATCAGAACGCTTTCCTGTGTTGAGAACACCACAATACCTCCTAACATACCTCGGAACATCTCTAGAGTCCGCTCATCTCTGTCCCAATCCAGCACTGAAATCCTGGTCCACTCTTTTGTCACGTCCCGGATTGACTACTGCAATGCACTTCTGACTGGCCTTCCCATCAAACTCCTCAACAGACTGCAAATAATTCAGAACTCTGCTGCCCGGATCATCACCCGCACTAACTCATCTGACCACATCACCCCCGTTCTCATTCAACTACACTGGCTTCCTGTGCGCTACCGGATTGACTACAAAAACCTCTTACTCACCTACAAAGCTCTCCACAATCTAACCCCCCATCTACATCACTGACCTCCTTCAGGAGTACACCCCCTCCCGCACCCTCCGCTCTTCCTCCGTTGGACTTCTCACCGTCCCCCGCTCACGCCTCAGCACCATGGGTGCTCGAGCTTTCAGTTGCTCGGCTCCCAGACTCTGGAACTCCCTGCCACTACACATCCGTCAGTCTGATTCTATAACAACCTACAAAACCCAACTAAAAACCCATCTGTTTAAACTGGCTTATCCCTTATGAACGGTACCATCTTTCTTCCTTTCTTCATTTTACTTCCTGTTGTTTTTCTTGTTTTAAACCCTGCGGACACTTTGTGAAGTCCACTGTTTTTTTTTTGTTTTTTTAAACTTTTTTATATTTTTTATAATTTTAACTTGACTGTAGCATACATGCTCTGTAAGGTGTCCTTGGGTGTCTTGAAAGGCGCCGAACAAATAAAATGTATTATTATTATTATTATTAAAGCAAAAGGGTGGCGCAGAAGAAGGGAGCAATTAATGCGCCTCGAGGCAAGAAAGTGCCCGCCATGAAAGCCCCGCTGAGGGCCACACTGGGAATACCAGGAGTATCAAGGAAGCCCCGCTGAGGGCCACACTGGGTATACCAGGAGTATCAAGGAAGCCCCGCTGAGGGCCACACTGGGTATACCAGAAGTTTTGAACACCCTTGAAGCCAGAGTAGGTGAATAACGGGAGTCTTGAATGTATCCACGCTATGTATATTTACGTATGTTTGTTTACTTTAAATGATAACCTTTTTTATGATAAACATGTCTGTTAAGCTTGATGGTTATATCAAAAAACAACAACAACACTCTTCAGCTGGTGTTGGTTTAGAGATATAGCCTATCAAAAGTGGAATCAAACCTCAAACTAAAATGTTAATAAATTGAGTAAATTGTATATAAGGAACTGGTTCCAGTTTTTGATTGAATGTATTTAATTTGGTATGTTGGTCAGACAAAACAAAACTAATAAAGGAGGAACAAACATGCTACCTTGGTTACTGAATCTGTTGATTTTCTTAATACAGTTGATACCAGACACCAGACCGGTTTTATGAACCTGTAAGATGACTCAAATACTGATTTGTTGACCGTTTCTGTGCTTGCACAGACTGGGTTGCCAAGCAATGGAATGTCATATAGGGGGTAGAATATAACTGCAGAAGTTCATGATCTTTTTGTTAATACATTTTTATTAACAATTATTTTTTATTGTTTCAGGCCATATATTATATATATTTTAGACCAATCTCAAAAGTCAATCCACACGGCAGACTCACGAATGCTCCAGTTTCTGTATTTTCACAACGCAGAACCCTAACACTGGCAATCCATTTTTTAGAGAGGCCCGCTAGAGGCGTGTCCTTCCCATTTATACTCGGGTAACAACCAATCATTACTTGTATACATTAAAATGTACAAATCAGAACGCTTTCCTGTGTTGAGAACACCACAATACCTCCTAAAGCAAAAGGGTGGCGCAGAAGAAGGGAGCAATTAATGCGCCTCGAGGCAAGAAAGCGCCCGCCAAGAAAGCCCCGCTGAGGGCCACACTGGGAATACCAGGAGTATCAAGGAAGCCCCGCTGAGGGCCACACTGGGAATACCAGGAGTATCAAGGAAGCCCCGCTGAGGGCCACACTGGGTATACCAGGAGTATCAAGGAAGCCCCGCTGAGGGCCACACTGGGTATACCAGGAGTATCAAGGAAGCCCCACTGAGGGCCACACTGGGAATACCAGGAGTATCAAGGAAGCCCCGCTGAGGGCCACACTGGGAATACCAGGAGTATCAAGGAAGCCCCGCTGAGGGCCACACTGGGTATACCAGGAGTATCAAGGAAGCCCCGCTGAGGGCCACACTGGGTATACCAGGAGTATCAAGGAAGCCCCGCTGAGGGCCACACTGGGTATACCAGGAGTATCAAGGAAGCCCCGCTGAGGGCCACACTGGGTATACCAGGAGTATCAAGGAAGCCCCGCTGAGGGCCAAACTGGGTATACCAGGAGTATCAAGGAAGCCCCGCTGAGGGCCACACTGGGTATACCAGGAGTATCAAGGAAGCCCTGCTGAGGGCCACACTGGGTATACCAGGAGTGTAGGTGTAATATCCAAACGTCTGTGAGTTTTTGAACACCCTTGAAGCCAGAGTAGGTGAATAACGGGAGTCTTGAACGCGAACGACAGGACCACGTGTATAGTTTACCATTTAATTAATAAAAGAAAAACATAACATGTCAAATCGCTCGTCGCACGGTCAAAAACTATGACGCTACTATCTACGCTGGTTCCATTCAAAAAACTCCCCCGCTGCCTTCTACCCAGCTGATATAAGTGGTCACATGACAGTTCCGGTCTATCAAAATAAAGAAATGTTTTTATCACATATTGTCTCATTGTCTCTTTTTAAACAAACAAAGTCTTATCAAATCATGAAATCATGACAAATCTTTTTAAACTATAGACTATTAAACTATTATCTAAATGAAATATCAAAACATGAATATAGGACATATTAATGAACCAATTCCTAAATTGGCTCCTACATTATCCGGCCCCTAATTGGTTAGGCAGGAGGGCTAAGCAATTACTAAACAAATTATAATGTCCATGAACTGGCGAACTTTGAGTCTCTTGGAGACTATTCTCACTCAGTCCTCTTCTCGTGTTGTTTCCTCTAGCAAGCACAGTTTGTTTACTGGCCTTTCCAGTACGTTGGTCTTTTAATTTTACCCTTCGTACAATCCCGCTTGAGTCCGGTAGCGTTTCGACTACTCTTCCCAGGAGCCAGGAGTTGCGTGGGGAAGTGCTGTCCACAAGGAGCACAACATCTCCTGTTTGCAAAGTTTCGCCTTGATGTTGACCATTTCTGGCGCTCTTGGAGGAGTGGGAGGTACTCTCGAGTCCATCTAGTCCAGAATAAGTCAGACAAGTACTGGACTTGTTTCCATCTTTTTATCGTGTACATGTCGTCTTTGTTGAAGATGCCAGGAGGCATGTTAGGTTGGGACTTCAACAGCAATAAGTGGTTAGGTGTCAGAGGCTCCAGGTCATTTGCGTCGTCTGAGATGGTTGTGAGCGGTCTTCCATTGATGATGCTCTCGACCTCGCACATTATTGTCTGGATACAGTCGTCATTGACAGCTTGCTCTTTCATGATGGAGCTGAGAATTCTCCTGACTGTTCGAATCTGTCTTTCCCAAACCCCGCCTTGGTGGGAGGCTGCTGGGCTGTTGAATATCCATTTGATCCCTTTTGGTTGAAAAGCTCTTTCAATCTTGTCATTGTCCAGTTGTTGGATTGCTTCTCTCAATTCTCTTTCAGCGGCCTTTACATTGCATTTACACAAGAGTCTGTGTCAAGGCTGTCTGTGACTTCAATGTGTATCACTCTCAGGGTAAGGCATGTGAACAACACACCGTATCTCTTGACTGTACTCCGGCCCCGCTTTACACCGAAGGGCCCAAAGAAGTCAACGCCAATATTCGTAAATGGGGGTTTATCGGGCAGGAGGCGATCTTCTGGTAGGTTCGCCATCTTCTGCTCCCCGACCTTTCCAGTGATCCTGCGGCACGTGACACACTTTTTGAGTAGCTTTCAGATTGCAGAGTTGGCTTGTGGAATCCAATACTTGCATCTTAGTTGTGCCAAGACGTAGTTGCGTCCGGCATGTCCTGTCCTTTGGTGGATGTCTGACAGGATCAGCGTGGCAACTCTGCTGTGCTTTGATATGATTGCTGGCCGTTTGGCGGTCTCTGGCATGGCTGACTTGTTAAGTCTTCCGCCGACCCTCAAAATGTTCTCTTGAAGAACAGGGTCTAGTCTGAACAACTGACTGTTGTGACTAACTTGCTTTCCCTTCTGCAGTGCTTTGAGTTCTTCGTTGAACTGTTGTCTCTGGCTGGACTGGATTATTTCTGACTCTGCGGCCACCAGATCATCCAAGGTAAGTGGTTTATTTTCCATTGTTGTTCTATATTTCTCCATGTGATGCTTTAGCTTGGACTTTTGCTTTTCAGAATCCATGCCACAGCTCTTTTTAGTTTCTGCCATTCCGAGTAGTACTCGACCAGCTTGCACACTGGTTCCATGTCATCTTCGACTTTGATTGTGTTGACCGTCGCCGTGTTCTTGACCTCTGGGTCGTCTTGAAGGCTTTCCTTCCTTTGCACGGGTTGTTCCGGCCAGTCACTCGCTTTGTTCAGCAGGAAACTTGGTCCGTCGATCCACGTCCTTGATTGTGCCAAGTTCTTGGCCTTCAGGCCTCTGCTGGACTGATCCGCTGGGTTTTCTGTTGTTTTTACATACTTCCATTGGGAAGGCTTGGTGGCTTCTCGGATCAGGTTGATTCTGTTTGCCACGAAGGTTTTGAAGCGAGCAGTGTCATTGTCTATGTATCTGAGCACTGTAGTGCTATCAGTCCAGAAGGTAGATGGTTGTAGCGGAACTTGAAGTTCTTGACGCAGCATCTTGTCTACCTTCACGGCAATGACTGCCGCTGTCAGTTCTAGTCTGGGGATTGTGACTTGTTTGAGTGAGGCTACTCTTGACTTGCCCATCACGAGGGAACAATGTTTCTTGCCTTGCTTGTTCTCCAGTAACAGGTAAGTTGCAGTGCCGTAGGCATACTCTGAGGCATCCGAAAAATGGTGCAACTGCGCTGTAGCAGTGCGTCCAAAGTCAGCAGGTTTCAAGCACCTGTTCACTTGGAAGTTGGAGAGGTGAGTAACGTCTTCTATCCATCCTTTCCAATCCTCTGCGTGTTTTTCACCGATGTCTTCATCCCATCCACGTAGCTCCTTACACAGATCTTTCAGCAGGAGTTTAGCAGGCAGGATGACCGGCGCAAGTAAGCCGAGGGGGTCGTAGATGGAGTTGACGACGGACAAGATTCTCCTTCTTGTCATCGGCTTGTCTGGCAGCTTGATGCTGTAGGTGAAAGTATCGGTTTCTGTATCCCACTGTATGCCGAGCGCTCTCTCGACAGGTAGAGCTTCAGAACTGAGATCCAGGTTCTTCATTTCTTTAGCTCTGTGTTCTTCTGGGATGGACATGAGCACTTTCCTGTTATGGCTCATCCATTTCGTCAAGGTGAATCCTCCGCTGGCACACAAGGTGCGAAGATCCTTAGCCAAGGTCACTGCGTCCTTTTCCGATGCCACGCTCTTCAAGCAGTCGTCTACGTAGAAATTGTTAAGCACTGTTTGAACGGCTTCTGGGGCTTTGTGATCTTCTGCGGTTCTCTTCAACGCATACGATGCAATGCTTGGTGATGAGGTGGCACCAAAGAGGTGCACTGTCATTCTGAATTCTTCCATGGGCTCATTAAAGTTGCCGTTGGGCCACCAAAAGAAGCGTTGGAGGTCTGCGTCATGTTCAGGTACCTTCACCTGATAAAACATTGACTCGATGTCGGCCATCATCGTTACTGGCACCTCACGGAATCTTAAGAGGACGCCAACTAGCGTGTTGGTCATGTCGGATCCTTGTAGTAGCCTACTGTTCAGAGACTGTTCTTGAAAAGAGGCGGCGCAGTCGAAGACAACTCTCATCTTTTTCTTCTTGGGGTGGTACACCCCGTGGTGTGGTATGTAGGACACCCTGGCGTCTGCACGGTTCAGCTGGTCAGCCGGAATTCCGACGGCATAGCCTTTTTCGATGACGTTGTCCATGAAGTTGTTGTAGTCTTCGTAGAACCCGGGGTCCTTCTTGAATTTCCGGTGCAAACTAGCCATGCGCTGTTTCGCCATACAACGGTTGTTGGGCATTGGCAGCTTGTCATTCTTGAGCGGCAATCCGATGCTGTAATGGCCGTTCTCGAAAGTTGTCGTTTTCTTCACCGACTGCATGAACTGCTTGTCTTCTTGAGACATCTCTTCCTTGTCGTCGTAGTTACGCTCTGGAAAGTCGGTGTTGTACTGCTGGACCAGCAGCTTTTCGATTTCTGTCACTGTGATCCTGTTCACTGAGCAGTGAGGCTGGTTGGTCTCATCACTCTGTTCCTTCCTTACGGGCCCGTTCACGACCCAGCCAATGACAGTCTTCACTGCATAAGGTCCTCCGTTTCTACTGTTTATAACGTGCCATGGCTCCATTGCTCTTGCACAGTTTGCTCCGATAAGTAGGCCGACGTCCGCTTCTATCTCTGGCAGGCGTACTTCGTTGAGGTAAGGCCACTTCCGGATTTCTGATTGCTTGGGTATGTTCTCGGTGTGCACCGGTATGTTACTGTGGGTGTACGCCTTGGGTAGCTTGATGAACTTGCTGTCTTCCAGCCCACATACCTCCAAGTCTGATATCACATAACTGTTCATGAGTTTCTGTCCTCCAGGTTTGTCTTGTCCCATGGTGCTGAGGAGTACTTGCGTTGGTTTCCCTTTAACGTTCAGTTTCTTCCGCAGGCCTTCTGTGATGAACGTTGCTGTGCTCCCCGGATCCAAAAAAGCATATGTCACTACGTGTTTGTCACTCTTTCTTGACTTGACTTTCACCTGTATTATTGACAGCACACATTCATTGTCTCCGGCCCCAGTGAGGCAGGTGGCTTCTTGCGTGTAGGGAACTTGAAGGCTTGATACTTCGAGCGCCATTGATCTTTTCCTGGAGGTAGAATTTTCTTCTTTGCCTTTGTGTAGGATGTCTGGATGTTTTAGTGCACACTCCTTACACTCGGTTCTTTTCTTGCAGAACTTGCTGAGATGGCCCAAAGCCAAGCACCCAAAGCACAAACCTTTTGACTTTAAAAACTCCACCCGTTCCTTGTGTGGTTGACTCTTGATTTTATTACAAGTGTCCAGGGCGTGAGCTTGCTGACAGTACATGCATGGCTTCTCAAAGGCACTTCCTTTTTTATTTGGTTTTTCCGTGGTGACGTTGTTGCGAAGCTCCCACGTTTCTCTTTCCTAGCTGGGGGCCTTTCCCTCTCGTTCTTTCCAACTGTGGTTGGATGGCTGTCTGGTATGTCACTGAAGAGGGGATCCGTTGATATTTTGGCTTGACTCTCTATGTAGGTCACCAGGTCATTAAATTTTGCTCTTCGGTCTCTTCTCTCTTTGATGTTGTAGGCTTCAGTGCGCCAACGCTCTTTCAATTTGTAGGGTAACTTGGATACTACCGTCCGTAGGTTGGTAGGGTTATCCATTTCCTCCATTGCATCGATGTCCTCCATTGTGTTGCGGCATCCAACCAGAAACATTGCGTAGGCATTTAGCGCCTTTCCATCTTCAGACTTGATCTGCGGCCATTGGAGTGCCTTGTCGATGTAAGCGCTGGCGATCCGTAGTTCATCTCCATAGTGCCTGTGAAGCAGTCGCTTTGCTTCCTTGTAGCCTCTGCTAGGTTGCATGTGGACAGCTGCGAACTAGCTCCTGGGGTTCGCCATTTGTAAATTGTTCCAAGAAGTACAATTTATCCTGATCGTTGTCTGTCTTCTGTTCTATTGAGTGTTGGAATGCTGGAATGAAGGACTTGTATTGCAGTGCGTCACCCCTGAACACTGGGATATCCCTTGTTGGTAGCTGCGATTGCCTCTGCTGCTTTACAAGGAGCTCTGTGATTATGTTCTGTTTTTGCATGACCATCAGCATGTCATCATCTCTAGTGATGTTGGAATGAGAAATGAGAGAGTCTCGTAGAGCCATTTGTGGTGGTTGGATGCGTGGCATCCGTGGCTGCGCATGATGGTTTGCGTTGTCTGGTTGAGGAGGCGAGGCGCGGGTTAATTCTTGTTTCACGCTCCCTCTGCGGCTCCTACTCCCACCATCCTCTGATCAACTATCTTGGTCAAATGTTTGTTCTTCTTCGGATAATAGGCATGTCACTTCTTTATTAAGACAGTTGAATTCCTCTAATACGTTAACAAAGTCATTTTCCATCCCATCTTGGACACGTTGTACATTTTGTACATCTTTCATAAGTGTCTCCATTATATTCATTTTATTAGACAGATCTCGTAGTCTTTGTCTTCTTAGTGCAATGCATTTTTGCAATTTATGCTCCAATCCCTTCTCAGTTTGCTTACGTGACCTTCCCTGTTCTTTAGGATTTCCCACGTCTTTATGCTCCTTTTCCCCATCCATCTTAACAATTGCGGAGTGGCTCATTCAAGTTTGCATGCAGTGTTCAAAAGCACCTTTACCTTAAAAGTCACTTTTCTTATTCAGAACAAATGCAAAACAGCTTCTAATATTATGACGGACTCTGCTTGGTTGAGTTAAAGTTGCGACGTGAGTTCGCCTGCAGGGAAACTTTCACTTTCGTGGCATTCAGTCACGTTAGCTCCGAGTAGTTAACGTTAGTATATTTAGACGTTCATATTCATATTTATTCATTGGCCGTAGCCTTCTATCTTCGCCACGTTTCTGGCAGGCAATATACAACATGAAGGCTTCTCATTACCTTGTCGTAGAGTCAAAGGATTGGCTGTGTTCCTACTTCATGCTGTTATCTCTCGTTCGGTTCCATCCAGTTCCAAGTCCGGTGCAGGTCCTGTAACACCCCTTGTTGTAAAATTACAACGTTACCTTTAACCATCCTAAAAAACAATCTGTTATATTTTATCTTATTTTTTTACCACATTTACATAGTCATTGGGTCCTATTGTTCAGTCTCACAATGCTATTGGATCTTACATTTGTTTACAAGTCACGCCTTCTGGCCATGAACTCACACAACCTCTCAAGGTTTCCTTCGAACAACAACTATTTGTTTCATTGGACTGGATTCATCAGATTCAAGTAAGTAATATGTCTTTTATATTTTTTTGGGTTGTTATTACAATGTCTAGAGCATGTACATATGTAGTTATTGTGGAATAGATGCATCAAATTTCATTTAGAGCTTGTTATATAATTGTTGCAATTATACAACACTGGGTGAATGTGGTAGTCAAAATAGCTGGCTTGTTGCAGTGGGCTCAAACAGGTTGTATTCCCTCCACTACACCACTGCCTGAAAGAGAGTATTTTCTTTATACATGGATAGTATACATTCTACCCTTGTGTTGTGTTCTGGTCAAATTTGACTGATTTAAAAGTTTTATCTCAAAAAAATGTAGTTAATTTGATCAGCCTGACCTAAAATTCCATGACTTTGTCCACAAAGAGGATATCAACAGACAATTCAGTTCTGGGGAAAGGAATGTTCCTGAATGTGGGGTGTGGATGTAAGTGGGGGTATGCATGTTTTCCTTTTAGTATGATAATTAGAGCCATTAACCCATTTACATTCACATTTACATTTAGGGAATTTAGCAGACGCTTTTGTCCAAAGCGACTTACCAGGCAGACAGTATTGTCTGCCTCGAAAACATTTCTACCCTGAGCACTTGGTCCACCACCCTATTCTATTCCTTCAGGTTATGTACTACAATATATAAAACATATATATATACATGTTAATTAATTCATATTTTATTTTCAGAATGCAACCAGCAAGGAGAGAGACACGATACAGTGTGCGGGATGTCATTGAAATGGTCCAAAATGGAGAGAGTGAGGTGGAAATGGAAAGCAGTGACACCGATGAAAGCGATGAAGACTCTGATGAAGATGTCTGTAAAGAAGTGGACAAAGAAAACCAACCACCCATGGACTGTCCAGCTGATAATTACGTGGACATCGAGCCAAAAACAAACAAACACACCATGTCCCGGGACAGGTATCGCTGGCTGAAAAAAGATTTCATCAGTCCCACTGATTTTGTCTGGATATCACAGCAGATGACATTTCCCTCCACACACCATTGGAATACTTCCAGAAGTTTGTGTCCGAAGACATGGTTGAGGCTCTGGCACAAAACACGAATGAGTACAGCTTTCAGGAGCGTGGAACATCTGTAAACACCACTGCAAAGGAAATCGAAAAAATGCTTGGCATGTACCTGAAGATGGGCCTGGTACAAATGGCTGGAACCCGTATGTATTGGGAGACAGAGACGCGGTACTCCCCTGTTGCTGATGTGATGCCACGCAACAGATTCCAATCCCTGTTGACGTCATTACATTTTGTAAACAACATGACAGTATCTGAGACGGAAAAGAAAGACAAACTATGGAAACTCAGACTGTGGCTTGATTCATTCAGAGAGAAATGCCTGCAGGTGGTACCAGAAGAGCACAACTCTGTGGATGAGATGATGATTCCTTTCAAGGGGAAATTCAGCAGCATCAAGCAATATATGCGAGGCAAGCCAAACCCATGGGGATTCAAAGTGTGGGTGAGAACTGGAATCTCTGGCATGATGTGTGACTTTGATGTCTACCAAGGCAGTGTCAACGGAATACGAGCCAAATCTGAACTTGGATTGTCAGGTGAGGTTGTGATGAAACTTGCTTCCACACTTCCAGAAGGTCAGAACTACAAACTGTATGCAGACAACTACTTCACCTGTGTTCCATTATTAGTGAAGCTCCTTGATCGGGGAATTCATTACGTGGGAACAGCCAGGCAGGTGCGCCTACCCAACTGTAACCTTGAAGACGAGAAGAGCTTGAAGAAAAAGGGGAGAGGAAGCTATGACGTCAGAGTGGAGGGGAATCACAACATCTGTGCTGTCAAATGGTATGACAGCAGGGCCGTCACACTTGTGTCATCCTTTGCTGGACCTGAACCTGTGCAGAAGATTCAACGCTGGGACAAAGCCAACAGAACCTACGTTGAAGTTGAGAGGCCTTACATTGTTGGTGCCTACAACAAGTACATGGGAGGTGTGGATTTGTTGGACTCATTTACAGCCAAATATAAGTTCCCCATCAAATCCCGTCGCTGGTACATGTACATCTTCTGGCACACCATCATCCTCGCTGTGGTCAATGCCTGGCTGCTCTACAAGCGGGACTGTAAAGCGCTCAAGATGTCTAGCAAAGAGACAATGAACAGGAGACAGTTTCAGGCACAGCTAGCATCCTCTCTCATCCTGGTAAACGCAACACTTCAAACTCCAAAGAGAGGACGGCCATCTTCAGGCAAAGGGAGCCCAGCAACACAGACAGTGACATCAGGAAGCCCTCTGAATGCTCAGAAGAGGCCATCCAAGAGATGTGCACACCTCCCATTGGATGTACGCAACGATCTAGTTGCCCATTTCCCAAGGAAGACAGGGAGAGGACGCTGCAGACACTGCAAT
The DNA here is from genome assembly GCA_027704905.1 of Muraenolepis orangiensis. Classification (NCBI taxonomy): domain Eukaryota; kingdom Metazoa; phylum Chordata; class Actinopteri; order Gadiformes; family Muraenolepididae; genus Muraenolepis; species Muraenolepis orangiensis. The sequence goes on along the minus strand of CM051023.1, from coordinate 7,339,259 downwards.
AAAGGATACACCAACACACAATGCCGAAAGTGTGATGTTCGCCTTTGCTTTACAGACGACAGGGACTGTTTTTGGGACTTTCACCACCAATGAAAGTCTTCATGACCAATGTCATGAAAAGAAAAAAAGAGGGGGGAAAAACGTTTTTTAAGAGTTTTATCTTGTTTAATATTTTTTATATTTTTATTGTTTTTAATAAATGACTTCATAAAAATATGACTAATGTGTGATTACTATTAATGTTATATACTGTTATGGGGCTAAGGAAGCAATCAACCCTGCAAATGAACCCTTAGTTGTTCTGAATTGTTCAGACAACGTGAGTACAAATACAGAAATTCTGCTCCCAACTAAGCCCAATGTTGCAATATTACAACATTTCTCTAAAAACGTACATAAACATTTTTTTTTTTTAACTCTTTAATTTCTGCATCAAAGGCCTCCTAAAACAACATCTGAAAGGTCAAATAATTTTTTTTTTTGGTTTTTCTATATTTGGGTCTTACAGGGTTAAGAGAGTCTTTATTGATGGATAACTGGCCATTGTGCTATTGTGACCACATGGCCACATAGACACACAGCTCCACAACACAGTGAGAGGGAAAAGGACTTGGCTCACACACCCATTAGTCAGCTGATGTCACAAAGTGCTGGACCAGTGGAGGCTCACCAAGTGACTGATTGGCTTTAATTGGCATCTATTCTGAACTCTAAGAAAGTGCATCTAGTGCTCGATGACACGAACATCAGGACAGAGTTTGGCCTCCAAAGAGGACATTAGAAACAGGTTCAGTGTGTGGAGTCTAATGGATTTCCCTAATAAACGGCCAACACGCTCCTCATCTGGACCGGAGCGTTTCCCTGACTTTTATCAAATGTCTTTTTGATCACCAGTGTTGCTTTGACCATTTGAGTTCAGACTAAGTCTTAAAGGGCATCGCTGACAGGGAACCGGAGGACCTGTGAGCACATGCTAGACCTCAATGCCTTTCACAGTACATTTATTACCATGGATTCAACCTAGGATACAATGTTCAATCCGTACAACGACTACCAGGTTCAAGGATAGTTTGATCCACAGGCAGTGACCTACTGAACTGCTAGGAGTGCTGCCACTATCATAACATTGTAATTAACATTACACTGTCATACTTTGCTGGACTCATTACAGTTACTGCACTGTTCTGCACTGAATTCATGATGCTGCTGCATTACTGGCACTTTAAAATGCTTTTTAAAGGCTTTTTTGCATAATTCAATACACATTCCATCAGTGACTTTGTCATTTTTATTGTGTACAGTATTGTTACAGTACAGTGTAAGTATAGTACATAGTATAGTATATTGTTTTAAATTGTAGTATAAACTCAAACTGCAGGAGGGAATGGGGAGTAAGCATTCAATTCTACTTGTTGCATATGGAAAATCAAAATCTTGAATCATGAACCTTGAATGAAGGAGCAGGTAGGGGTCAGAGGTCATTAAGGAGCAGGTAAGGCTTAGGGGTCATCAAGGAGCAGGTAGGGGTCAGAGGTCATTAAGGAGCAGGTAGGGGTTAGGGGTCATTAAGGAGCAGGTAGGGGTTAGGGGTCATTAAGGAGCAGGTAGGGTGTGTGTGTGTGTGTGTGCTCTATGTGTGTTGCTACAAGCGACACAGAGACAATGAGGAACCATAACCCCCAAACCAGATCCCAAATGCAGGGAGGAGGTCCTCCTGGGTGAATGTGGACTGGAAGGTGTGGATGAGTGTCAGTGTGTCTGAGGACCCTCCTCCTTCTGGGGACACTCTGTAGAAGGACAGAGAGCCAGCAGGCCGGTCCACATACATTCCTACTCTGTTAGAGGGGGGGAGATCTATGGCTGTTTCTCTACCGTTGTACCAGACAAAGTAACGATCATCATAACAATGAAGACTCCAGGACTTGTTGTTGAATCCAAGCAAGCTGTCATCACCATCTCCTCTCCTAGTGATTCCTCTGTATGTCACTCCTATACCAATACCTCCTCCTTTCCTCTCCATCTCCACCTCCCAGTAACAGCGGTCAGTCAGACCCTCTCTACACAACACCTGGTCCCAGTAGTCAAATCTCTCCAGGTGATCAGGATACGACTCCTCCTCTCTAACCCTCGTCACCTTCCTGTTGTCCTCAGACAGAGAGAGTTCTCTCCAGGCTGTGTTTGGGTCCAGTGTGAGATCACACTCATCTGATGGGAGAGAGAACCAAAGATATGATGAGCCTACACAGAAATACTACATATAAAATACACATACAAGTATCATGAATAGATGTAGTATTCTATATTAATATATCTAGATTATATATTAATACATATATTATTAAATATAAATATTAATAAATGATTTTAAATTAAATAATTATTAAATAAAGAGTTATATTAATATATTGATAAGATACATGATGTCCACCATGTATATTATGAATATATTAATATTTTGATAACATACATGATGGTGGACATCATCCATGTTATCAATATATTATTATATTGATAAGATACATGATGTCCACCATCATGTATCTCATCAATATATTAATATATTGATAAGATACATGATGTCCACCATCATGTTCATTCCCAGTAGGACGTCACCTCCTGCTGTGTGGATGGACTTTCAATCTGAGGAGTTAGTGTGTTGTTGTGATGACTCAAACTAAACAGACACTTACACTTCTTTAGAGCAGACCTCAGGACAGACAGCTTCTCCATCTCCATGTCCAGTGTCTCCTTCAGCTGATCCAGGGATCTCCTCAAGGTCCCTACGCATGAGTCTATCTTCCCCAGCTGGGCCTTCTTCAGCTCATATTCCTCCTTCAGACGTACAACAGGATGGGACCTGTGGTCCCCCTCTTCTCCTGGTTCAACACAAGGCTGCTCTTTGACCGGTACGGACCGTCTAAACTCGTCCACCATCTCCGATAAGAGGGTATTGACCCGTAGATCGGGTCTTGTGTGGAACAGCTCGTTGCAAAGAGGACATTTGAACTGGACCTGGTCCTCCCAGAACGTGGTGATACAGGCTCTACAGAAGTTGTGTCCACATAGTGTGGAAACTGGACTCTTGAACACATCCAGACAGACGAAACAGGAAAAGTTCTCCTCAGACCAGGAAGATTTAGCAGAGGCCATTCCTAGAACACATTGTTGAATCAAGTTAGAAAACAACCTTTTTTTTAAAACATATTTAAGTATTAAAGTGTACTGTAAAGAGAGAGAGAGAGAGAGAGAGAGAGAGCGAGAGAGAGAGAGAGAGAGAGAGAGAGAGAGAGAGAGAGAGAGAGAGAGAGAGAGAGAGAGAGAGAGAGAGAGAGAGAGAGAGAGAGAGAGAGAGACAGAGCGAAAGACAGTGAGAGAGAGAGAAAAAGAGAGAGAGAGTAGTACTACTAATACTACCACTACTACAACTACTACTACTACTGATACTACTACTACTACTATTACTTATAATACTACTACTACAACTCATACTAATACTACTACTACTACTACCACTACAACCATCCACTACTTCTACTACTACTACTACTACTAATACAACAGCTACTAATACTACTACTACTACACTACTACTACTACTACTACTACTACGATTACTACTACTTTTACTATCACTACTATTACAACTACTACTAATATTAATAATACTACTACTACTATTAAAACTACTACTACTATTAAAACTACTACTACTTTTACAACTTTTATTACTACCATCCACTACTTCTACTACTACTACTACTCCACAACCACTACTAATACAACAACTAATAATACTACTACTACTACTATACCTACTACTACTACATATACTAATGACTACTACTAATAATAATAACACTACTAATATTAATACTACTACTACTACTACTACTCCACTACTACTACTACTATTACAACCTCTACTATTACAACTACTACTACTACAATCCACTACTACTACCACTGATTCTACTACTACTACCAACAAATATTACTACTACTACAACTACTACTACTACTCGAATTCTACTACTACCACTATTACTAAAAAAAACGATCTTTTAAAAACGTATTAAAGTGTTTAGACAACAGTTTAAACAGGTTCTAATGTCCCTATATGTGTATATATCTCTATCTATATGAGTGATGGAGTAGCGTAGGGCTTGATATAAACATATAATACACATCTAATACTACATGAACTTAACAATGGTCCACCATCAAAGTGTGTCCGTTGGAACAGGCTCCCTGGTGCAGATCTAACTCTTTGAAGCCCTTGGTCAACACTCACTACTCACCTTAGAACGCTGTCCACCGCTTAGTTGGACAAAGGCTGGTGTCCTTTCAACTGTTCTCTCCTCGTCGCGTCTTAAAGAGGAACTGTTATCTCCGCGTCGCGTCTTGCCTTTTATACTCCGCTAAGCTTTGTGACGTCATGGGGGGCGGGGCCACGCGATGACGTCACTTCAGGGCAAACGTAGATGTGTATTATATGTTTATATCAAGCCCTAAGCTACTCCATCACTCATATAGATAGAGATATATACACATTTAGGAACATTACAACCACTTTAAACTGTTGTCTAAACACTTTAATACGTTTTTAAAAGATCGGGTTTTTTTGTAGTAGTGGTAGTAGTAGAATATAGATGGGGATATATACACATATAGGAACATTACAACCACTTTAAACTGTTGTCTAAACACTTTAATACGTTTTTAAAAGATCGTTTTTTTTAGTAGTAGTGGTAGTAGTAGAATATGGATTGGGATATATACACATATAGGAACATTACAACCACTTTAAACTGTTGTCTAAACGCTTGAATATGTTTTTAAAAGATCGTAGTAGTGGTAGTAGTAGAATTCGAGTAGTAGTAGTAGTAGATGTAGTAGTAGTAATAGTTGTTAATAGTAGTAGTAGTAGTATCAGTAGTGTTAGTAGTAGTTGTAATAGTATTAGTTGTAATAGTAGTAGTAGTGGTGGAATAGTAGTAGTAGTAGTAGCTGTGAGTAGTTGTAGTATTTATCATAGTAGTAGTTGTTATATTAGTAGTGGTAGTAGTAGTAGTAGTCATTAGTATATGTAGTAGTAGTAGTAGTAGTTGTTTTATCAGTAGTGGTAGTGGAGTAGTAGTATTAGTAGTAGTAGTAGTAGTAGAAGTAGTGGATGGTAGTAGTAGTAATAGTAGAATGAATTGTAGTAGTAGTATTATAAGTAATAGTAGTAGTAGTATTATAAGTAGTAGTAGTTAGTAGTATTAGTATTAGTAGTATTATAAGTAGTAATTAATAGTTGTAGTAGTAGTATCAGTAGTGTTAGTAGTAGGAGTTGTAGTAGTTGTAATTGTAGTAGTAGTAGTAGTATTAGTAGTAGTAGTACTACTCTCTCTCTCTCTCTCTCTCTCTCTCACTGTGTTTCTCTCTCTCTCTCTCTCTCTCTCTCTCTCTCTCTCTCTCTCTCTATCTCTCTCTCTCCCTCTCTCTATCTCATTATCTCTTTCACTTCATCACTCTTTTTCCCTCACTGTCTATCCGCTTAAAACTGTTGTCTAGGCACTTTAATACGTTTAAAAGAAAAGGTTGTTTTCTAACTTGATTCAACAATGTGTTCTAGGAATGGCCTCTGCTAAATCTGCCTGGTCTGAGGAGAACTTTTCCTGTTCCTTCTGTCAGGATGTGTTCAAGAGTCCAGTTTCCACACCATGTGGACACAACTTCTGTAGAGCCTGTATCACCACGTTCTGGGAGGACCAGGTCCAGTTCAAATGTCATGTTTGCAACGAGCTGTTCCACACAAGACCCGATCTACGGGTCAATACCCTCTTATCAGAGGTAGTTGATCAGTTTAGACGGTCCGTACCGGTCAAAGAGCAGCCTTGTGTTGAACCAGAAGAAGTTCCCTGTGACGTCTGTACCGGGACCCAGCTGAAGGCTGTCAAGTCCTGCCTAGTGTGTCAGAGCTCCTTCTGCCACTCCCACCTGGGATCACATCAGAGAGTCGCAAAAAAGACGCAGACCGAGAGCTAGCCGATGGTGACCAGGTCCTCGACGCTCTGATGAGCTGCGTTAAAAAGTGTCGGCATGATCACAAACAAACAGTTCAAGAGAAACTAAAATCCATAGAGAAACACGCTGAAGGCCTCATCAAAGAGCTGGAGCAGGAAGTTAAAGATCTGACCAATAGGAGCTCAGAGGTGAAGCAGCTCTCACACACTGAAGACCACCTCCACTTCCTCCAGAGCTTCAGATCCCTGAAGAATCCTCCAAACACCAGGGACTGGACCAGGGTGGAGGTCCCTCCTCCTCCGTCATACATAGGGACCTTGAGGAGATCCCTGGATCAGCTGAAGGAGACACTGGAAATGGAGATGGAGAAGCTTCTGAGGTCGACTCTAAAGAAGTGTAAGTGTCTGTTTAGTTTGAGTCATCACAACAACACACTAACTCCTCAGATTGAAAGTCCATCCACACAGCAGGAGGTGACATCCTACTGCGAATGAACATGATGGTGGACATAATGTATCTTCATCAATATATTAATATATTAATGAGATACATGATGGTTGGTATCTTTTACATAATGCATAACCATCACAATGAATCCTTCTTCTGTAAAATACAACATATATTATTACTGTAACAATATTATTTATTAATGATGAGTATTATGAGTGTTATTATTATTAGACAATCATAATCAGGATGCTGTTAATCATACTTGTATGTGTATTTTATATTCAGAACATGATCAAAAATATATATAATAATATATGTGAATAAACATATTTTATATAATAATATATATCACTATATAATAATGTTTATATTAATAAATAAAATATATAAATATTAATATATTATAATGAATCTATAATGTTCTAATTACCGTATTGACCCGAATATAAGACGGGGTTTTTTTCCTAGAAAAAAATCTAAAAAAGAGGGGTCGTCTTATAATCGGGGTTTAGACTTTTCGATGTACCGTAATTGCACATGTAATTGCGCAACAACAGATCGTGCCAAACGAGTGTTCCGAGACACCGCGCGACACTTAAAGTAACTCAAAGTCTTAAAGTAACAGTACATAAAAATAGTTACCTGGAGAGTTAGAAATGGAGAGACAGCGACCAACTTGAAAAAAAGTGGCTCAAAAGTAGGGCAAGTTAATAAACAGAAGAGACGAAGTTACGATGCCAATTTTAAGATAATGGTGATAAACGAAGCAGAGACATCAAACACCTGTCATTGCGACGCAGGACAAGCCCAGCGCCTGCCCTCAGACTTCAGAGAGAAGCTACTGTCTTATCAGCGATATGTGATCAAGTTAAGGAAGAAGCACTCATACCCCCTTGATCAGATGGGCAATGTTGATCAAACGCCTGTGTATTTTGACATGCCAACATCTGTCACTGTGCATAAGAAAGGCGACAAAAGAAGAGCCGATTAACTGTCATGTTAACGCGCCTCGCAGATGGGACACAACTTCCCCCGTACGTGGGGGATTATGGTAGGTGCCCAGGCAAAGGGCTGGATGGAGACGGAGCTTGTGGTGGACTGGCTCAAGGTTGTGTGGGGCAGACGGTGTGGGGGACTCAGAAAGAAGAGGAACATGTTGATTCTGGATGCTTTCCGTGGACACTTGACTGAGCCAGTCAAAACCTAGTCACCTAGTGATCATACCGGGCGGAATGACAAGCCAGCTGCAGGTGTTGGATGTGGTCGTTAACAAACCATTCAAGGTTCATCTGCGCAATACACAGAGTGGCTCCTGGCTGCTAATCACGCACTGACACCGTCTGGAAAAATCCAAAAGCCTGCAGTACGTTTGCTCTGTGAATGGATCTTGCAAGCATGGGCTGACGTTTCCCCAGAAAGCATTAATGGGTTTAAGAAATGCTGCGTATGCCATGGATGACAGCGAGGATGACGTGATGTGGGAGGAGACGGGGAAGCAGACACCGTGAGTGACGATAGCGGGAGTGAGAGGAACAACCAGCGACGTAGAAGACGAGCTGAATGAGAAGACTTGATGTGACCAATAGACTGATGTTCTGTTTCATTGCTCTACCGTTTTATTGCACTACTGTTTCATTGCAATCTATCTAGCCTGTTTTGTTTTTGTTTGTCAAGTTAGGCAAATTTGAACACAATGTGTGATGTGTGTTATCATTATTTTCAAAAAAAAAGATTTTCTTTATAAAAAAAAGATTTGGTCTTCAAAAAAAAAAATATATATTTTTTCCAAAAAATGAGTCTTGAAAAAGAGGGGTCGTCTTATAATCGGGGTCGTCTTATATTCGGGTCAATACGGTATATATATAATATATAATAATATATATTTTCATCATACTTTAGGTCCTAGGAAACTAGGCAACCAATTCTTAGAAACACCTCTCCTATCAAAGTCACAATTATAGTTATCCAAGGTTAATGTTGGCAACTGCTAGCGTTTAATGATGTCCTATCTATAAATCAAGAGAGTACTTTCCAATCAAGTACTTTTTCTTCCTCAGTGGTTATTCACGGCTCCACCCATTTCTAAAGGGTTTATTGAACTGACTCCAAACGGCTCATATCTTGATGACCTCAGGAGTGTTTCTGTGTAGACTCATCATGTCTTTGGTTCTCTCTCCCATCAGATGAGTGTGAACTCACACTGGACCCAAACACAGCCCACAGAGAACTCTCTCTGTCTGAGGACAACAGGAAGGTGACATGGGTTAGAGAGGAGGAGTCGTATCCTGATCACCCGGAGAGATTTGACTGCTATCACCAGGTGTTGTGTAGAGAGGGTCTGACTGACCGCTGTTACTGGGAGGTGGAGGTGGAGAGGAAAGAAGGAGGTGTTTCTATAGGAGTGACATACAGAGGAATCACTAGGAGAGGAGGGGGAAAAGACAGCTTGCTTGGATTCAACAACAAGTCCTGGAGTCTTTATTGTTCTGATGATTGTTACTCTGTCTGGTACAACGGTAGTGGAACAGTCATAGATCTCCCCCCCTCTAACAGAGTAGGAGTGTATGTGGACCGACCTGCTGGCTCTCTGTCCTTCTACAGAGTGTCCCCAGATTGAGGAGGGTCCTCAGACACTCTGACACTCATCCACACCTTCCAGTCCACATTCACCCAGGAGGACCTCCTCCCTGGGTTTGGGGTCTGGTTTGGGGGTTATGGTTCCTCAGTGTCTCTGTGTCGCTTGTAGCAAAACACATAGAGCACACACACACACACATACACATTAACATTCTAAAAAAGGGCTTGTTAATAAACAGCATGTTCACTCCTGTACCTGCTCCTCAATGACCTGACCCCTACCTGCTCCTCAATGAGCTCTGACCCCTACCTGCTCCTTATTGACCTCTGACTCCTACCTGCTTCTTAATGACCCATAACCCCTACCTGCACCTCAATGACCTCTGACCCCTACCTGCTCCTTAATGACCTCTAACCCGTACCTGCTCCTTAATGACCTCTGACCCCTACCTGCTCCTCAATGACCTCTTACCCCTACCTGCTTCTTAATGACTTCTAACCCCTACCTCCTCCTCAATAACCTCTGACCCCTACCTGCTCCTTAATGACCTCTGACCCCTACCTGCTCCTTAATGTCCCCTAAACTCTACCTGCTCCTTAATGACCTCTGACCCCTACCTGCTCCTTAATGACCTCTGACCCCTACCTGCTCCTTAATGAGCCCTAACCCCGACCTGCTCCTTAATTACCTCTGACCCCTACCTGCTCCTTAATGACCTCTGAACCATACCTGCTTCTTAATGACTTCTGACCCCTACCCGCTCCTCAATGACCTCTGATCCCTACCTGCTCCTAATGACCCCTGACCCCTACCTGCTCCTCAATGACCTCTAACCCCTACCTGCTCCTTAATGAGCCCTAATCCCTACCTGCTCCTTAATGACCTCTGACCCCTACCTGCTCCTTAATGACCCCTTACCCCTATCTGCTCCTTAATGACTCCTAACCCCTACCTGCTCCTTAATGACCTCTGACCCCTACCTGCTCCTTAATGACCCCTAACCCCTAACTGCTCCTGAATGACTACTCACCCCTACCTGCTCCTTAATGACCTCTGACCTCTACCTGACCCCTATTGACCTCTGACCCCTACATTCTCCTAATGACCTCTTACCCCTACCTGCTTCTTAATGACCCCTAACCCTACCTGCTCCTTAATGACCCCTAACCCCTACCTGCTTCTTAATGACCCCTAACCCCTATCTTACATTTACATTTACATTTAGGGCATTTGGCAGACGCTTTTATCCAAAGCGACTTACAAGGTGTACATTAGTTGAAGCAGACAATAGCATAACACTGGGGTACGCAAACATATAAATACAGCAGTTCACAAGTATTCCTATTGACAAGATGAATAGCACAATTTCGTACTGCTAGGTCACCTGCTTAAGTAGCTGTGATAAGAGCGTGTTAACAACATTAAGGACATACACTTGCTAACATATACAACATGCTAAGAGCTATTAATGTCAGGACTTAAGCAAGTTTAGGGGTTTCACAAAGGAGAGTCCAGGTGGACTCTGAACAGGTGGGTCTTGAGTCTCTTGCGGAAGCTGGCGAGGGACTCTGCCGTCCTGACATGAGACGGGAGTTCATTCCACCACTGTGGGGCCAGAGCCGTGAAGAGCTGGGTTTTGGACGAGCGATGTTTGGTTGACCTTAGTGAAGGTCGAACAAGTCGCCTGGCAGAAGTTGAGCGGAGCGCTCTGGCTGGGATGTAGGGTTTGACCAACGCCTGGAGGTAGGCCGGGGCAGTTCCATTGACTGCCCTAAAGGTCAGCACCAGAATCTTGAATTTGATGCGAGCAGTTACCGGAAGCCAGTGGAGTTCGCGGAAGAGAGGGGTCACGTGGGAGAATTTCGGTAGGTTGAATACCAGGCGTGCTGCTGCGTTCTGGATGCGTTGGAGGGGCTTGGTTGCAGAGGCGGGGAGTCCCGCCAGGAGAGAGTTGCAGTAGTCGAGGCGGGTGATGACGAGCGCTTGGACCAGGATCTGCGCCGCTTCACGTGTGAGGAAGGGCCGGATCCTGCGGATGTTGTAGAGGGCAATTCTGCAAGATCGGGCCACCGCGGTGACGTTGGCATTGCAGGACAGCTGGTCATCTACCACCACACCAAGGTCTCTTGTTGTGGTTGAGGGGGAGACTTGGGTGTTCTCGATGGTGACCAGTAGGTCCATCTGAGGGCAGTCTTTCCCCGGTATGAAGAGGAGCTCAGTCTTGTCAAGGTTGAGCTTCAGGTGGTTGGCGGCTGTCCATCTGCTGATGTCGGCCAGGCATTTCGAGATGCGTGTTGCTATTTGGGTTTCGGAGGGGGGAAAGGAGAGAAACAGTTGAGTGTCATCCGCATAGCAGTGATAGGAGAAGCCATGAGATGCGATTACAGAGCCTAGCGATTTAGTGTAAAGAGAAAACAGAAGAGGTCCCAATACTGAGCCTTGAGGAACTCCGGTGTCCAGGGTGCAGGGTTTGGACAGGGAACCGTTCCATGTGACCTGATAAGTCCGATCTGCGAGGTAGGAGGTGAACCAGGATAACGCAGTTCCAGCGATTCCAAGCTCGGCGAGAGTGGAGAGGAGGATCTGGTGGTTCACTGTGTCGAACGCCGCAGACAGGTCGAGAAGGATCAGTACCGATGAGAGGGACGAGCTTCTGGCATCACGAAGAGACTCTGTCACTGCGAGCAGTGCCGTCTCCGTGGAGTGCGCAGCCTTGAAGCCTGACTGGTGAGGGTCGAGGAGGTTGTTCTGGGAGAGATAGGAAGAAAGTTGTGAGGAGACAGCCCGTTCAAGGGTTTTGGACAGGAATGATAGGAGAGATACCGGTCTGTAGTTTTGGACATCAGTGATGTCTAGGGATGGTTTCTTGAGGAGCGGCTTGATTCTGGCAGTCTTGAAGGCTGCCGGAAACAGGCCTGCCTCAAGGGAGATGTTGATTTGGGATGCTCGTTAATGACCCCTAACCCCTACCTGCTCCTTAATGCCCTCTGACCCCTACCTGCTCCTTAATGACCTCTGACCCCTACATTCCCCTAATGACCTCTTACCCCTACCTGCTCCTTAACGACCACTAACCCCTATCTGCTCCTTAATGACCCCTAACCCCTACCTGCTCCTTAATGACCCCTAACCCCTACCTGTTCCTTAATGAACTCTGACCCTTATGTAACACGTGTATCACCTGTGTGTAATGGACTTATGACCACTACCATATAAGGTATTAATCCTGGGTTAGTAATTGTTAAGGTTCGTCTACTGGAGCATTTAAGAGTAACCCAATGATGAGACAAGACAGGTGTGTAGGAATTAAAGAAGCGCCGGCTTGTATTTAGAAAAATAGAATTAAAGGAACTGGTACCAAAATACACATATAACAGACAGACAAATTACAATGAGCTCAGTAGAAAACCAAATGTGACTTGTAGTCACCACTTGACATAAACTTATTTTCTTAAACAACCTTTAAGTTTAGGATTTAAATCCTACGGGTTCTAAACTATGGGTGCACCCTGGTAAATATCTTTCTTTAACTGTAGCATGAAATCACAATCAGTCAATCCACAATAACACATCAATCCCCAGTCAATAAACCCAACATTTAAACCACAAATGGATGTATGTGAGTGAGTCAACCGACAGTCCAACTACACTGTGGAGTGCAGCACCATGGGATGGATACCGTGCAGAGTTCAGAGTTCCTTTCAAGATCAGTTCCATCCACCACACTGGCAGAAACACAGATTCAGTGCAGAGTGAGTCGCCAAGGGAAATCCAAAGATGGTCTTCGCATGTAGTCTCCTTCAGCAGCTCGCCATCCCTGGTAGACCCAGACTCTGACCTCATCCAAAAAACCTGACCTGTATGACATGCATACAGGACCACATGAAAAACTATAATTAACAGTGTTTCACAATAAGGGTCTTTCAATAATTAAAATAAAATGACAATCTCTTTCTAGTAGTACAACAAACTTATACTATTAAAATAAAATACATTCTCAAAATGAAAAATAAAATAAGATGCATTGTAATAAAGTGCTTTTCTCACCAATGGCATCCAAATAAAGTTATCCTCTAATCACCAGGACTGGTGATGCAGTACAGAGGGCAGCTACACCCAGCACACTCAGCTAGGAATGAAAGGTGTGGAAAATATGCTTACTTAGCAGCCCATTCAATTAAAGGCTAAAACATGACAAAACCTACAAAAATGAAATAGAAGCAACACACTGCCATCTACAGTGGTGACATGAAATAGTTCTGTTCCATTTAAAGTGCAAAATATATATCCTACATTGTAAAAATAGGTAGGTTAGCTTGGAACAACAATACTAGCAATTAGCCAAACATTTGTATTGACTTCGCATGGTAGCTTAGCCTATTGGCTGCTAACACTGCTAACCGCATGGCTGCTTGGCTGTTAATGTAACTAACAAAGTTTGTAGCAACTCACCAATGTTGTTTGAAACAACTCTCAGCCCTCTGGCAACACCGAGATGATGGGCAAGGCGTGCGCACTGTACACTATATCCACTTTTAGATTAGAACTTATTAATTAGCCTGTGCTCTGTGACTAGGTCTCTCTCCTTCAGTGCAGGTTGGTTCTGTGTGAGTGGGGGTTCACAGCAGAGCAGCGGCAGAGACAGAGAAGGGGCGGGGCAAGTAATAGAGGGGTGCCGTCTGATTGGGGGAATTCACAGGTCTTTTTATCATTGGCTGGCCACTAGTCAGCAGCAGTCAAGCTAGGCAGACTTGCTCCTCCTTTTCACCAGTGACATTACCCGACAGAACATCCTCATCTATCCATCAGTAACCAGTCTACATGACCTGGGTTACACTTACCTATTTCTTCATTCAAGGTTCAAGATTCAAGGTTTTTATTTTCCATATGCAACAAGTAGAATTTAATGCTTACTCCCCATTCCCTCCTGCAGTTTGAGTTTATACTACAATTTAACACAATATACTATACTATGTACTATACTTACACTGTACTGTAACAATACTGTACACAATTAAAATGACAATAAAAATAACTATACAATGACTGATGGAGTGTGTTGAATTATGCAAAAAAACATTTAAAAAGCATTTTAAAGTGCCAGTAGTGCAGCAGCATCATGAATTCAGTGCAGAACAGTGCAGTAATGACAATGTTATGATAGTGGCAGCACTCCTAGCAGTTCAGTAGGTCACTGCCTGTGGATAAAACTATCCTTGAACCTGGTAGTCGTTGTATGGATTCTGCAGAACCGACGACTGGACGGTAGGGGGGAGAAGAGATGGAGCCCAGGGTGGTTGGGAACCTCGCAGGCATAACAGGTATAACAGGCAGTGTGCGAAATACGGGGGGGTCCGGGGGAGCTCGACCCCCCCGATTAACACCTGAGCCCCCCTGAAAGCCTCAACAGCAAAATTGAGGGGGGGTCTGAAATTATAATATTTATATGTCCCTTGTGTAACACTAGCTTAGTAACTAGACAAGGTATCTATATATGGGTTTGGGCCAGATCAGATGAAACCAAGTTCGCCTCGGAAGAGAGATGGTCTGCACAAGAATGAAGCACTGACAAAAGATCTATGTTTTGAAGGTAAGGAAATGTGTTTCTCTTCCCAGTTCTTCCTTACCTTATTTGGTTTATTTTCTTTCCACAAGTCAGGATAATACACTGTACAATGAATTAAACAAAATGAATGAATATGTACAAAACACCTTGGGTCTGATGCTCAAACCTTCCCTGGTTCCACTACTTTAGTTACTATTTTAATTATAAATATCTACTCACTGTTTTAATTATTATCTATATACTATTTTAATTATTATCTATTTACTGTTTTAATTATTATCTATATACTATTTTAATTATTATCTATATACTATTTTAATTATTATCTATATGCTATTTCAATATTATAACTTAAACTAACTGGATTAGCTAATTCTAGGAACCAGGACTCTTAATCTTTGAAAGAAGACCCTTATATCCAAACCATCTCAAATCAAAAGCTCTGTTAACACAAAAGCAATAAAACAAACAGAATGGTTTCCCTGAGCAGTGTACTTAACAAAGAACCTGAATCCTATTACAACTTAGTTATCTCTATCCATTTACACACGATTTCACTCATTCCATGAATGGTGGTCAAACTCTGTCCATGTGTTCAGGGAACTTGGTGTCCGTGGCCCTTTAAATCAGTTCAGTGACACGAATCCATCCTGGGAAACGTGTCGTTGAGTGCGCTTATCCTACCGCTCTGTAGAAGGCGCGCTTTAACTCTGTCCTTGTTCACTTCACAGGTCGTTCTCGTGGGAGGCTCGCCAGCCTGTCCGCCGCCGATGCAGTCCAAAGGAACCAGCAGACGAACAGACGAATCCAGGATCCAAATCAATCCAACACAAAACCCAGCCTTGCAATACAAAACCATACGTGCATATCAACGTCTCATTCAATAAAGTGCATTTACAACCTGTACCTGGGTTCAACTCTTTTCATTATGTCATGCATCACATGGCTGTATAGCGGCCCCTCGTGCTTTTGAGGAACAATGTTGCGACATTCCAACTATCGTTATACCGCACATTACACTCAATTATCATGTTACCACAACTTTCTAATAGTCACATTTCTCTTGTTTGAGACTCACCAAGGATTTCTCTGATGCTAACTAGCAACCGTCTCGACGAGTGTGTGCTGAATCCCTTCGCACACTTCTCACAATATCCACAAAGGTTCTTCTTTCTAATTCAATTCAGGATATCATACCAGTATTCTCTCTTCTATCAGTAATCTGAGGATAGTTATCATATACCAACGGGACGATGTCTTAAACATCCACACCTCATGTCATTCCTGACTCGACAAAGGAAAATCTGGTATTGACCGGAGTTCACGGTAAACGTAGGAGGCGGGCCTAACGCTCTGATTGGTCAAATCTCATTTCAATGTTAGAGATAAGTTTTGGAGTCATTGGAGCTCTAGTAACCAGGGGTTACACGCTTAATGTAAATTTAGAGAGAGATTTCCTACATATTCCTATAGCAATAAAACACAATTGTTACAACACAATACTCTTAGGTAGCGACTATACATCATTTATATAAATCTTTTTCATTGATCTTGTAATTCTATGTTCCTGCACACAGTTCTCTTATTGTGTGTTCTGTGTACTGTTGTCTGCACATTCCTGCCGGCCGCTGGCCCTTTGTTATTCCACTGCACACCCTGGGTGTGTATGTGACAAATACTAATGTAGAATCTTGAAAAACAATGGACTTTTCACTCACTTTTAACCTTTTACAAATCATATGTGCTTGTTGTCATATAAATAACAAGTTGACAGGTAAACATATGCTTCTTAGATTATTTTTTATTGTTTCTGGAAGACCATTTATCCAATTTGAACACACTGAACATATTTACTTTAAATAACAACAATTGACTAAATACACTTAAATGATACACAAACTGACACTGACACAACATCTTAAAGACAACACTGCAGGGTTTATTGCTTGTCTTTCCACTCTGTGATGGTTTGTCCAGATGCTAGACAGTACCCCTTTCCCTTAGACTGGGTATGACCAGTGGTTTTACTTTTGGATTGACCACATCATTTACACAGATAATGATAATTCTGTTTGCAGTGCCGCTTTTCTGGTGGCTCTCCTCTTTCCACACGCTCCTGGTCTTCGCCATCTACCACCAGCCCCATCTCCTCCTCCCTGGTTCTCTTACGGGCAGGGCAACAGCATCGTCAAATGGTCACCGTGAATGGAGACAGCGAAAGGCAGCACGCCTTTCGCTGTCTCCATTCACGGTGACCATTTGACGATGCTGTTGCCGTTGCCGTTGGTGTTGCCACTGGAGATGGTGATGGTTGCTGAGAGGGAGGGGGTGGCGGATGCGAGGACCAGCCAGGGAATGGGGCGGGTGGTAGATGACCCTGCCCGTACGAGGACCAGGGAGGAGGAGATGGGGCGGGTGGTAGATGACCCTGCCCGTACGAGGACCAGGGAGGAGGAGATGGGGCTGGTGGTAGATGACCCTGACCGTACGAGGACCAGGGAGGAGGAGATGGGGCGGGTGGTAGATGACCCTGCCCGTACGAGGACCAGGGAGGAGGAGATGCGGCGGGTGGTAGATGACCCTGCCCGTACGAGGACCAGGGAGGAGGAGATGGGGCTGGTGGTAGATGACCCTGACCGTACGAGGACCAGGGAGGAGGAGATGGGGCGGGTGGTAGATGACCCTGCCCGTACGAGGACCAGGGAGAAGGAGATGGGAATGGTGGTAGATGACCCTGCCCGTACGAGGACCAGGGAGGAGGAGATGGGGATGGTGGTAGATGACCCTGCCCGTACGAGGACCAGGAAGGAGGAGATGGGGCGGGTGGTAGATGAGCCTGCCCGTACGAGGACCAGGGAGGAGGAGATGGGGCTGGTGGTAGATGACCCTGCCCGTACGAGGACCAGGGAGGAGGAGATGGGGCGGGTGGTAGATGACCCTGCCCGTACGAGGACCAGGGAGGAGGGGAGGGGGCGGGTGGTAGATGACCCTGCCCGTACAAGGACCAGGGAGGACCGGCCTCTCTGCACTTGAGCTGCACTCTGCACCTGTTTGCTCAGCTGACTGAAAAATAAGTTTGCAAATAAGTTTTTAACCTCATTTGGTAACAATTGTGAAACACTTCAACCACAATTAATAGGATAAATAATGCATTTCTGTTTTAATGTAATAACTTGCATAATACACAATGTTTATGGTAAATCTAATCATCCCTTACCTTGTGATATCCACATTTGCAGGGGATTTGTTTCCTGAAGATATCATATTCACGCATTGGCAAATTAAATGGAGGAGTCAATGGACAGGCGTCAATGCGCTTCATGACAGCCTTCCATCTCCTGGAGCCCGGCTCGGTACCTGTGGTGAACAGGTACCCTCGGCATACAGGCTCAGGATACCTGCCCGATACGCCTCGGGTTTACCAGTCTTCGTCATTTCTGAAAATATCAGGGTAAATGCCCCGTTACACAACGGGAATCGAGAAGCCCAACGGGAGGGGGGGTGAATCGAACACCACGAAGCGCGGGGGGGGGGGAATCGTCGCAGTGGTTCAATATAATCTGTTCTCCTCAGGGGCCCCCTTCCAGCTCGGGGCCCCCTTCCAGCTCGGGGCCCCCTTCCAGTATTATTGTAAACCTCATTATTTTAGTCACTTTATGCTTGACAATAGTTAGTAAAACAAAACCTGTGAACATCCACAGTGAAAGATGCCGTTAGTCTGCTTCATGTCTAATGTTGACTTGGACATAAAGCAGACCCAGTGTTGCTTTGACCATTTGAGTTCAGACTAAGTCTTAAAGGGCATCGCTGACAGGGAACCGGAGGACCTGTGAGCACATGCTAGACCTCAATGCCTTTCACAGTACATCTATTACCATGGATTCAACCTAGGATACAATGTTTAATGTATAACAGATGATCAAATACAATATATATATACACACTGTAGCTATTTATCTCTATATATATCTACATATATATATATGTAGATATATACACTGTAGCTATTTATCTCTAAATATATCCATATATAGATATATATAGATAGATATATACACTGTATCTATTTATCTCTATATATCTATATCTATATAGATATAGATATAGATATCTATATATATATACAACCGTATATATATTTATCTCTATATATATTTCTATATATATATCTATATATATACATACACACTGTATATATTTATCTCTATATATATCTCTATATATATATCTATATATATACATACACACTGTATATATTTATCTCTATATATATCTTCTATATATATATATATATATATACATACACTGTTATCTATTTATCTCTATATATATCTCTATATATATATATATATATATAACACACTGTATGTATATAAATAGATATATATCTCTCTATATATAGAGATAAATAGACAGTGTATGTATATAAATAGATATGTCTCTCTATATATAGAGATAAATAGATACAGTGTATATATATAGAGATATATATATAGAGATATATATAGAGATAAATAGATACAGTGTATATATAGAGATATATATATCTCTATATATATAGAGATAAAGAGATACAGTGTATGTATTTATATAGATATATATATAGAGAGATATATAGAGATAAATAGATACAGTGTGTATATATAGATATATATTTATATATATATATAGAGATAAATAGATACAGTGTATATATATATAGATATATATATAGAGATATATATAGAGATAAATAGATAGTGTATATATATATATATAGAGAGATATATATATAGATAAATAGATACAGTGTATATATATATAGATATATATATAGAGATATATAGAGATAAATTGATACAGTGTATATATATATAGATATATATATATATAGAGATATATATAGAGATAAATAAATACAGTGTTTGTATATATATAGATATATATATAGAGATACATATAGAGATAAATAGATACAGTATGTATATGTATATAGATATATATATAGATATATATATATAGAGATATATATAGAGATATATATAGAGATAAATAGATACAGTGTATATATACATAGATATATATATAGATATATATATAGAGATAAGTAGATACAGTGTATATATATATAGATATATATATAGAGATATATATAGAGATAAATAGATACAGTGTATATATATAGATATATATATGCATTTGTATGTGTACGTTCATGTGAATATATGTATGTATTTGTATCAATACATACATACATAAAAGTAAAAGAGTTAGTAAAAAAGCGATATAAAGACCTATCTTTTTATATAGATATAGAGATCAATAGATAGTGTATATATAGAGATATATATAGAGATAATATATACAGTATGTATATATATATAGATATATATATATAGAGATAAATAGATACAGTGTGTAAATATATATAGATATATATATAGAGATATATATAGAGATAAATAGATAGTGTGTATATATATAGATAGATATATATAGAGATACATAGATACAGTGTATATATAGATATATATTTAGAGATATATATAGAGATAAATAGATACAGTGTGTATATATATAGATATATATATAGAGATATATATAGAGATAAATAGATAGTGTATATATATATATATATATATATTGTATTTGATCTTCTGTTATACATTAAACATTGTATCCTAGGTTGAATCCATGGTAATAACTGTACTCTGAAAGGCATTGAGGTCTAGCAGTGTATGTATATAAATAGATATATATCTCTCTATATATAGAGATAAATATATATAGTGTATATATATAGATATTTATATAGAGATATATATAGAGATAAATAGATACAGTGTATGTATATATATAGATATATATATATAGAGATATATATATAGAGATAAATAGATACAGTGTGTCTATATATAGAGATATATATAGAGATATATATAGAGATAAATAGATACAGTGTATATATATATACATATATATATATAGAGATATATATAGAGATAAATAGATTCAGTGTATATATATATACATATATATATAGAGATATGTATAGAGATATATATAGAGATAAATAGATACTGTGTACATACATCTACTGATGCCTAGTCTGGACACATCTTCAGTGATGTTCCTGGAATCATAGGACGTTTCGGGTCTCGCAACATCATACGCCCTCCTCCAGGTGACCCAACCGGCTGATCAGACCCCAGCTTGTGTCCAGATGGCTAGCTAGCTACCATGACTCCATGGCTCCCCTCTTTTGAGCCACAATCATCTTGTGGCCCTCTCTGCCGCATCGGTGGTACTGCGGATGGCTCTCCTCTTTCTCACTCCCTCGATGCCTAAACTGCTGAAGGCTCTGACCAAGGAACGGGCTGCGAATCCTCTGCATCCAACTTCCACCGGGAAACACCTTGCTCTCCAACCAGCCTGCTGACAGTCGCTGACCAGTCCTGCGTACTTGGAGAGCTTCCTTTCAAAGGCTTCTTCCAAGCGATCTTCCCACGGGACTGTCAGCTCCAGCAGCACAGCTTGCTTGGTGGACTCAGACACAAAAACAATGTCTGGTCACAGGGTGGTGACTGCAATATGGCTGGGGAACTTCAGCTGATGTTCAAGGTCCACCAACAACTGCCAGTCTCTTGCAGACGTCAGGATGCCTGCAGATGTTTTTCTGGCAGAAGTGTCGGAACTGCGTGTCGGAACTGCTTTGACCACGCCAGTCCTGCGCTGATGGCTTCAGCAATGGTCTTCAGGACTTGGTCATGCCTCCACCTGTACCGTCCATCTCCAAGTGCCTTTGTACAGCAACTGAGGATGTGTTCCAGGGTTCCTCGCTTGGAACACAATGGGCATGCTGGTGTCTCTGCTATGCCCCATGTGTGCAGATTTGACGGGCTTGGAAGCACATCATACACTGCCTGGATTAGGAATTTGATGCGGTGAGGCTCGGCTTTCCAAAGCTCAGCCCAGGTCACTTTCCTCTCAATCGCATTCTCCCATCTCGTCCAAGCTCCCTGTTGCTTCATTCCCACTGCCTTGCAGGTTCTTGTCTCCTCCACTGCTGCTCTCACTTCCTCCTGAACAAGACGGCGCCCTTCCTTCCCCCTGGTGTTCATTTGGGGAGTTGGAAAGGATCCTAGCCCAGCTCGACCTCGTGTGACCACTCCCACCAGGCTCTTGTGACGCACTGAACTGAATATGCTCTGTGGGGTTAAGTTAACGTTACATTTGGTTATGGATGAGAGAAGTGGGAAAAGCTGTGACTCCTGTAAACGCTTAACGTTAGTAGTGTCCAACTCAACAGCGTACTGACCAGCAGTAGTGTCCTTTATCCTGACTCTGGTAAAGACTAATCTAAATTCAATGATTACAACGACTTATTGGTAGAAAAGTAAAAACTAAACGGTACAACTGCATCTGATCGTACGTCTGTTACATTTTAAATTGTTTGTATGTTTCAGTAATACGATATTGACAAGAAGACAGAGGTGGTAAACGCCTAATAAGATGGCTCCAGAGGGAGAGATTGTTGGTGAGGAAAAAACGATGCCCTGTGTGCAACTACAGAATGAAATTCAAACAAACCAACAGGACCAAGGATGTGTCAGGGCAGGGTAGAGGTATAGGACCCTAAAGCAGAGTGACAGAAGCCAGGTAGAACAGGTGTTTAATGATCGGCGCACACGCTGATTAACGTCAGCAAAAGGCAAAAGGTACAGACAGGGGAAATCCAAAAAGGTGGTCAAGGCAAGCAGAGGTCGTCAACAGGATGTCAAGGGTTCAAAAAGGTACAAAACAGGCTAAAACAAGGTCGTTCTCCAGGTGAGGGTCAAAACACAGCGGATCAATAGACAGAACACAATGAACTTAACTTGATACAAACGTGAGGCTTTCGGAAAAATCCGGGTGATAATCCAGCATTGAGTAACACAACAGACATGGCTTGAATACAGCTTGGTCAATGAGGAGCGATTGACAACAGGTGAGTTCAGTGTGAAATGGCTGACAGGGAAAACACGGAGTGGCATTTCGGAACGGAGTCCGGTGACATCGCGGATCCAGGAAGCCCGCGGAGATCCAGGACTAGGAGCGGAAAGAGCTGGGTTGAACCGTGACAAGAATGTACCTATTATACTGAGTACAAGTACTGACAATATACCTATTATACTGAGTACATATACTGAGAATGTACCTATTCTACTGAGTACAAGTACTGACAATGTATCTATTATACTGAGTACAAGTACTGACAATGTACTAATTATACAGCATGTACTGAGTTCTTCCTGTACTGACTACAGACTACAGTATCTTAGTCTTCTTCCTGCTGTAATAAAGTGATATATGATGAAATATTACTGATATATATTGATGATATATCACAGATCAGAGTTGACTACAGTATCTCTGACTCGGTATCAAAGCATGATGAACCAGTTGGTCCAGTTCCCCTCCCAGTTCAGTTCCTTTCAGACTAACCTCTTCTAGGCTGTTGTTCCATGACTCACTCAGTCATGAACTATAATAACCTTATTAACATATGAACCATAGACAGAGAGCTCTGATGACTAGAAGCGCAGACACACACTGTCTTTATGAAACTACCTAGCCCCTAGTGGCATCACACATGCTTAACCCAATCGGACTGAAAATGAAAGGCGTTGTTTATAGTGGACTTCCCACTTTATATTCCAGCGGACATGCTAATTACTGTATTCCACCCAATAGGCCCCAAAAAGGTCCTTTTCGATTTGGTGAATTGTTAACCATAAAACACAATCAATAAGAGCAGACGCACTCAGGCGCTTTGAGGAAGATGTTTAGAGCTTACCTCAAACTCCAGCCTGGCCAGGACTGGAGCCCGGGTGCCTTCACTCCACCGGAAGTCTGCCTTTTGGTTAATATTAGTTTGAACCAAATCCTGTTTGTGACGCCAATTATGTAGTATCATTTCTACTCGTGTGGAATAAGAATCAATCGCAGGGGTCCGGATACTAAGTTCAATATCTTTATTGACACAAAGCATCAAATCCTCATCTCCTGCAGCAAGAGAGAGTCTGCCGTGCCTATTGGTACAGACTGACCACGCCTTTCCTTGTCACCAAGTATATGCATTTTCACACATTCTTTGGCTTTTACATCACTTCATTGTTGTTGGTCAAACGTTCCCCACGGCTCTTCTTACAGCTGCCCGTTGAAAGCACCTCAGATCCTTGTAAGGGCCTAAAGGCACACCAGCAGATAACACATCTGGAACATGTCTAACTGGGCCTAAAGTCACACCAGCAGATAACACATCTGGAACATGTCTAACTGGGCCTAAAGTCACACCAGCAGATAACACATCTGGAACATGTCTAACTGGGCCTAAAGGCACACCAGCAGATAACACATCTGGAACATGTCTAACTGGGCCTAAAGTCACACCAGCAGATAACACATCTGGAACATGTCTAACTGGGCCTCGGGGTCCACCAGCAGATAACACATCTGGAACATGTCTAACTGGGCCTAAAGACACACCAGCAGATAACACATCTGGAACATGTCTAACTGGGCCTATAGACACATCTGCAGATAACTAATCTGGAGAATGTCTAACTGGGCCTAAAGGCACACCAGCAGATAACACATCTGGAACATGTCTAAGTGGGCCTCGGGGTCCACCAGCAGATAACACATCTGGAACATGTCTAACTGGGCCTCGGGGTCCACCAGCAGATAACACATCTGGAACATGTGTAACTGGGCCTAAAGACACACCAGCAGATAACACATCTGGAACATGTCTGACTGGGCCTAAAGACACACTTGCAGATAACACATCTGGAACATGTCTAACTGGGCCTATAGACACACCTGCAGATAACACATCTGGAACATGTCTAACTGGGCCTCGGGATCCACCAGCAGATAACACATCTGGAACATGTCTAACTGGGCCTAAAGTCACACCAGTAGATAACACATCTGGAACATGTCTACCTGGGCCTAAAGACACACCAGCAGATAACACATCTCGAACATGTCTAACTGGGCCTATAGACACACCTGCAGATAACTAATCTGGAGAATGTCTAACTGGGCCTAAAGGCACACAAGCAGATAACACATCTGGAACATGTCTAACTGGGCCTCGGGGTCCACCAGCAGATAACACATCTGGAACATGTGTAACTGGGCCTAAAGACACACCAGCAGATAACACATCTGGAACATGTCTAACTGGGCCTATAGACACACCTGCAGATAACTAATCTGGAGAATGTCTAACTGGGCCTATAGACACACCTGCAGATAACACATCTGGAACATGTCTAACTGGGCCTTGGGTCCACCAGCAGATAACACATCTGGAACATGTCTGACTTGGCCTAAAGGCACATCAGCAGATAACACATCTGGAACATGTGTAACTGGGCCTAAAGACACACCAGCAGATAACACATCTGGAACATGTCTAACTGGGCCTCGGGGTCCACCAGCAGATAACACATCTGGAACATGTGTAACTGGGCCTAAAGACACACCAGCAGATAACACATCTGGAACATGTGTAACTGGGCCTAAAGACACACCAGCAGATAACACATCTGGAACATGTCTGACTGAGCCTAAAGACACACCTGCAGATAACACATCTGGAACATGTTTAACTGGGTCTTGGGGTCCACCAGCAGATAACACATCTGGAACATGTCTCACTGGGCCTTAAGGCACACCAACAGATA
Source organism: Muraenolepis orangiensis (assembly GCA_027704905.1). Lineage (NCBI taxonomy): Eukaryota > Metazoa > Chordata > Actinopteri > Gadiformes > Muraenolepididae > Muraenolepis > Muraenolepis orangiensis. The sequence goes on along the minus strand of CM051023.1, from coordinate 7,313,941 downwards.
ACACATCTGGAACATGTCTAACTGGGCCTAAAGGCACACCAGCAGATAACACATCTGGAACATGTCTAACTGGGCGTTAAGGCCCACCAGCAGACAACACATCTGGAACATGTCTAACTGGGCCTAAAGTCACACCAGCAGATAACACATCTGGAACATGTCTAACTGGGCCTCGGGGTCCACCAGCAGATAACACATCTGGAACATGTCTGACTGAGCCTAAAGACACACCTGCAGATAACACATCTGGAACATGTTTAACTGGGTCTTGGGGTCCACCAGCAGATAATACATCTGGAACATGTCAAATTGGGCCTAAAGACACACCTGCAGATAACACATCTGGAACATGTCTAACTGGGCCTTGGGGTCCACCAGCAGATAACACATCTGGAACATGTCTGACTTGGCCTAAAGGCACACCTGCAGATAACACATCTGGAACATGTTTAACTGGGTCTTGGGGTCCACCAGCAGATAACACATCTGGAACATATCTGACTGGGCCTAAAGACACACCTGCAGATAAAACATCTGGAACATGTCTAACTGGGCATGAAGACACACCAGCAGATAACATATCTGGAACATGTCTAACTTGGCCTAAAGGCACACCAGCAGATAACACATTTGGAACTTGTCTAACTGGGCCTCGGGGTCCACCAGCAGATAACACATCTGGAACATGTCTCACTGGGCCTTAAGGCACACCAACAGATAACACATCTGGAACATGTCTAACTGGGCCTAAAGGCACACCAGCAGATAACACATCTGGAACATGTCTAACTGGGCCTAAAGGCACACCAGCAGATAACACATCTGGAACATGTCTAACTGGGCCTAAAGGCACACCAGCAGATAACACATCTGGAACATGTCTCACTGGGCCTAAAGGTCCACCAGCAGATAACACATCTGGAACATGTCTAACTGGGCCTCGGGGTCCACCAGCAGATAACACATCTGGAACATGTGTAACTGGGCCTCGGGGTCCACCAGCAGATAACACATCTGGAACATGTCTAACTGGGCCTAAAGACACACCAGCAGATAACACATCTGGAACATGTCTAACTGGGCCTATAGACACACCTGCAGATAACTAATCTGGAACATGTGTAACTGGGCCTCGGGGACCACCAGCAGATAACACATCTGGAACATGTCTGACTTGGCCTAAAGGCACATGTTGCAGCCATTTTGGTAAATCCTATAGTTTTCGTATGATTGTGATTTTTGTTTTGTTATGTCTCAAAGTATTAGTTTTATATTGGAATTTCTATTTTGAGTTATCTGGTCTTGTAGTAGTATCTGCACATTTCTTTCCTTTTCTGTCTTGCACGTTTGGCAATTGGTAATTTGGGTGTCAATTACGTAGATTGGCTGCGTTTGATTTGGATTGGCCACTCATCATTTGTATGTCGCGGGTGTTGCCTATTAGTGCCTATTAATGCCTGTTAGTATGTGGGAATGGGGGGTTAGAAATGTCTGGGCTAGTGACGGTCGCGATACACTTTTTTGACCACTTCACTTCATTTTTACTTTCATGCTTTTTTGTGACAATTCATCTTGGAATACAGTAAGATTTTGGAACATTGCAATCATCATTCTTCAACTTGGAAATAAACATCACTTTACTTTTACTGGATTGTCGGAAGTGCGTAAAAATTCAGACCAGCTCACTAGGCCGACGGCCTGCAGAAGTAGAAAACTTGGAAACCTTAGAAAGGCCGTGACATAAAGTCAAAAAAGTCGAACGGATTTTGGACGCACACCTTTGGATTTCGTTTTGGAATTACGTGGATCAATGGACCTTTTCGTTTGGATTTTGGAGACCCGCAAGTTTGTGAGTACACGCGATGAATTGTTTGATAGCCTAATGGCGACCCGACATATCGGGAGTATACTGAAGACTGGACTTTTGGATTATTGATTTAAGATATAAAACGCAGATAAAGCATATTTTTGAGTTGGACAATTTAAGCTTTCTGAAGCCGTTATTATTTTGGATTGGATTTAGTTTGAGTTGTAAAGATGTCAGATACAGACGAAGATGTTGAAAAAGAGCGAGAACTTTATAAGTTAATTAAAACAAGAAGAGGCAAGTTGGGCGTTCTCACCAGGAAGCAAAATGAGATTGATAAATTAAAAGAGGCTGGGGAGCCCAAACAATTGATCAGTGAGCATATGAACGCTTTTAATAAATATCTCGAACAATTCATGGAACTGCAAGTGGCTGTGCAGAGTGCATTGGAAAATGAGGAAGAACAGGAGTCGGACCACATTGACTGGTATGAGCCAAAGCTGATGCGAATGAAGGAGTTTATTGAGCAAATGGATAAATGGATGAAAAGCGATGTAGACGAGACAGGGGAGTTAAATGCATCCGTTCACCCGCACGACAGTGTTTCTCAGGTAGGCCATGATATCGCGGACGAGCGCGTCGATGGCGAGACCTCTGCTGGCTTAACCAAGGCGCTTAGTAGGGTATCGGTAGGCTCCAGCAGAAGAAGTTCTTCGTCGGCTTCATCCTCTAGAGTCTCCAGCGCGCACGTTCAGGCCGAAGTAGCGCGCGCTGCGTTGTTGGCCAAGGTACCGGCGCTGAAGGAACAGCATGCGCTCGAACGTGAGGAATTGGAATTAAAGGCAAGACAAGACGCGGAAGAACTGGAATTAAATGCGAGAAAAGAAGCAGAAAAGCTGCAATTAAAATCAAGAAAGGAAGCGCTCGCTTTAAAGACAGACTTGGCTGTTGCAAGCGCAAAAGTAAGCGTATTCACAGCAATGCAAGACCAGCAAGCCAGTGAACGCAGGTTTCGAGGTTCATCCTCCAGTAGCATGGTGAGTTGCAACACTGAATTTCTTCCTCCTGTTATTAAAGCAAAATCCCCAAAACCACCATTAGAAAAGGCTACAAAAATGTCACCCATGAGTTTTAAACCATCTGCTATGTCGTTGCCCACTGGTGATTCAACCAAGCAAGCTACACAGGTGAAGGCAAAAAGGAAAAGTCCTGGGAAAAGTCCTGTCGAATTTGGTAATGATGCTTTTGCAGAGATTATGGGCAAACATAACGAAGTAACTGAGATCCTTGTAAAGCAACAGAAAATGTCTTCTCTTCCGCCTGTGACCATCCCTGTTTTTGATGGTAACCCTTTGCATTTCCGATCGTTTATTAAAGCATTTGAACAAGGAATAGAGTCCAAAACAGACAATATGCAAGATCGACTGTACTACTTAGAGCAATTTACCACAGGTCAGCCGAAGAATCTGGTGCAAAGCTGCATGCACATGCAGCCACAAACTGCATATACTGAAGCAAAGAAACGGCTTGAATTGAACTTTGGAAACAGAGTAAGAATAACATCTGCATTCGTTGACAAGGCACTGAATTGGTCCATTATCAAACCAGATGACGCTTATGCATTAAGAGCTTATGCACTGTTTTTAAGAAGTTGTTTTAACACCATGAACGAAGCTGGTTTTGTTGATGAGCTGGAAAATGCTACGAATATGAAAGTTCTTGTGTCTAAGCTGCCTTTCAGATTGCGGGATAGATGGCGAGGGGCAGTCGTCAACATCGATGAAAAGCGTGACCGAAGGCCAACACTCCGAGACCTCCTGGAGTTTTTGGAGAAGCAAGTAAAAGCTGCTTTGGATCCCGTCTACGGAGAGGCTCAGAACACAAAGGAAAGGGTAACTGCTAAAACCACAACACCAGTTTACAAACCCAAAGCCAACTTTGCTACTTCTGTTGTTCCTGCCTCAGAACAGACCAATGGTAAGCTCCTGTCTAGTCGTAACCAGTCAAGACCTGAAAAAGGAAATGCAGTTCAAAACGATTGTCTTTTCTGTGACAAAAAACATTCAATTGATCGGTGTGATTCATTCAAACAGAGACCTAACAAGGAAAAGGTGGAGTTTATCAAGAGCAAGGGTTTGTGTTTTGGTTGCCTAGTGAAAGGACACATGAGTAAGAGCTGTCCCAAACGTTTGTCATGCCAAACATGTCTAAAGAACCATCCAACTGTTCTTCACATAGAAACCCCACAAGCCACCTCAAAGCCAGATGAATGTCTCCAGAATGCTTTAGTCTCCTTAGATGCTGGAAAAGACGCTGGATGTCACAATGGGGCCGGAGCGAGAGAATGTGCGCTGTCTGTTGTTCCTGTGAAGGTGAAGTTGGACAAGGGAACCAAAATCATTCAAACCTACGCCTTCCTCGACCCGGGCAGCACGGCAACCTTCTGCACAGAAGCACTGATGACCCAGCTACATGGAAAAGGAAAAAAGGTGGAAATCATGCTCAAAACCATGGGTCAAGAAAAGCCAGTAAGTTGCTTTAAAATTTCTGGATTAGAAGTAGCTGCCATCCATGATGACACTTACCTTAAACTGCCCGATGTTTATACTCAAAAATCAGTCCCAGTCACCCAAGAAAACATTCCTAAAGAGGAACAGATAAGAAACTGGCCCTACTTGAAGGATGTTGAGCTAACGCCAATTAATGCAGGCATTGGGCTTCTTATTGGTGTTAATTGTCCAAAAGCATTGGAACCGTGGAAAATTGTTAACAGTGAGGGTAATGGGCCTTATGCTGTGCAAACTCGACTTGGGTGGGTCATTAATGGTCCACTCAATCATACCTTAGATGGTGCTGGGATTGGGGTTGCGTCTGTTCTTGTGAACCGCATCTCTATTAGTGAGTTAGAAGAAATGTTCGTCAGGCAGTATAATCAGGATTTTGTGGAGCACAACTGTGGAGAAGAAACTGAAAAGTCTGTGGAGGATAAACAGTTTGTGGATATAATGTCAAACTCTGCTGTGCTAAAGGATGGCCATTACCACTTAGAATTGCCGTTTCGTAATCCTGAGGTCAGTATGCCCAATAACAAGCAGGTGGCTCAGCAGAGGGCGCAATATCTGCTAAAAGGATTCAACAAAGACCCATCATTCTTTGAAGATTACAGAGAATTCATGAGAAATGTCAGTGCCGAAAACCATTCGGAAGTGATCCCGCATGACCAGCTGAAACATGAGGAAGGAAAAGTGTGGTATGTACCGCATCATGGTGTCTACCACCCACAAAAGAAAACATTGCGTGTTGTGTTTGATTGTGCCTCAACCTATGCTGGAACTTCACTGAACAAAGAGCTTTTGCAAGGGCCAGACTTGACGAACACATTGCTAGGCGTTCTCATCCGCTTTCGCCAAGGGCCAATTGTAATGATGACTGATATCAAAGGTATGTTCCATCAAGTGAGAGTGGCTGAGGAGCATGTGAACTACCTGCGGTTCCTCTGGTGGCCTGATGGCGACCTCACCAAAGATCTTGCCGAGCACAGAATGTTGGTCCACATCTTTGGAGCAGTGTCCTCTCCCAGCTGTGCCACATATGCTCTGTTAAAAACTGCTGACGACAACCAAGGTCTGTATCCAGATGAAGTCATAAATACAATCAGGAATAATTTCTATGTCGATGACTGTCTTAAATCTGTGAGTTCTGTACAGCAGGCCATCTCTCTTTACCAGCAACTTACAGAGGTGTGTGCCAGAGGTGGATTCAGGCTCAACAAGTGGGTCTGCAATGAGCGCACCGTTCTTTCCCAGATCCCGCAGGAAAACCGTGCCAAAGGGATAAAGACCCTGGACCTCGGCCGTGACCAGCTTCCCTTGGAAAGAGCTCTGGGAGTCCAGTGGGATGTGGAAGACGACGTCTTCACGTTCAGCGTCACCGACAAGCACAAGCCGCTGACGAGACGTGGCGTTTTGTCTGCCGTAAGTTCCATTTATGACCCCTTGGGGTTTCTGGCTCCAGTCATTCTTACTGCAAAGCAAATTCTACAATGTCTGTGTAAGATGAAGTTTGGCTGGGATGAAGCAGTACCAGTGGAGATGGCACAAGAATGGAAAAGATGGATGGATGACTTGGTTCTGCTTGACACATTTAGCGTAAGTAGATGCTTCACACCCAAAGGCTTTGGAGAGGTAACAGAAGCTCAGTTACATCACTTTTGTGATGCAAGTGAAGTTGGTTTTGGTGCTGTGTCGTATCTTAGGCTGTCTAACAGCAGGCAAGAAGTGAGTGTAGCATTTGTTCTTGGGAAAGCAAGAGTAGCACCCCTTAAACAAGTAACCACGCTTGGAACTTGCAGCTGCTGTTGTAGCTGCTCGTATAGACAAGATGCTCTCAGCTCAACTGGAGCTCAGCCTAAGCCAGTCAGTCTTTTGGTCAGATAGCACAACTGTCCTAAAGTACATCGCCAACACAACTTCACGGTTCAAAACCTATGTAGCTAATCGGGTGTCAACCATTAGGGCTTTGTCAGAAGTCACACAGTGGAGATACATCAGCTCCAAGCTGAACCCTGCAGATGTAGCCTCTCGGGGCATGAAAGTAGGCCCTTTCCTCAACTCAACCTGGATCAGCGGACCGGAGTTTCTGACAAAAGCTCAGTGTCAGTGGCCTGCAACCATGAATGAAACATCTGTCCCCCTAGAGGATGACCCTGAGGTGAGAGAAGAGCATAAGTCTTGTGCGGCCGTGTTGGAGCAGGAAATGTGTCCCACCAACAAGCTATTGACTTATTACTCTAGTTGGACAAAACTCAAAAGAGCTGTGGCATGGTTTTTAAAGCTTAAAGAAAAGCTCCAGCAGCAAGTAAAAGAGAAAAAACAAAAGTGCACAACAAATGGTAATGTTTGTGCTAAGCATGAAAAACAATTGAACTCACAGCTGTCAGCTGATGACTTGGCTTTGGCCGAGGAGGCCATAATATGCTTTGTACAGAAGTTGCATTATGGAGACGAAATGACAGCATTGCATTCTAGTGTTGTGAAGAAGTCAAGCCGTCTGTACAAGCTCGATCCAGTTGTCAACGATGGCGTTTTGAGAGTAGGTGGTAGGCTAAGCAAGGCAGCCTTGCCTGAAGAAGCAAAGCACCCTGCAATTCTGCCGAAAAACAGTCACGTCTCAAAGCTCATTCTACAGTACGTACACGAAAAGATTGGCCATAGGGGAAGGAATCACATGCTGTCTACGCTGCGCCGTCAGTACTGGATCCCTCAAGCCAACTCGGCAGCTAGAAAAATCATCAGGGAGTGCATGACGTGCCAGCGACAGCGACAAAAGCCAGGTATGCAAAAAATGGCTGATCTTCCTGTTGACAGAATTGCAGCTGATCACCCTCCATTTACACATGTAGGTGTAGACTACTTTGGGCCATTAGAAGTAAAGAGGGGCAGAAGCCTTGCCAAAAGATACGGTGTCCTATTTACATGTCTAACCTGTCGAGCAGTCCACCTGGAGGTTGCGTTTTCCCTTGATACAGATTCCTGTATAAATGCCATCAGAAGGTTCATCTGCCGCAGAGGACAAGTTAAGGAGATCCGCTCCGACAATGGGACCAACTTCGTAAGCTCCAACCCTAAAGGTCAAGCCCATCCTACCACCTGGATTGTTCCGGAAAGAGGACCTCTACATCCGGAGACGTTGGCGGCAAGTCCAATACATTGCGGACTTGTTTTGGAGAAGGTGGGTGAAGGAGTACTTGCCCACGCTGCAAGAGCGGCACAAATGGAATAGGACTCGCAGGAACTTCGCTGTTGGAGATGTGGTCCTCGTTGTTGATGAATCGGCGCCGAGAAGTTCTTGGCCCATTGGACGCATCATTGAGGCAATGGCAGACTCACAAGGGTTCGTTCGGCGGGTACGTGTGAAGACGCAAACAAATAACTTGGAGAAGCCCATCAACAAAATCTGCCTTCTGATGGAGGTAATGTAAAGACAGCAGTGAGCGGTTACCTTGAACTGAGTCATATGCTTGACTCTGCATGTACACTGATACTCACTTACTGATATGCTCTACACCTCATTATGCAACATACATCTTTTTGAACACAAGCATACACGCCATATTACATTAGTATAACTTTGAACTATGAACTTTCGCACCTTTTTTGAAGCCCTTTTTTGGGGATTTTTTCCTGAAGACACCATGGACTATTTTTCAAAAAAAAAATAAAAAAATAAAAAAATAAAAAATAAAAAAACATTTGATTTTGATATGTGTATTGATTGAAAGTATGCAACAGTTTATCGTCATGCAATTAGTAATGCTTTGAATGAATTGATTTAAAAGATTTGATCTTGCATAAAGAGTTTTGTATTGGTATGGCTGCTAATGTATCATTTAATTGCTTGATAATCAAGAATTAGGGGCCGGAATGTTGCAGCCATTTTGGTAAATCCTATAGTTTTTGTATGATTGTGATTTTTGTTTTGTTATGTCTCAAAGTATTAGTTTTATATTGGAATTTCTATTTTGAGTTATCTGGTCTTGTAGTAGTATCTGCACATTTCTTTCCTTTTCTGTCTTGCACGTTTGGCAATTGGTAATTTGGGTGTCAATTACGTAGATTGGCTGCGTTTGATTTGGATTGGCCACTCATCATTTGTATGTCGCGGGTGTTGCCTATTAGTGCCTATTAATGCCTGTTAGTATGTGGGAATGGGGGGTTAGAAATGTCTGGGCTAGTGACGGTCGCGATACACTTTTTTGACCACTTCACTTCACACATTTTTACTTTCATGCTTTTTTGTGACAATTCATCTTGGAATACAGTAAGATTTTGGAACATTGCAATCATCATTCTTCAACTTGGAAATAAACATCACTTTACTTTTACTGGATTGTCGGAAGTGCGTAAAAATTCAGACCAGCTCACTAGGCCGACGGCCTGCAGAAGTAGAAAACTTGGAAACCTTAGAAAGGCTGTGACAGCACACCTGCAGATAACACATCTGGAACATGTTTAACTGGGTCTTGGGGTCCACCAGCAGATAACACATCTGGAACATGTTTAACTGGGTCTTGGGGTCCACCAGCAGATAATACATCTGGAACATGTCAAACTGGGCCTTAAGGCCCACCAGCAGATAACACATCTGGAACATATCTGACTGGGCCTAAAGACACACCTGCAGATAAAACATCTGGAACATGTCTAACTGGGCATAAAGACACACCAGCAGATAACATATCTGGAACATGTCTAACTTGGCCTAAAGGCACACCAGCAGATAACACATCTGGAACATGTTTAACTGGGCCTCGGGTCCACCAGCAGATAACACATCTGGAACATGTCTCACTGGGCCTTAAGGCACACCAACAGATAACACATCTGGAACATGTCTAACTGGGCCTAAAGGCACACCAGCAGATAACACATCTGGAACATGTCTAACTGGGCGTTAAGGCCCACCAGCAGACAACACATCTGGAACATGTCTAACTGGGCCTAAAGTCACACCAGCAGATAACACATCTGGAACATGTCTAACTGGGCCTCGGGGTCCACCAGCAGATAACACATCTGGAACATGTCTGACTGAGCCTAAAGACACACCTGCAGATAACACATCTGGAACATGTTTAATAGGGTCTTGGGGTCCACCAGCAGATAATACATCTGGAACATGTCAAACTGGGCCTTAAGGCCCACCAGCAGATAACACATCTGGAACATATCTGACTGGGCCTAAAGACACACCTGCAGATAAAACATCTGGAACATGTCTAACTGGGCATAAAGACACACCAGCAGATAACATATCTGGAACATGTCTAACTTGGCCTAAAGGCACACCAGCAGATAACACATTTGGAACTTGTCTAACTGGGCCTCGGGGTCCACCAGCAGATAACACATCTGGAACATGTCTCACTGGGCCTTAAGGCACACCAACAGATAACACATCTGGAACATGTCTAACTGGGCCTAAAGGCACACCAGCAGATAACACATCTGGAACATGTCTAACTGGGCGTTAAGGCCCACCAGCAGACAACACATCTGGAACATGTCTAACTGGGCCTAAAGTCACACCAGCAGATAACACATCTGGAACATGTCTAACTGGGCCTCGGGGTCCACCAGCAGATAACACATCTGGAACATGTCTGACTGAGCCTAAAGACACACCTGCAGATAACACATCTGGAACATGTTTAATAGGGTCTTGGGGTCCACCAGCAGATAATACATCTGGAACATGTCAAACTGGGCCTTAAGGCCCACCAGCAGATAACACATCTGGAACATATCTGACTGGGCCTAAAGACACACCTGCAGATAAAACATCTGGAACATGTCTAACTGGGCATAAAGACACACCAGCAGATAACATATCTGGAACAGGTCTAACTTGGCCTAAAGGCACACCAGCAGATAACACATTTGGAACTTGTCTAACTGGGCCTCGGGGTCCACCAGCAGATAACACATCTGGAACATGTCTCACTGGGCCTTAAGGCACACCAACAGATAACACATCTGGAACATGTCTAACTGGGCCTAAAGGCACACCAGCAGATAACACATCTGGAACATGTCTAACTGGGCGTTAAGGCCCACCAGCAGACAACACATCTGGAACATGTCTAACTGGGCCTAAAGTCACACCAGCAGATAACACATCTGGAACATGTCTAACTGGGCCTCGGGGTCCACCAGCAGATAACACATCTGGAACATGTCTAGCTGGGCCTCGGGGTCCACCAGCAGATAACACATCTGGAACATGTCTAACTGGGCCTCGGGGTCCACCAGCAGATAACACATCTGGAACATGTCTAACTGGGCCTAAAGGTCCACCAGCAGATAACACATCTGGAACATGTCTAACTGGGCCTAAAGGTCCACCAGCAGGTTTTGTTGTTACCACATTGTCCCTGCAATGTATAGAGGATCAAAAGACAGTGTTTTAGATTATAATAAGGGTGTTAAAATACACTACAAAAAAAAAAATCTCTTTTAAAGATCATCTCTTGCTTGGAATCGCTGGAACTGCGTTATCCTGGTTCACCTCCTACCTTGCAGATCGCACTTATCAGGTCACATGGAACGGTTCCCTGTCCAAACCCTGCACCCTGGACACCGGAGTTCCTCAAGGCTCAGTATTGGGACCCCTTCTGTTTTCTCTTTACACTAAATCGCTAGGCTCTGTAATCGCATCTCATGGCTTCTCCTATCACTGCTATGCAGATGACACTCAACTGTTTCTCTCCTTTCCCCCCTCAGAAACCCAAATAGCAACACGCATCTCGCAATGCCTGGCCGACATCAGCAGATGGACAGCCGCCAACCACCTGAAGCTCAACCTTGACAAGACTGAGCTCCTTTTCATACCGGGGAAAGACTGCCCTCAGATGGACCTACTGGTCACCATCGAGAACACCCAAGTCTCCCCCTCAACCACAACAAGAGACCTTGGTGTGGTGGTAGATGACCAGCTGTCCTGCAATGCCAACGTCACTGCGGTGGCCCGATCTTGCAGAATTGCCCTCTACAACATCCGCAGGATCCGGCCCTTCCTCACACGTGAAGCGGCGCAGATCCTGGTCCAAGCACTCGTCATCACCCGCCTCGACTACTGCAACTCTCTCCTGGCGGGACTCCCGGCCTCTGCAACCAAGCCCCTCCAACGCATCCAGAACGCAGCAGCACGCCTGGTATTCAACCTACCGAAATTCTCCCACGTGACCCCTCTCTTCCGCGATCTCCACTGGCTTCCGGTAAATGCTCGCATCAAATTCAAGACTCTGGTGCTGACCTTTAGGGCAGTCAATGGAACTGCCCCGGCCTACCTCCAGGCGTTGGTCAAACCCTACATCCCAGCCAGAGCGCTCCGCTCAACTTCTGCCAGGCGACTTGTTCGACCTTCACTAAGGTCAACCAAACATCGCTCGTCCAAGACTCAACTCTTCACGGCTCTGGCCCCACAGTGGTGGAATGAACTCCCGTCTCATGTCAGGACGGCAGAGTCCATCGCCAGCTTCCGCAAGAGACTCAAGACCCACCTGTTCAGAGTCCACCTGGACTCTCCTTTGTGAAACCCTTTAACTTGCTTAAATCCTGACATTAATAGCTCTTAGCATGTATATGTTAGCAAGTGTATGTCCTTAATGTTGTTAACACGCTCTTATCACAGCTACTTAAGCAGGTGACCTAGCAGTACGAAATTGTGTTATTCATCTTGTCAATATGAATACTTGTGAACTGCTGTATTTATATGTTTGCGTACCCCAGTGTTATACTATTGTCTGCTTCAACTAATGTACACCTTGTAAGTCGCTTTGGATAAAAGCGTCTGCCAAATGCCCTAAATGTAAATGTAAATGTAAATGTAAATCTCTTTTATTTCTCTTCTAAAGATAATTTATTTTAATCCTCATTTAAAGCTCATCTCTTTTAATTCTCTTTTAAAGCTCATCTCTTTTATTTATTTTTTAAAGCTCATATCATTCAATTGTCTTTTAATTAGCATATTTTCCAAATAAACAGTTGAACTGTGGACTGCCCCCCTTGCGTTTGATTGGTTGAGAACTCCCCAGTAGAATCTGAGGTCTTAGTGAAGCTGGGACAGGCGTTTACCACCTTGTGCCGTCCTCTGGAGTAGTCTTCTTGTTAACGTCATATTACTGAGATATACCAACTATTTAAAATGTAACAGACGATCAGATGCAGTTGTACCGTTATTTAGTTTTTACTTTTCTAACAATAAGTGGTTCTTGACTTTAGATGAGTCTTCACCAGAGTCAGGATAAAGGACACTACTGCTGGTCAGTACGCTGTTGAGTTGGACACTACTAACGTTAAGCGTTTACAGGAGTCACAGCTTTTCCCACTTCTCTCATCCATAACCAAATGTAACGTTATCTTAACCCCACAGATCATATTCAGTTTGTCACTGGATTCATCTTAAAGAGGGCGGTTGAATGTGTTTACAGTTGCCTGTTATACCTGTTATGCCTGCGAGGTTCCCAACCACCCTGGGCTCCATCTCTTCTCCCCCCTACCGTCCGGTCGTCGGTTCTGCAGCATCCGTACAACGACTACCAGGTTCAAGGATAGTTTGATCCACAGGCAGTGACCTACTGAACTGCTAGGAGTGCTGCCACTATCATAACATTGTCATTAACATTACACTGTCATACTTTGCTGGACTCATTACAGTTACTGCACTGTTCTGCACTGAATTCATGATGCTGCTGCACTACTGGCACTTTAAAATGCTTTTTAAATGCTTTTTTGCACAATTCAACACACACTCCATCAGTCACTTTATAGTCATTTTTATTATTATTTTAATTGTGTACAGTATTGTTACAGTACAGTGTAAGTATAGTACATAGTGTAGTATATTGTGTTAAATTGTAGTATAAACTCAAACTGCAGGAGGGAATGGGGAGTAAGCATTCCATTCTACTTGTTGCATTTGGCTAATCAAAATCTTGAATCTTGAACCTTGAATGAAGGAGCAGGTAGGGGTCAGAGGTCATTAAGGAGCAGGTAGGTGTTAGGGGTCATTGAGGAGCAGGTAGGGGTCAGAGGTCATTAAGGAGCAGGTAGGGGTTAGGGGTCAATAAGGAGCAGGTAGGGGTCAGAGGTCATTAAGGAGCAGGTAGGGGTCAGAGGTCATTAGGGGAATGTAGGGGTCAGCAGTCATTAAGGAGCAGGTAGGGGTAAGGGGTCATTAAGGAGCAGGTAGGGGTCAGAGGTCGATAAGGAGCAGGTAGGGGTTCGAGGTCATTAAGGAGCAGGTAGGTGTCAGAGGTCATTAAGGAGCAGGTAGGGGTTAGGGTTTATTAAGAAGCAGGTAGGGGTCATAGGTCATTAAGGAGCAGGTAGGGGTCAGAGGTCATTAAGAAGCAGGTAGGGGTTAGGGGTCATTAAGGAGCAGGTAGGGGTCAGAGGTCATTGAGGAGCAGGTAGGGGTTAGGGTTCATTAAGGAGCAGGTAGGGGTTAGAGGTCATTAAGGAGCAGGTCGGGGTCAGAGGTTATTAAGGAGCAGGTACGGGTTAGGGGTCATTAAGGAGCAGGTAGGGGTTAGGGGTCATTAAGGAGCAGGTAGGGGTCAGAGTTCGTTAAGGAGCAGGTAAGGGTTAGGGGTCATTAAGGAGCAGGTAGGGGTTAGAGGTCATTAAGGACCAGGTAGGGGTTAGCGGTCATTAAGGAGCAGGTAGGGGTCAGAGGTAATTAAGGAGCAGGTAGGGGTTAGGGGTCATTAAGGAGCAGGTAGGGGTCAGAGGTCATTAAGGAGCAGGTAGGGGTTAGGGGTCATTAAGGAGCAGGTAGGGGTTAGAGGTCATTAAGGACCAGGTAGGGGTTAGCGGTCATTAAGGAGCAGGTAGGGGTCAGAGGTAATTAAGGAGCAGGTAGGGGTTAGGGGTCATTAAGGAGCAGGTAGGGGTCAGAGGTCATTAAGGAGCAGGTAGGGGTTAGGGGTCATTAACGAGCAGCTAGGGGTTAGAGGTCATTAAGGAGCAGGTAGGGGTTAGGGGTCATTAAGGAGCAGGTAGGGTCAGAGGTCATTAAGGAGCAGGTAGGGGTTAGAGGTCATTAAGGAGCAGGTAGGGTTAGCGGTCATTAAGGAGCAGGTAGGGGTCAGAGGTCAGAGGTCAAAAATACACAGAATATCATAGAGGGTCGTTCTATATGTGTGTGTGTGTGTATTTCTATGTGTGTGTGTGTTTGTGTGAGTGTATATGTGTGTAATTTTATATTTGCGTGTGTGTATTTGTATATGTGTGTGTGAATTTGTGTGCGCGCGTGTGCGCATGTGTATGTGTGTGTTTCTGTGTGTGTGTGTTTCTATGTGTGTGTGTATTTTTGCATACATCTGTGTATGAATTTATATGTGTGTGTGTGTGTGTGTACTTCTCTATATATGTGTGTGTCTATGTGTGTGTTGCTACAAGCGACACAGAGACACTGAGGAACCATAACCCTATAACCCAAACGCAGGGAGGAGGTCCTCCTGGGTGAATGTGGACTGGAAGGTGTGGATGAGTGTCAGTGTGTCTGAGGACCCTCCTCTATCTGGGGACACTCTGTAGAAGGAGAGAGAGCCAGCAGGCCGGTCCACATACACTCCTACTCTGTTAGAGGGGGGGAGACGTATGACTGTTCCTCTACCGTTGTACCAGACAGAGTAACCACCATCATGACAATAAAGACTCCAGGACTTGTTGTTCCATCCAAGCAAGCTGTCAACACCTCCTCTCCTAGTGATTCCTCTGTATGTCACTCCTATATAAACACCTCATCTTTTCCTCTCCACCTCCCAGTAACAGCGGTCAGTCAGACACTCTCTACACAAAAACCTGTTGATTGTAGTCAAATCTCTCCAGGTGATCAGGATACGACTCCTCCTTTCTAACCACCGTCACCTTCCTGTTGTCCTCAGACAGAGAGAGTCCTCTCCAGGCTGTGTTTGGGTGTGAGTTCACACTCATCTGATGGGAGAGAGAACCAAAGACATGATGAGTCTACACAGAAATACTCCTGATGAGGTCATCAAGATATGAGCCGTTTGGAGTCAGTTCAATAAACCCTTTAGAAATGGGTGGAGCCGTGAATAACCACTGAGAAAGAAAAAGTACTTGATTGGAAAGTACTCTCTTGATTTATAGATAGGACATCATTAAACGCTAGCAGTTGCCATTAACCTTGGATAACTACAATTGTGACTTTGATAGGAGAGGTGTTTCTAAGAATTGGTTGCCTAGTTTCCTAAGACCTAAAGTATGATGAAAATATAGATTATTATATATTATATATATAATTATAACGTTATAGATTCATTATAATATATAAAGATTTATATATTTTATTTATTAATATAAACATTATTATATAGTGATATATATTATTATATAAAATATATTTATTCACATATATTATTAGATATATTTTAGATCATCTTCTGAATATAAAATACACAAACAAGTATGATTAACAGCATCCTGATTATGATTGTCTAATAATAATAACACTCATAATACTCATTAATAAATAATATTGTTACAGTAATAATATATGTTGTATTTTACAGAAGAAGGATTCATTGTGATGGTTATGCATTATGTAAAAGATACCAACCATCATGTATCTCATCAATATATTAATATATTGATAAGATACATGATGTCCACCATCATGTTCATTCCCAGTAGGACGTCACCTCCTGCTGTGTGGATGGACTTTCAATCTGAGGAGTTAGTGTGTTGTTGTGATGACTCAAACTAAACAGACACTTACACGTCTTTAGAGTCGACCTCAGGACAGACAGCTTCTTCATCTCCATGTCCAGTGTCTCCTTCAGCTGATCCAGGGATCTCCTCAAGGTCCATACGTATGACGGAGGAGGAGGGACCTCCACCCTGGTCCAGTCTCTGGTGTTTGGAGGATTCTTCAGGGATCTGAAGCTCTGGAGGAAGTGGAGGTGGTCTTCAGTGTGTGAGAGCTGCTTCACCTCTGAGCTCCTATTGGTCAGATCTTTAACTTCCTGCTCCAGCTCTTTGATGAGGCCTTCTACTACTTATAATACTACTACTACTATTACTACTACTTTTACTACCACTACTAATACTAATACAACTACTACTACATCTTCTAATGACTACTACTACTACAACTACTACTACTTATAATACTACTACTACTACCATCCACTACTTATACTACTACTACTACTACTACTACTACTAACACTACTAATACTACTACTACTACAACTCACAGCTACTACTACTAATACTATTCGAATACTACAACTACTACTATTACAACTACTACTACTACTACTACTAATATTACTACTACTTTTACTACCACTACTAATACTAATACAACTACTACTACATCTTCTAATGACTACTACTACAACTACTACTAATAATTACAATACTACTACCACTACTACCATCCACTACTTATACTACTACTACTAACACTACTAATATTAATTCTACTACTCCTACTCACAGCTACTACTACTACTATTACTACGACTACTTTTCCACTACTACTACTACTACTACTACTACTATTCCACTACTACTACTACTACTACTACTACTACTACTATTACAACTACTACTATTACTACTACTAACACTACTGATACTACTACTCAACTACTACTACAAATACTTATTCTACTACTACTATTATTGCACTACTACTACTACTATTAAAACTACTACTACTTCTTCAACTTTTACAACTACTACTATTACTACTACTATTCCACTACTACTACTACTACTATTACAACGTATTAAAGTGTTTAGACAACAGTTTAAAGTGGTTGTAATGTTCCTATATGTGTATATATCCCCATCTATATTCTACTACTACCTACTACCTACTATTCTACTACAAAAAAAAACGATCTTTTAAAAACGTATTAAAGTGTTTAGACAACAGTTTAAAGTGGTTGTAATGTTGCTATATGTGTATATATCTCTATCTATATGAGTGATGGAGTAGCGTAGATATAAACATATAATACACATCTACGTTTGCCCTGAAGTGACGTCATCGCGTGGCCCCGCCCCCCATGACGTCACACTGCATAGTGGAGCATAAAAGGCAAGACGCGACACGGAGATAACAGTTCCTCTTTGAGACGCGACGAGGAGAGAACAGTTGAAAGAACACCAGACTTTGTCCAACTAAGCGGTGGACAGCGTTCTAAGGTGAGTAGTCAGTGTTGACCATGGGCTTCAAAGAGTTAGTTCTGCACCAGGGAGCCTGTTCCAACGGACACACTTTGATGGTGGACCATTGTTAAGTTCATGTAGTGTTAGATGTGTATTATATGTTTATATCAAGCCCTACGCTACTCCATCACTCATATAGATAGAGATATATACACATATAGGAACATTAGAACCACTTTAAACTGTTGTCTAAACACTTAAGTACGTTTTTAAAAGATCGTTTTTTGTAGTAGTAGTGGTAGTAGTATAATTCAAGTAGTAGTAGTAGTTGTAGTAGTAGTAATAGTTATTAGTAGTAGTAGTAGTATCATTAGTGTTAGTAGTAGTAGTAGTCGTCGTCGTAATAGTAGTAGTGGATAGTAGTAGTAGTAGTTGTTGTATTAGTCGTGGTAGTTAGTAGTAGTAGTATTATATAGTAGTAGTAGTAGAAGTTGTAGTAGTAGTAATAGTTATTAGTAGTAGTAGTAGTATCATTAGTGTTAGTAGTAGTAGTAGTCGTCGTCGTAATAGTAGTAGTGGATAGTAGTAGTAGTAGTTGTTGTATTAGTCGTGGTAGTTAGTAGTAGTAGTATTATAAGTAGTAGTAGTATCAGTAGTAGTAGTAGTTGTAATTGTAGTAGTAGTACCTCTCTCACTCTCACTCGCTCGCCCTCTCGCTCGCTCTCTCTCTCTCTCTCCCCCTTCTCCCCCTTCTCGCCCTCTCCCCCTTCTCGCCCTCTCGCCCTCTCGCTCGCTCGCTCGCCCTCGCCCGCCCTCTCTCTCTCTCTCTCTCCCCCTTCTCCCCCTTCTCTCTCTCTCTCTCTCTCTCTCTCTCTCTCTCTCTCTCTCTCTCTCTCTCTCTCTCTCTCTCTCTCTCTCTTTACAGTACAATTTAATACGTTTAAAAAAAGGTTGTTTTCTAACTTGATTCAACAATGTGTTCTAGGAATGGCCTCTGCTAAATCTTCCTGGTCTGAGGAGAACTTTTCCTGTTCCGTCTGTCAGGATGTGTTCAAGAGTCCAGTTTTCACACCATGTGGACACAACTTCTGTAGAGCCTGTATCACCACGTTCTGGGAGGACCAGGTCCAGTTCAAATGTCCTGTTTGCAACGAGCTGTTCCACACAAGACCCGATCTACGGGTCAATACCCTCTTATCAGAGATGGTTGATCAGTTTAGACGGTCCGTACCGGTCAAAGAGCAGCCTTGTGTTGAACCAGAAGAAGTTCCCTGTGACGTCTGTACCGGGACCCAGCTGAAGGCTGTCAAGTCCTGCCTAGTGTGTCAGAGCTCCTTCTGCCACTCCCACCTGGAGCCACATCAGAGAGTTGTAGGCCTGAAGAAACATAAGCTGGTCGAGCCTCAGGACCGTCTGGAAGACAGGATGTGTAAGAAACACAATTATCAACTTCTGGAGCTCTTCTGCCAGACTGAACAGGTGTGTGTGTGTCAGCTCTGTACAGAGGGGGACCACAGGTCCCATCCTGTTGTACCTCTGAAGGACGAATATGAGCTGAAGAAGGCCCAGCTGGGGAAGATAGAGTCTGAAGATCAGCAGATGATCCAGGAGAGACAAGGAAAGGTTCAGGAGATCAAAGACGCAGTAACGCGCAGCAAAGAAGACGCAGACCGAGAGCTAGCCGATGGTGACCAGGTCCTCGCCGCTCTGATGAGCTGCGTTAAAAAGTGTCGGGATGATCACAAACAAACAGTTCAAGAGAAACTGAAATCCATAGAGAAACACGCTGAAGGCCTCATCAAAGAGCTGGAGCAGGAAGTTAAAGATCTGACCAATAGGAGCTCAGAGGTGAAGCAACTCTCACACACTGAAGACCACCTCCACTTCCTCCAGAGCTTCAGATCCCTGAAGAATCCTCCAAACACCAGGGACTGGACCAGGGTGGAGGTCCCTCCTCCTCCGTCATACGTAGGGACCTTGAGGAGATCCCTGGATCAGCTGAAGGAGACACTGGACATGGAGATGAAGAAGCTGCCTGACCTGAAACCAGCTGTAAAGATGTGCATGGAAATGAAGAAGCTGCCTGACCTGAGGTCGGCTCTAAAGAAGTGTAAGTGTCTGTTTAGTTTGAGTCATCACAACAACACACTAACTCCTCAGATTGAAAGTCCATCCACACAGCAGGAGGTGACGTCCTACTGGGAATGAACATGATGGTGGACATCATGTATCTTATCAATATATTAATATATTGATGAGATACATGATGGTTGGTATCTTTTACATAATGCATAACCATCACAATGAATCCTTCTTCTGTAAAATACAACATATATTATTACTGTAACAATATTATTTATTAATGAGTATTATGAGTGTTATCATTATTAGACAATCATAATCAGGATGCTGTTAATCATACTTGTATGTGTATTTTATATTCAGAACATGATCTAAAATATATCTAATAATATATGTGAATAAATATATTTTATATAATAATATATATAACTATATAATAATGTTTATATTAATAAATAAAATATATTAATATTAATATATTATAATAAATCGATTATATGTTATTATTATATATATAATATATAATAATATATATTTTCATCATACTTTAGGTCCTAGGAAACTAGGCAACCAATTCTTAGAACCACCTCTCCTATCAAAGTCACAATTGTAGTTATCCAAGGTTAATGTTGGCAACTGCTAGCGTTTAATGATGTCCTATCTATAAATCAAGAGAGTACTTTCCAATCAAGTACTTTTTCTTCCTCAGTGGTTATTCACGGCTCCACCCATTTCTAAAGGGTTTATTGAACTGACTCCAAACGGCTCATATCTTGATGACCTCATCAGGAGTATTTCTGTGTAGACTCATCATGTCTTTGGTTCTCTCTCCCATCAGATGAGTGTGAACTCACACTGGACCCAAACACAGCCCACAGAGGACTCTCTCTGTCTGAGGACAACAGGAAGGTGACGAGGGTTAGAGAGGAGGAGTCGTATCCTGATCACCTGGAGAGATTTGACTCCTATCACCAGGTGTTGTGTAGAGAGGGTCTGACTGACCGCTGTTACTGGGAGGTGGAGGTGGAAGGAGGATATGTTGATATAGGAGTGACATACAGAGGAATCACTAGGAGAGGAGGGGGTGATGACAGCTGTCTTGGATTCAACAACAAGTCCTGGAGTCTTTATTGTTATGATGATCGTTACTATGTCTATTACAACGGTAGAAGAACAGCCATATATCTCCCCCCCTCTAACAGAGTAGGAGTGTATGTGGACCGACCTGCTGGCTCTCTCTCCTTCTACAGAGTGTCCCCAGATGGAGGAGGGTCCTCAGACACACTGACACTCATCCACACCTTCCAGTCCACATTCACCCAGGAGGACCTCCTCCCTGCATTTGGGTTTGCGTATATATATGGTTCCTCAGTGACTCTGTGTCGCTTGTAGCAACACACATTGACAAGCAGGCACACACACACACACACACACACACACACACACACACACACACACACACACACACACACACACACACACACACACACACACACACACACACACACACACACACACACACATAGAATTTCAAACACAGATGTATACAAAAATACACACACACACATAGAAACACACACACACATAGAAACACACAGATACACATGCGTACACGCGCGCACACACACACACACATATACAGTATATATACACACACAAAATGATATAGAAATACACACACACACACGCACTTAAACAAATACACACACACATACTGTATATAAAATGACACACATAAACACACATAAACACACATATACACACACACATACAGAACCACCCTCTATGATATTCTGTGTATTTTTCATTCTAAAAGGTTTCTAACACGGATCCTGATTGATATTCTGTTCATCCATAATATTGGGATCAATGTTTGTTAATATTGATTTCCTTGTGCTGTGAGCTGAAAAAGTGATTATTGATTTCCTTGTGATGGGAGCTGATAAAGTGACCTCTTACCCCTACCTGCTCCTTAATGACCCCTAACCCCTACCTGCTCCTTAATGACCTCTTACCCCTACCTGCTCCTTAATGACCCCTAACCCTTACCTGCTCCTTAATGATCTCTAACCCCTACCTGCTCCTTAATGACCCCTAACCCTTACCTGCTCCTTAATGATCTCTAACCCCTACCTGCTCCTTAATGACCTCTGACCCCTACCTGCTCCTTAATGAACTCTTACCCCTACCTGCTCCTTAATGACCCCTAATGACCCCTAGACTCATTCCACCCACTCATTCCACCACAGAACGCCATAGGAAGTCCTTTCTTCCTGTGGCCATTAGACTCTATAACTTATCTACCTCGGGTCGTGAGAGGGACAGTGTAGACTCAGTGACCTGAGGCCAACTTACTTATTATTATTATTTTTTGGTCAACGCACTGTAAATCACTTTTCAAAATCACTTTTCACTTTTCACTTTTCACTTTACACATGTCACTTTTCAGTTGAGTTATTTATTAATATATTATTCTGCCAATTTGCACTATACGTATTGTTGTGTATTGTATATACCTACGTATTACTGTAATAATACTGTACATTTATCTTCATTTATCAATACATTTAGATTTCATTTAAATATATTTTTGTTTATACAATTTTTAGTTAGTTGTTTTGTTTTTTTTTAGCTTAGGTATTAGTATATTTTGTGTGCATTTATTCCCCCTGTGTCAACTGTTGCACCTTAATTTCCCTCGGGATTAATAAAGTAATCTGAATCTGAATCTGAATCCCTACCTGCTCCTTAATGACCTCTGACCCCTACCTGCTCCTTAATGACACCTAACCCCTACCTGCTCCTTAATGACCTCTAACCCGTACCTGCTCCTTAATGACCTCTGACCCCTACTTGCTCCTTAATGACCCCTTACCCCTACCTGCTCCTTAATGACCGCTGACCCCTACATTCCCCTAATGACCTCTGACCCCTACCTGCTCCTTAATGACCTCTAACCCCTACCTGCTCCTTAATGAACCCTAACCCCTACCTGCTCCTTTATGAACCCTAATCCCTACCTGCTCCTTAATGACCCCTAACCCCTACCTGCTCCTTAATGACCTCTAACCCGTACCCATGGTTGAAAGTGCGCCGGTCCTACCCGGTCCTTAGTACCGGTAAGAGATTTCCAGGCGGTCCGGAGGACCGGGAAGAATTGACAGTGACACCGCAAACTGCAGCTCAACCCGTGGAATTTGAGCGTCTGTCACAATCCCATTTCGCTTGTCCAACCGTCTCATGTCGGCTACAATATAGTTTTTTAATGAGGGGTATATATACCAGTATCTCTTGATGTCTGTTACACTTATGGTTGTGATATACTTATGCATTTTTTATTTCTCTACATCTTTTTTACGCTGATTTCAGCCTGTTTGATTCTGTAAGGTTACATGAGCCCAATGCTTGCTGGGAAATTATGCAAATTTGTTTGTTGCGCAGACCCAATCAGAGCAATATTAGCTTTTTCCCACTTGATCAGAACAGCGGGAGGAGAAAAGAATAGACAGCTAGAAAATTAGGCTACGTGGTAATTAAAGCAAAAATGCAAACGACGATTCTTCAGATGTTTAAGAGAAAGGAGAGAGATGAAGAAACTCAGAATGTGCTTAAAATTAGAAAAACAACGCCCACAGATGACACAGGTGATGATGCTTATTTAGCCCAGAGAATGGACATGAACCTGGCCATGATGAATATAATAAGTTAGCTAACTAGCAAACTGTATATCTCTATATAGTCAATGGCTATCTTGCACAGCATACTATTTTAACATTAAATATTTTGCTTTGATATCTTCTATTTTAATCTGCACATTGTGGCATACATTTTGAGACATTTTATTTTATTTGTATTTTAATTGATGTACCCACTATTCTGAAAATTCAAGACAGACACTTGTACATTTTTGACTGTCTGCTGAATTTAGTTATACATTTTTATTCTAATTTATAACAGTTGAGGCCCAGAGGGAGGAAGAGGAGTCTCAGCCAGAAGAAGTGGCAGCAGGTCCCTCAGAAGCCACCACAGGTGATGCTAGCCCTACTGCATACCCTTCTATATGGAAAGAAGAACAATATGAACAGTTCAAACTGAAAAATGAATGGATGTATGCTCACAATGGAAGGCTGTACCCCATGCCATGATGTGAAGGATCTGGGTGTCATGGCATCCCGTGGTGTTAATATTGCTATTCAGTGGGCTGATGGAAAGATAATCCCAGCTGGTCAATCAAGGGATGTCCAGCTTTCATCACTGCGCAAAACAATCTGTGAGCACAAGAACTCTGCAGCACATAATGAAGCAGTCAAGATTCTTCAGACAGCAAATAAAGATATTCTTCTGAATATGAACAAGAGTAGTCAGGAGTCTGTGTTTAAGTCTACTGCCAAGGTATTCATGACAGCCTATTATTATATGCTCCTTAATGACCCTTACCCCTACCTGCTCCTTAATGACCTCTGACCCCTACCTGCTCCTTAATGACCCTTACCCCTACCTGCTCCTTAATGACCGCTGACCCCTACATTCCCCTAATGACCTCTGACCCCTACCTGCTCCTTAATGACCTCTAACCACTACCTGCTCCTTAATGAACCCTAACCCCTACCTGCTCCTTAATGAACCCTAACCCCTACCGTTGTACGGATGCTGCAGAACCGACGACCGGACGGTAGGGGGAGAAGAGATGGAGCCCAGGGTGGTTGGGAACCTCGCAGGCATAACAGGTATAACAGGCAACTGTAAACACATTCAACCGCCCTCTTTAAGATGAATGCAGTGACAAACTGAATATGCTCTGTGGGGTTAAGTTAACGTTACATTTGGTTATGGATGAGAGAAGTGGGAAAAGCTGTGACTCCTGTAAACGCTTAACGTTAGTAGTGTCCAACTCAACAGCGTACTGACCAGCAGTAGTGTCCTTTATCCTGACTCTGGTGAAGACTAATCTAAAGTCAATGATTAGAACCACTTATTGTTAGAAAAGTAAAAACTAAATAACGGTACAACTGCATCTGATCGTACGTCTGTTACATTTTAAATTGTTTGTATTTTTCAGTAATACATATTGACAAGAAGACAGCTAGAGGTGGTAAACGCCTAATAAGATGGCTCCAGACGGATCAATAGACAGAACACAATGAACTTAACTTGATACAAACGTGATGCTTTCGGAAAAATCCGGGTGATAATCCAGCATTGAGTTACACAACAGACATGGCTTGAATACAGCTTGGTCAATGAGGAGCGATTGACAACAGGTGAGTTCAGTGTGAAACGGCTGACAGGGAAAACACGGAGTGGCATTTCGGAACGGAGTCCGAAATCCAGGACTAGGAGCGGAAAGAGCTGGGTTGGACCGTGACAAGAATGTACCTATTCTACTGAGTAAAGGTACTGACAATGAACCTATTATACTGACTACATGTACTGAGAATGTACCTATTATACCAAGTACAAGTACTGACAATATACCTATTATACAGCATGTACTGAGTACTTCCTGTACTGACTACAGACTACAGTATCTTAGTCTTCTTCCTGCTGTAATAAAGTGATATATGATGATATATTAGTGATATATATTGATGATACATCACAGATCAGAGTTGACTACAGTATCTTAGTCTTCTTCCTGCTGTAATAAAGTGATATATGATGATATATTAGTGATATATATTGATGATACATCACAGATCAGAGTTGACTACAGTATCTTAGTCTTCTTCCTGCTGTAATAAAGTGATATATGATGATATATTAGTGATATATATTGATGATACATCACAGATCAGAGTTGACTACAGTATCTCTGACTCGGTATCAAAGCATGATGAACCAGTTGGTCCAGTTCCCCTCCCAGTTCAGTTCCTTTCAGACTAACCTCTTCTAGGCTGTTGTTCCATGACTTCACTCAGTCATGAACTATAATAACCTTATTAACATATGAACCATAGACAGAGAGCTCTGATGACTAGAAGCTCAGACACACACAGTCTCTGACGATACTTTATAGACTATTGATTACTGACTGCAACTCTTGAGAAGTTCCTTTAAAATGGTTCATAGTCTTGTTGGTTTGGATTCTTCTTGTGTTGTTTCCTGGTTGGTTTTTCGGGTTACACCCTTTACAGGCACACACACACACACACACACACACACACACACACACACACACACACACACACACACACACACACACACACACACACACACACACACACAGTGTGATCATTCTAGAGTAAAATCAGCGCATACCCATCAACAGTCTCAATAGGCCCAAACCTTGGAGATGGCGGGGATTGAAGGCGGGGCCTCCTCCATGCAGAGCATGCGTTCTGCCACTGAGGGACTTCCCCTTCCATGTGACTTGCTTCTCATCTCTAGAACCACAACTTCAAACCTGATGATGAGTCTAGAGCATTGAAGAGCAACGAGAAGCAGGCCCAACACAGAGTGCTAACAGCAGGCCCAACACACACATCATCCCCTCTTCTCCCACACAAAGGGAGCGGGAGACTGAAGTAGCCACGCCCACGCCCCTCTGATTGGCCCATTGGCCATGGCGGTTGGCCGATTGATCAAAGGGGGACCCGACAAAACCAACGATGATTGACAGGGGGGCGGGACGAACCAGTACCTGGGAGAGAAAAGAGAGGGAGAAACAAACATGCGTGCAACATGCAACGAACACGTTGGTAACAGAGACCACAATGGATATCTAGTCCATGTCTTAACCACTCGGCCACGACAACACGTGGACATAACTGTCCTGTTTCACTTTCCATCAAACTGTTTGCATTTCATTGTATGGAGTAGACGGCGTGAATTATTTAGAGAAAAAACCCAAGCCTCCACACCACTGTATGAACCTGCCTACATGTTGGAGATGCCGGGAAAAGAGAGGGGGGGGAGTATACAGGCGCCAGTATAGCTCAGGAGGTTGAGCGGTTGCCTCACAACCGCATGGTTGCTGGTTCGATCCCACGGCTCCTCCTAGCAAAAACACAGTTCACTGTATGTTTGAATGTGTATGTGACCAATAGAGAGGATTCAATCCTACAGATGTGTTGTTTAAACAGAGGGGAGGAAAGAGAGGGAGAATTGCTTGTGCTTTAAGGCACTATTTTGACCATACTGTGCGTTGTGTTTATCTTGTAGTAGTAGATAGCGTGTTGTTTTTAATGCACTCGCATATGTCGCTATGCAGGCATCCTAGTAGGTGGGAAGATTTTTCTATTGGCCTGCGATTGGGAATGCTGGAAACTTGTTCTATTCGTGTCTTTATTTACCTCAGAAATACATTGCTGTCTTTATCAAACAAATGTACTTGTAAGTCACTTTTGGATAAAGCGTCTGCTAAATGCACTAAATGTAAATGTAGAGAAAGATAGAGAGATATTTCCTACATATTCCTATACCAATATAACACCATTGTTACAACACAATACACTTAGGTAACGACTATACATCATTTCTATAAATGTTTTTCACATTTCTCTATATCTTGTAATTATATTTTCCGGCACACAGTGCAGTTATTGTAAATACTGCGTACTGTTGTTTGTACATTCCTGCGGAGCCCCCCTGGGGTCACATGGAAAAAATGGACGTGTGAATCCGTGTGTACGGTTTTGTAATCTGATCCCTCGGTTAAGTAATCCGATCCCTCGGTTTAGTAATCCGATCCCTCGGTTTAGTAATCCGATTCCTCGGTTTAGTAATCCGATCCCCCGGTTTAGTAATCCGTACCCTCTGTTTAGTAATACGTTCCCTCCGTTTAGTAATCCGATCCCTTGGTTTAGTAATAGGATCTCTCGGTTTAGTAATCCAATCCCTCAGTTTAGTAATCCGATCCCTCGGTTTAGTAATCCAATCCCTCGGTTTAGCAATACGTTCCCTCGGTTTAGTAATCCGATCCCTCGGTTTAGTAATCCGATTCCTCGGTTTAGTAATCCGATCCCCCGGTTTAGTAATCCGTACCCTCTGTTTAGTAATACGTTCCCTCCGTTTAGTAATCCGATCCCTTGGTTTAGTAATAGGATCTCTCGGTTTAGTAATCCAATCCCTCGGTTTAGTAATCCAATCCCTCGGTTTAGTAATACGTTCCCTCGGTTTAGTAATACTTTCCCTCGGTTTAGTAATCCGATCCCTCGGTTTAGTAATCCGATCCCTCGGTTTTGTAATCCGATCCCTCGGTTTTATTAATCCCACGACCCATGACCCCTGAGCCCTATGAGCCAGAGATTGCGCAGATTGATGTTACTCTGCAAGGAATCTCCACTGCACAGCATGCAATGAGCAGCACTTCTTTGCAGTAAGTCAATTTAATTTTACGACAGTGAAATCAGTGAGTTGCCTTCACACTCACACACAGTTTATTTACCAAGCCACGTGTCGTCGTCACGATCGTTAAGTAGCTAGCTAACGTTAACATATCAAACACTTAACGTTAGCACGGTGCTACTGTGCTAACTACTTCCTGCGGGCTAACTTGACATACTAACTTCTTATGTGTTGATAATCAATTTCTCATACATTTCTCACAGAACAACGGAGGCTAGACGAGACGGCTGTCTCCACCTTCATCAACGACAAGGTATGTAGACTAATAGCTAGTTAACATATGTAATGTGTATAATATACACATTACATATATGAATACACTGTATATAGCTTAAATAGCCTATGTCCTGTATGTGGTTTAAGCTAAAGCCTTGATTCTGGTGATGAGCGCTACAGTTCAATATTCATGCCTGATGTGGCCCTCTATTATAGGGCTATAGTTCTATGGAGCCTAACCCTTGTCCTGGAAACAGCTGGAGCTATAACCTTGTTGGATTGTTAATGTCGGGGGTCGTCTCGGGTAGAACGCTGATGGTGTGTTTTGGTTTTGGAATGATGATGTGTAATATACAGTATGTGTTTGGGAGGAGCATTCTGAATAGGACCTATTTAAAACATCTGTGTATGAAGGTCTATTACCATTATTATTTCAGTACAGAATATACTTAGCTGAAATGTGATTTGATTTAGAAACTAGATTTTAAAAACTGGTCTTTAGTTTGCCTATTATTTAAGTAGGCTAAATGGCGAAAACAGGAAGCTTGTGTTTGCTTAGACTTACTAGGATCACACAGCTGACCACAAGTGGGTTGTGGTATTTGACTGGTTCATGGACATGTGTCAATAACAACACCGCCATACTTAATAGGCACTGACATCAGTTCATCTTTCTCCTTGTTTGTGTTTCTCTCCAGGCGATGTTAGAATGAGGATGAATCAACGACCTCCACGCTAACCTCTCCTCAGCTGTCATCTGTCCTCCTCACATGGATGAGCTGGAGTTAATAGAACTATACTTTAACTTGGGCCTGAAATACAAGGAGATTCTCCATGTTTTGACAGGATTGTTCTCCGCTTGAAAACTCTCAAACGAATCCTGAAGAAGAACGGACCGTTTCGCCAAAAAAACACTTTGAGGATATAACAGAAGCTATTCAGTTCATAAGGGAGGATCTCCGAGGCTCTGGGGCTCTGCGTGGCTACAGGTGGATGTACACTAAATGCAAAGATAGGGGATCGCATGGATGTAAAGAAGAGGGCACAGAAATCCGAAGAAGTAGAAGATTGAACAGACAAGCGTACTTTTCCAAAGGGCCCAATATAGTATGGCCTGTTGATTCATATGAAATGAGGCATTGGGTCTATGCATCCATGGAGCCATTGAGGGGATCTCCAGAAGAACGCTCTGGTTGAATGATGACTGAACCAGACCTGAGCCCACAGTTAGAGGAGGTCATGTATCCGTGAGACAGTCGAGGAGCTAGGTGGATGCGCCCGTATCCTGAGGACAGATAAGGGGACAGAAAACAGCACGATACGGGATATGCAACGGTACCTAAGTGTCAATGATGTTGATGCTCATGGGGGTGACAGAAGCTTTATTTATGGCTAAAGCACAAGCAATCAAAGAATAGAGAGCTGGTGCTGGAGCTTCTTAAAGAGTGTGTGGAGTTTGGGCTCCAACATCTACACAGGCTTAAAGATGAAGGTGAATTTGATGACTTGACTTCTTGGACAAGAACCATCTTATTCTGCTTCCTCGGTTTGATACAGGCAAGTGGCATCAATAATAGATGGTGTGACTTGTGACATAAATACAACAATAACTATGATTTGGTCATTTCCTGTTGACTGTTTTCACCTCGAACAATTGGATTCAACTAAGGAGACCTGGAACAGCCCTCTGATTGGTCCATCAAGGAATGAACATGTTCCCCGTGGTCGGCCTGGTGTCATGGGTTCCATACCTGAACTATATGGAACAGCCATCTGATTGGTCCATCAAGGAATGAACATGTTCCCCGTGGTCGGCTTAGTGTCATGGGTTCCATAGCTGAACTATATGGAACAGCCATCTGATTGGTCCATCAAGGAATGAACATGTTCCCCGTGGTCGGCTTAGTGTCATGGGTTCCATAGCTGAACTATATGGAACAGGAAACTATTTGTGTCAGGTGTCGGAGGAAGATTGTACCAGCTGTGAAGCTGACCGTATCCACCGCCGTCACATAGCTTGTGATGAGGAGGTATTCACCCTGTGCACCTTCATGATGGCACAAAACAATCTGCATGTTCCTGTGGATGCATTCATGGCAATTGACCTCTACATTTCCCTGAGAGAAGAGTTGACTACACTTCTAAACATTGAGAGATAGAGGTAGCGAAGGAAAGACTAGGGCCGCCCACTTGTATGTTTGTATCATGGTTATCATTTCTGCTTTGCTTGTGAATTTGTGTCATTTTCAATTTATAGAATTCAAATCCGGGTCAACTGCAAGGAAGGCAGCTATGCTCATCACTATACCACCAATGCTTCTCATTGTAAAGAAAAATGCAATTGAAATCATGACACCCAAGTTTCAGGGTCGACCTTGTAGTTCACTGGTCTCCAAGTTAAACAAATGGTAACTATGAAGTTATTTTATTAATTACTATGTAAACCAAAGGGTTCCATGTAAACCAAAGGGTTCCATGGTGTAATGGTTAGCACTCTGTACTCTGATTCCAGTGATCTGAGTTCAAGTCTCGGTGGAACCTTGTTTGCTGTGGCTCTTTATCAATAACTGACCTGTTTTTCAGTGGCTACAAGCGTATTTTCCAGAGAACATTCAATACTGTATCAAATATTGTGCACAGATCTGTAAACTCTGGAGAGATGAGGTGGCAGTGTGGTTAAGGCGATGCTCTGCTAATCCATTGTCCCCTGCACGTGTAGGTTTGAATCCCATCCTCATTGGTTCAAGTCATTGTTCCATCTCAGAATGACTCTGTTTTTAAAATTTGATGTGTAAAATATTCAGCACAGGAATGGATGCTAGAGTTACCTCTTTAGAGTCGGAAATTACATTATGAAGGATAAGTAAACAGACATCAGTGAATTGGCCGGGAATCAAACCGGGTCAGCTGCTTGGAAGGCAGCTGTGCTCTCCTCTAGACCACCAATGCTTCTCATTGAAAAAGAAAAATGCAATTGATAATTGAAATCATGAATTCACTGGTCTCCATGTTTATATTAGGGTTATGGTTAAATGCTATATAAACCATGTTACCGCATATTTGTTTAAAGCTTAATTTGTCTCATTTCTGGTTTTGGTTGGAGATGCTTTTATTTTGAAGGCGACGTTGAGGTGTTGACAGGAAGATATACGCAGACGGAGATTTACGGTTTAATAACCGTTAATATTTAATGTATTAGCACACGAAGAGGCACAAGGTTTGTTTAAGGTGTAAGACTGTAAGGCAGAGATGTAGTTTTGTATATCATTCTAGTGGACCCAACACATCAGCTCAGGTCATGTGACTAATGACTTATCACTCGGTTGAGACCCAGGCAATTACCTAGGCAAGAAGTACAACCAGCATAAGCAGAGCACAGGGAATCCCTCTCTCCCTCTCTCTCTCTCTCTCCCTCTCTCCCTCTCTCTCTCCCTCTCTCTCTCTCTCTCCCCCTCTCTCCCTCTCCCTCTCCCTCTCCCGGTTTCCCCGCGCAGGTTCAAATCCTGCCGACAATCCTGTGGTTAGACTACAGCCTGTCCTTTGAACCTAAGATCTTTGACTTCAAGTCAAGTCAAGTTTATTGTCACATCAAAGTTATACAAGTATAAGCAATGGGTGAAAATCTTATGTGCAATACCCGACGTCAGACAGCAGTTATAAAAATAATAGAATAAAAAAAGTAGTAAAAAGTACAAACTGTATAAAGTTAAATATATAAAAATATAAAAATGCATAAATTAAATGCAATATATTAGCACAGAAAAAGAGCAATATATATATATAAATCAAAGTAATAAAATATACATTGTTATATGCTATACACCCTTGTTCAGCAGCCTGGTGGCCTGACTGTGGAAGCTGTCTCTGAGTCTATTTCTACAGCACTTGATACTGCGGTACGGCCTGCCTGACGGTAACAGTGAGGACAGTTGGGGGCTGGGTGGTCTTGTCTGTTATGATGCGTTTGGCCTTGGCCACGCACCACTTGTGGTGTATATCCAGGAGGGAGGGAAGCTCGGAGCCACGGAGGTCACGACTGCAGAGTCACTCCCCATCTTCCTGAAAACCCATCTCTTCAGGACACACTTCCCGGATCCTTCCTCGTAGCGTCAATTCAGTCAGTCAAAAGTAGATTACATATTATAGATAGGTATATATTGTTCTAGATATTGTTGCATATTGTTTGCCAACTTATTTTACTTTTTCCCTTACACTTTTCCCTGAATTATGGTACTTGCACTTTTGACTTCTGGTGACGAGTTGTTCTCTTACCTTCCTTTGTTGAAACACACTACTGTAAGTGGCTTAAAAGCGTCTGCTAAATGACCGTAATGTAATGTCTGTGTCTAAATAGCCCCCAGTGCCCTGTGTCTAAATAGCCCCCACGACGTGCGTGAGAGAGGGGGGGTTGTTGTGGGTTAAGTTATATATATTGAAGAAGAATCCCCAACAAGATAACAATCTTGTTGGGTTGGATTCTTCTTGTGTTGTTTCCTGGTTCATTTTTCTGGTTACACCCTTTACAGGCAGGCAGGCCGACTCATTTCAGAGAAACTTCTCAAGAATTGCAGTCAGTATTCAATAGTCTATATTGATTAAAGTGTTTGCTTCTGAATAATAAATGACATCATATTACAATGTGTGTCCACTACTGATTTTATTCTAAATGAATCAAAGTATCGTCAGAGAGAGTGTGTGTCAGAGCTTCTGGTCATCAGAGCTCTCTGTCTATGGTTCATATGTTAATAAGGTTATTATAGTTCATGACTGAGTGAGTCATGGAACAACAGCCTAGAAGAGGTTAGTCTGAAAGGAACTGAACTGGGAGGGGAACTGGACCAACTGGTTCATCATGCTTTGTTACCGAGTCAGAGATACTGTAGTCAACTCTGATCTGTGATGTATCATCAATATATATCACTAATATATCATCATATATCACTTTATTACAGCAGGAAGAAGACTAAGGTACTGTAGTCTGCAGTGAGCACAGCAAGTACTCAGTACATGCTATATAATAGGTACATTGTCAGTACATGTACTCAGTATAATAGGTACATTGTTAGTACTTTTACTTGGTATAATAGGTACATTGTCAGTACTTGTACTCAGTAGAATAGGTACATTGTCAGTACTTGTACTCAGTATAATAGGTACATTGTTAGTACTTGTACTTGGTATAATAGGTACATTGTCAGTACTTGTACTAAGTATAATAGGTACATTGTCAGTACATGTACTCAGTATAATAGGTACATTGTCAGTACCTTTACTCAGTATAATAGGTATATTGTCAGTACATGTACTCAGTAGAATAGGTACATTCTTGTCACGGTCCAACCCAGCTCTTTCCGCTCCTAGTCCTGGATCTCCGCGGGCTTCCTGGATCCGCGATGTCACCGGACTCCGTTCCGAAATGCCACTCCGTGTTTTCCCTGTCAGCCGTTTCACACTGAACTCACCTGTTGTCAATCGCTCCTCATTGACCAAGCTGTATTCAAGCCATGTCTGTTGTGTTAATCAATGCTGGATTATCACCCGGATTTCTGCTAAAGCCTCACGTTGGTATCGAGTTAAGTTCGTTGTGTTCTGTCTATTGATCCTCCGTGCTTTGACCCTCACCTGGAGAACGACCTTGTTTTAGCCTGTTTTGTACCTTTTTTGTACCTCTGCCTCAACCCTCGACATCCTGTTGACGACCTCTGCTTGCCTTGACCACCTTTTTGGATTTGCCCTGTCTGTACCTTTTGCCTTTAGCTGGCGTTAATCGGCCTGTGCGCCGATCATTAAACACCTGTTCTACCTGGCTTCTGTCACTCTGCTTTGGGGTCCTATACCTCTACCCTGCCCTGACACATCCTTGGTCCTGTTGGTTTGTTTTAATTTCATTCTGTAGTTGCACACAGGGCATCGCTTTTTCCTCACCAACAATCTCTCCCTCTGGAGCCATCTTATTAGGCGTTTACCACCTCTAGCTGTCTTCTTGTCAATATCGTATTACTGAAAAATACAAACAATTTAAAATGTAACAGACTACGATCAGATGCAGTTGTACCGTTATTTAGTTTTTACTTTTCTAACAATAAGTGGTTCTAATCATTGACTTTAGATTAGTCTTCACCAGAGTCAGGATAAAGGACACTACTGCTGGTCAGTACGCTGTTGAGTTGGACACTACTAACGTTAAGCGTTTACAGGAGTCACAGCTTTTCCCACTTCTCTCATCCATAACCAAATGTAACGTTAACTTAACCCCACAGAGCATATTCAGTTTGTCACTGCATTCATCTTAAAGAGGGCGGTTGAATGTGTTTACAGTTGCCTGTTATACCTGTTATGCCTGCGAGGTTCCCAACCACCCTGGGCTCCATCTCTTCTCCCCCCTACCGTCCGGTCGTCGGTTCTGCAGCATCCGTACAACGACTACCAGGTTCAAGGATAGTTTGATCCACAGGCAGTGACCTACTGAACTGCTAGGAGTGCTGCCACTATCATAACATTGTCATTAACATTACACTGTCATACTTTGCTGGACTCATTACAGTTACTGCACTGTTCTGCACTGAATTCATGATGCTGCTGCACTACTGGCACTTTAAAATGCTTTTTAAATGCTTTTTTGCACAATTCAACACACACTCCATCAGTCAACTTTATTGTCATTTTTATTGTGTACAGTTTGTTACAGTACAGTGTAAGTATAGTACATAGTATAGTATATTGTGGTAAATTGTAGTATAAACTCTAACTGCAGGAGGAATGGGGAGTAAGCATTCAATTCTACTTATCGCATATGGCAAATACAAATCTTGAATCTTGAACCTTGAATGTAGGAGCAGGTAAGGGTTAGAGGTCATTAGGGAGCAGGTAGGGGTCAGAGGTCATTATGGAGCAGGTAGCTGTCAAAGGTCATTAAGGAGCAGGTAGGAGTCAGAGGTCCTTAAGGAGCAGGTAGGGGTTAGGGGTCATTAAGGAGCAGGTAAGGGTTAGAGGTCATTAGGGAGCAGGTATGGGTCAGAGGTCATTAACGAGCAGGTAGGGGTCAGAGGTCATTAAGGAGCAGGTAGGGGTTAGGGCTTATTAAGGAGCAGGTAGGGGTAAGAGGTCATTAGGAGAATGTAGGGGTCAGAGGTCATCAAGGAGCAGGTAGGGGTCAGAGGTCATAAAGGAGCAGTTAGGGGTTAGAGGTCATTAAGGAGAAGGTAGGGTCAGAGGTCTTTAAGGAGCAGGTAAGGATTACAGGTCCTTAAGGAGCAGGTAGGGCTTGGGGGTCATTGTGGAGCAGGTAGGGGTTAGGGGTCATTGAGGAGCAGGTAGGGGTTAGGGGTCATTAAGGAGCAGGTAGGGATTAGGGGTCATTGTGGAGCAGGTAGGGGTTAGGGGTCATTGAGGAGCAGGTAGGGGTTAGGGGTCATTGAGGAGCAGGTAGGGGTTAGGGGTCATTGAGGAGCAGGTAGGGGTTAGGGGTCATTGAGGAGCAGGTAGGGGTTAGAGGTCATTAAGGAGCTGGTAGGGGTGAGAGGTCATTAAGGAGCAGGTAGGGTTTAGGGGTCATTGAGGAGCAGGTAGGGTTAGGGTCATTGAGGAGCAGTTAGGGGTCAGAGGTCATTAAGGAGCAGGTAGGGGTTAGGGGTCATTGAGGAGCAGGTACAGGAGAACATATCTTTAATAAATGAACAAGCTGTGCTGCTAAGTTGTTCCCAGCACAAGGAAATCAATATTCACTTTATCAGCTCCCAACACAAGGAAATCAATATTCACTTTATCAGCTCCCAACACAAGGTAATCAATATTCACTTTATCAGCTCCCAGCACAAGGAAATCAATATTCACAAATATTGATCCCAATATTATGGATGAACAGAATATCAATCAGGATCCGTGTTAGAAACTCATATCAGAGCCTTTTTAGAATGTTAATATACACAGAATATCATAGAGGGTGGTTCTATATGTGTGTGTGTGTGTATGTATGTGTTTATGTGTGTTTATGTGTGTCATTTTATATATGTGTGTGTGTATTTGTTTAAGTGCGTGTGTGTGTGTGTATTTCTATATCGTTTTGTGTGTGTGTGTATACTGTATATATATGTGTGTGTGTGTGTGTGTGTGTGTGTGTGTGTGTGTGTGTGTGTGTGTGTGTGTGTGTGTGTGTGTGTGTGTGTGTGTGTGTGTGTGTGTGTGTGTGTGTGTGTGTGTGTGTGTGCGCGCGTGTGCGCATGTGTATGTGTGTGTTTCTGTGTGTGTGTGTGTTTTTTTGTATACATCTGTGTCTGAATTTATGTGTGTGTGTGTACTTCTCTATATGTGTGTGTGTGTGTGTGTGTGTGTGTGCGCGCGCGAGTGTGCGTGCGTGTATGTGTGTGTGTGTGCGTGCCTGCGTGTCAATGTGTGTTGCTACAAGCGACACAGAGACACTGAGGAACCATCTTTCCAGAACCCAAACCCAGGGAGGAGGTCCTCCTGGGTGAATGTGGACTGGAAGGTGTGGATGAGTGTCAGTGTGTCTGAGGACCCTCCTCCATCTGGGGACACTCTGTAGAAGGAGAGAGAGCCAGCAGGTCGGTCCACATACACTCCTACTCTGTTAGAGGGGAGGAGACCTATGACTGTTTTACTACCGTTGTAACAGACAGAGTAATAATCATCGTGGCAAAAAATAATCCAGGACTTGTTGTTGAATCCAAGCCTGCTGTCATCACCCCCTCCTCTCCTAGTGATTCCTCTGTATGTCACTCCTATACCAACATATCCTCCTTCCATCTCCACCTCCCAGTAACAGCGGTCAGTCAGACCCTCTCTACACAACACCTGGTGACAGTAATCAAATCTCTCCAGGTGATCAGGATACGACTCCTCCTTTCTAACCATCGTCACCTTCCTGTTGTCCTCAGACAGAGAGAGTCCTCTGTAGGCTGTGTTTGGGTCCAGTGTGAGTTCACACTCATCTGATGGGAGAGAGAACCAAAGACATGATGAGTCTACACAGAAATACTCCTGATGAGGTCATCAAGATATGAGCCGTTTGGAGTCAGTTCAATAAACCCTTTAGAAATGGGTGGAGCCGTGAATAACCACTGAGGAAGAAAAAGTACTTGATTGGAAAGTACTCTCTTGATTTATAGATAGGACATCATTAAACGTTAGCAGTTGCCAACATTAACCTTGGATAACTACAATTGTGACTTTGATAGGAGAGGTGTTTCTAAGAATTGGTTGCCTAGTTTCCTAGGTATGATGAACATATATATTATTATATATATAAATATAACGTGATCGATTTATTTTAATATATTAATATTTATATATTTTTATTTTTATTAATATAAACATTATTATATAGTGATATATATATTATTTTATAAAATATGTTTATTCACATAGATTATTAGATATATTTTAGATCATGTTCTGAATATAAAATACACATACAGTATGCCTGATTATGATTGTCTAATAATAATAACACTCATAATACTCATCATTAATAAATAATATTGTTACAGTAATAATATATGTTGTATTTTACAGAAGAAGGATTCATTGTGATGGTTATGCATTATGTAAAAGATACCAACCATCATGTATCTCATCAATATATTAATATATTGATAAGATACATGATGTCCACCATCATGTTCATTCCCAGTAGGACGTCACCTCCTGCTGTGTGGATGGACTTTCAATCTGAGGAGTTAGTGTGTTGTTGTGATGACTCAAACTAAACAGACACTTACACTTCTTTAGAGTCGACCTCAGGACAGGCAGCTTCTTTCATCTCCATGCACTTCTTTACAGCTGGTTTCAGGTCAGGCAGCTTCTCCATCTCCATGTCCAGTGTCTCCTTCAGCTGATCCAGGATCTCCTCAAGGTCCCTACGTATGACGGAGGAGGAGGGACCTCCACCCTGGTCCAGTCCCTGGTGTTTGGAGGATTCTTCAGGGATCTGAAGCTCTGGATGAAGTGGAGGTGGTCTGCAGTGTGTGAGAGCTGCTTCACCTCTGAGCTCCTATTGGTCAGATCTTTAACTTCCTGCTCCAGCTCTTTGATGAGGCCTTCTAC